>CM069866.1:19146040-19313540 GCA_036172795.1 Pelodytes ibericus
ATAATGAATGCAGTGGATGGTTTTGTGCTGTTATCAAATCCATTAAGAGGTTTTTCTGTGCCTGAGCGTCTTTCATTGTTCATCTTTATGGTTCATGCTGAAGCAGTGTAAAGAAATAATATCCACTCGGTGCTGATACAACTCTTTCTCGGCACTTGCAAAACAGTGATGATCCTTCTCAAATAAACATCCGCCTTTAAGTTATATTTTTATAGCAATCCACGTCTGTGTGGCATTTATTTACATTAACTCTATTCTGTACTGGGGAAAAAAAAATCTGCCCTATTAAAATACTGCCGCGGATTCTGGTTATTCAAGGACATATATATATTATTCTTGCTTTGTTACATAACTGAAATGGATAAGACCGCTTAGAGGAAACACCACTTGTGTTAAAGGCACAGTGCAATCCCTATTATCACTTTGGTGGTCATCGGAAGCACTCAGATTGGTCGCCCACTTTTACCAGGGAGATGTGGGTGTTTGGGAGATGTGGGTGTTTGCGAGATGTCAGTGCACATCTGTGGAGCACAAACATTTTTCATTGAATCTGATTGGTGATTTAGAAGAAAAAAAAATCTTCTTGGGGTCTGAATCTTCAAGATGATCCTGATTTGTTCCAAACAATGTATTTTGGCAATATTCTTCTTAATGTAAGTAATACTCCACCGAAGCAATGCAAAATATACAATATGCATATTAAAGTACTTTTTGAGTATTTATAATGCACTAACATTTGGGGAATGCTTTTTGGGCACTAGACAGTCCCTTTAATGTAAGGTTCTAGTGCTCCACCCTATCTAATCTGTCTTTGGTAGATAACAACCTTAACGACCCTACTATCTGTTGCTGCCTTTGGCTCTGTCCCATTGACTACTATAATGCCAATTTGCATGTTTTTCCACCAATAAGAGCCATTCATTGTAGCACTTAGAACAAAAATAGTTTGTAATCTCTTAATCCATTTGCCAACTGTTTAGTAGAAACCTCTATATTGTGATAATCAAAAAGGTGACCTACCCTGTTGGTCTGGGGTGCTGCAGTTTGTTAACAAGCCCGACCTGACTGTATCCTAACATGATTTGAATGGCTGTATGAGCAGATATGCCAGCTATATACTTGAACTCCCTGGTGTGAGCTACAATCGGGTGAGAAAATGTCAGTTAGCTCTCCCAGCTTATGTTAAATAGCCTTTGTTATGTGTAGTATGTTTAGTGATATGGAAGCAGATTGTTGATGGCACCTGGAAGTCTTTCTTGTCTGGCTGCTCTGTACATTAACTTCCAAGACACCCAACCCCACAGCAAGACTGGAATATCCTGGCTGCATACACATAGGTTTTTCCTTTTCTGTCCACCCTTTAGAAAGCATGGGACTGACAGCTAATGTTCAATATTTGGAATGTTACTAAATCTCCACCATCTGTTTCGGTGACCTCTTACACTGGAAAGCGAGAATCCATGCAAATACAAGACTTTATATGTGCAGGGCTGAAAACCTCAGAATCGTGGGAATTTTGATATCTGCATCACATTTTACCACACATTCAGTATGTTTTCACATAAATAATTTGTAACAGATTGGGTATGGTTTCTTTAAGTTTTAAAGGGACGGGCAGGATTTTTTGGTTATTTGAATGAATAGTGAAGTCCATGCTGATGGGAGCTTGCTTGCATGTGACATTACATGTCCCAAAGGTTTGGGGCATGCTCACTTCTCTCCTTTTTGCCTGGTTTATTGTATTTTTTTTTTCTACTTGTTTACTTTCTCTACCAGGTATTTTACTCTCAAACATACAAGTATCTCTCAAACATTTCATAAATAATGCATCTGATTGCACTGTGACTGTATACTTTCTCCGTGATCGATAATGGACGCCGAACACAAATGGGGAAAATCCACATGGCTCTGGAAGCATCACCATTTTGGTTAAGAAGTGTGAAAGCAATTCACATGAAAGTGGCATGCTATGGATGTTTTGGGCGAAAAAAAATATCTCATCCTTTTACAGCCATTGGCGAGATGATCCCAAGATTAAGCACATTTCGGCAGAGGTCAGCTTGTGGCACAGAGAATAAATGTGTAATTATAAAACAGACCTGAAACAGATGGAGGGCGGTTGGAAACGCTTTGTTACAGCCGGTATGAAAGCTATTTAGCAGTGTGATGTTTACGTGAGTTTTATATAAAATCTAAGAGGTTTGATATTGAGAGACTGTGCTTTGCATGAATGTCTCTTCCCTCGGAGACGGTAGGAAAACAGAGGGTAAGGAAAATAGCAGGCAGGTAACAGAATCTGGCAGCTCTATCAAGGATCTAACAGCGTGAACAAGGCTATAGCTGTAATGTCAGCTCTGCGGTTTCCTGTTAAGTCGGGGAGGATATTTACACTAAATGTTTTTTCCTGCGGTATCTCAGCCCACTGTATTTCAAACCTTAGCGTGGTACATCCGAATGTTTTTATTTTTATTATTTTACTCTGCGTTTTAGTAGTGCAAATCTGTCACGCTGATGTAAGATCTGTTCCTGCTCATAATACCGTATGAAAGCTTTCAATTTCCTCTGCTGCCTACACCATGAAACTGATCTATACTTTTTTAGATGAGACTATATATAAAGGTTTTTTTTTTATATATTTCCTGCGGAAGGTTATTTATTTTTTAGTTTCCACTTCAGATCACAGAAGCGCAGAAAGATGACACACCTAGAAATCTATATAAAATGCTCCCAAAACATAAGGCTATTTTTGTACCTATGGGTCCTTGTGGTTTGTACAGTTCTACATCTGCCTAGACATTTTATTGTTACTGGAGATGTTCTATGGTGTGTGTGTATGTGTGCATGCAAAGGTCAGTGTGATTCGTTGTGATTTGTCTGTTTACTTCTTTGGTAGCACAGAGATATGCCGGCACAAGTTGAATCTTTTTAATTTTTCAAATGTTTTAATTTTTGTACATTTCTCTAAAAGTTTACCGAATATCCCAGTGTGCGTGGATATTTTTGTATTCACAAAATTGGCTTTTACTCAATTTTTTTTTTTTTTTCTTTTTCACATTTTGCAATAATGCAGCTTAAGTTGACTTTTTATATAAAAGTGTCACTCACCATGATGTCAGTTCTACCACGGTTACGATTTTCTTCAGATTCTCAAAGGCCCCCTAGCGTGGACAACTTGTAAGATTGCAATCCTTTATCAAGACTATGGGGGCTACACACTAAACTAGTTGTAGGGGAGATGAACATTTCATCTCGCCAGTGTAACTATACATTGTGCAGGGACCAAACCTTGTTAGTTTGCTTAGTGGGGGGAATGCATCAGGTTTGTCCTTGCACAAGATATAGTTAAATTGATCAGATAAAATCTCACAAGCAAATCACCTTTTTGGTGAATATCTCAGAGTCGTATTAAGTGGCGAATAAACATTGAAACTGAAAGCTGTGCTAATGGTTAACGTACATTAGAAAATGTAAAGTTTGAAAGCTCCTGTTTCTTTTTTTTTTAAATTTTTTTATTACATTTTAAATAAACCTACTTGAATTAAGGTCATACAAAGGAATGTCCCTAAGGCACATTCTTATCTTAATGTTAGGTCTGTACTTTCCCTGGCACTACAGTTTGACCAAAAATCACAATGTCTTTACTTTTCGAAGTCTTTTTAATATAATTAAACAATAAGCGCTAACATAATGGACCTTTCTGGTTGTTCCCATATATCACATCAAGCCATTTGGACATGCTCAGCAGAGAAGGTATGTGCATTCCCATTTATGGTGCTTCAGGGAGCAATGTGTATTTTTGAGTCTTTACACATCCAGAACAATTTTTTTTTTTTTTTTTTTTTGTCACAATGGGAGACTCGTGTTTCTCTTTGTTTGCTGTTTGAGAATCGCTGTATAATTGGCTATTGGTTTTCAAGCCCATCAGAAGAATTCATGGGAAGAAGTAAATGTTCCTCTACTGGAGGCTCATCATAGCTTGATCCATTCTGGTGACCCTACCGTACTCTATACAGTCAGTGGTAGTCTGTGATCCATGATATGTTAACCATTTATCTGCCCACTGAGCAAACACTCTATGCTAGTTCTGTCCTTTTTCAGAACACTTTCTGTTGTAGGTGTGGTGTTTATATGTGATAGATACTTAAAGAGAAATGATCACATTTCAATTTTTTGATGTATTCATGCCATTAGATCTTATTGCTGTCTTTTTGTCTTTTAAAAGGTAGTGTACATAAAATATATTTTTTTACCTTTGCTGACTTAGCTAAGTAATGGGTGCTGCTATTTTGAATAGTTTAACTAGTTTTGAACATGTTTCTTGATGCAGGGTTGTTTATCCCCCTGGTTCCATTGACTATGGGTCAGCAAGAAATGCTCTCTTGGATGTGTTTATGGCCGTGTACATATACATACACAGGCTTACTCTTGTAGCACTGCTTAACAAATCACAGGAGCCATGGCACCTAAACTCCCTGCTGCTGGTAATATTTTTGATTGTTTTAGATAGTATTTTCTTAAGATTTCTATTTCCCTGGCCCCTAATTTGGCCAAGCCCTTGTGCATACGCTCCAATCCTTTAACCCCTTCGTGACGCATCGTGCTTGCGTCCCAAACGACGCAAGCACCAAAACGTCACGATTTGTTCCTGGCCATCGATCACAAGGTGATCACTCTGGCAGAGACCCGATCGGGGTCTTATTAGACCCTGTGGGTCCCTGACAAAAAATCGCGAGACCTCTGGACATCACGTGTGACGTCACGGAGGCGTGCCCGAACCCGGAAGTTCGGGCTCAGCACGATTTAGCAAAATGTAGCCGGTGCTCACTTTGAGCACCGGCTACATTTCCCCTGTCAGACTGAGGCCACTCAAAGTGTAAGTGCCTGCAGCGGGATCCGAAAACAGCTCATCGCGGGGAGCCGCGATGAGCTGTTTAGTACAGGACGTACTATGCCGTCCTAAAGACTTTAAGGCACTTAAAGTCAGGACGGCATTGTACGTCCTAACGTCACGAAGGGGTTAACAGACGTTCAGCCATGATGGTGCCTACATCCAGCATTTCAGATCATTTGCACGGTTCTTGGCCTGTGGTTACTTCTCTCACCCAATAACATCCTTCAGTTACTTACCCTTGATAATGAAATAAACCACCTTCAAAAAAATGTGATCCCTGCAGGCTGTAATTAAATCCAAGAAAATAAGAAAGGGGAACAAATGTTTCAGTACATTGCATTCTTTGTATGGATAATAATGTTACCAGCAAGCTCACCATCTGGACAATATATGCGATGTCATTCCGGTTTGTTATATTGTTAGAAGCAGCTAAATATTCAGTCTTTCAGTTTAAGGCAGAAGTGAGGTTTTTTTTTTCCCCGGCTCTCTTAGTCTTAGTTTGGTATTGACGGTTGATCCAAACCATTGGGGAAAAAACCCTGGCAAGCTCTAGGTGTTAATGTCTTTGCTAAAAATGATGTTTGGTTTGAAATAAACAGTTGTAAATTAGTATGACTCCCCACTATTCCTTCTTCTGCGTTAGAAACAGATGCCTGCTGGTAACGGAGACCGAATACTGCGCTAATGTTCTAATGTTTTTTATTTGTTCAATTATGTGTTTGATATCCACTATGTCCTATCATGGAAGGGCACATTTATATGCAAATGTAAGCTGTGTGTGTGATCAAAACACTGGAGTGCTATCTAACAGATACACTGCCTTGGAGTCTCTCAAAAACTTGTAGTAAAATTCAGAAATATATGGCAACACTGCACTCATTGAAAATTGGTATTAGACAGGCAGTTGTTCAGGACCAGACAAGTTTTTATCAAGCAAGGAATTAATGGATGTCATGAGAGGCGTGTGTGATGTTAAAAGCTATCCAAAAATATTTTTTTTTTTCTATTAAAATGATTGTCTGCTATTTACATCCAGCCTTTGTAGTCATTAAGTAAACACAATGTTTGCTGCAACTTGCTTGTTTAGTGCCAGAGAAGTTTTTCTTGCAGTGATGTGATAGAGGAATTTGTCATGCATTGCTTACTCTTAGATATAAGGGCCACTGAAATGTTTTCTGTTTTATTTGTTGGATTATTATGCCTTATTTTTGAAATTGCATGCTGTATTGCAGATTCTGACCAGCTCATGTCCATTGATTCTTCCATTCACGGCTTGACAGTTAAGTCAAGTGCATGTGTGCCACGAGTTACTCCTCCTCTCCATTCTCCATCGATGGTGACCTGTGCGGATGTATGCAGGCTACTCTCCATGCCTCACCATAGAGATATATAGCGGCTTCCAATGCACCTGTGCTGAAATTGCAGGAAGGTGAGTTAGGCATCTCCTTGTACCTCTGACTCCCAGGAGACACAGAGAGTGCCCATTTTGAGAATTAAAATATGTATCCCCAGGAGAGTTTTTTGCTAAACAAAACTTTTACATCATTTAACCGAATATTAATGTTGTGATTATTTGTCCATAAATTTGCACAGTGTCTGTGGCACAATTGGCTGATATTCAAACAGAGCAGTCTATTGATCCGAGACCAGGTGCATGCTGGTAAATATGTAAAAAAAACACAGATGTGCTTGTTAAACTGCTCCACAAAATAGTTTACACCCCATGTGTATATACGGTGTCTGTGTATATATATATAGTTTTGAATTTATTTTTTGTTGTTGTGCCTACTGAAACTAAGAGACACAACTCCTAAAGTTCTGTGCTTTCTGGGAGGCTGATTGGGGTTTTTGTAGAGCTTAGCGGAGTGGGTTTGAATGGAGGGGGTGGGGGGGCGCAACGACGAGTAACTACAGCGCTGAATGAGTGATGGCCCAACCTAAGCAGTAATAACCTAATCACAAATAAAATTATTCAAACACAAAATATAAAAGCACACTTTATTCCATCACTCCACATATTTCGAAAAATAACTTAAATCCCCACCATTTGTGAGATAAAACAGGTAAAACGTTTTTTTTAATAAAAATTGAAGAGCAACTGAGTGGGGCGAGCAGGGAAAGGTGTTAGTTTTTATTTTTTTGGTCTTATTTTCCTTTTCACGACTTTTGCTTTAACCTATGGTTTGCCATTTTATTTCCTGTCCTGTCTTTTTAGCTTTGTGCCTCTGCCTCCTTCATCATTGTATTCAGCCGTTAAATAACAGATTGATGCGGTATGGAACGTCTCAGGTTTCTTTAATTCAATTTCTACCCAAAAGAAATCTGAAGATTCATTCAGCCGCACCATAATCAATGATATCAGTCTAAAAAGAGGAATGTATTGTACGTGTTCACATCAGATGGAAAAATGTGTCCACGGCCCACTTCCAGCTCAGCAGCATCCAATAGACTGAGCTACTAGTGCAAATGATTGATATACAAAACTGCAAACAATGACATAACTCCTCTGCAGAAATGCATTGAAAATGTCGGCTGTACAGACAGGAATCTGTCACTGACAAGGGAAAGATTAAATTGGTCATTTGACTGTGAAATACAGGGATATACTGCAGTGTTTGAAATACTAGCCCCATCACCTCAAACTGTGCCCTTTGTACACCACACTGTAGCACTGTGTAATGTTTAAATGCTTGAGAAGTCAGCCTTCACTAGAAAGAGGAATGAAATAGTTTGTACAGAGTCTTCAGTTCATCGCCTACTCATAAATCGATTACTAGTTGCTGTGGCCTAGGTGTCCAATTGTGGCCCTTCAGCTGTTCCTGAACTACAACTACCATGATTATCTGTAATTCTGGGAAGGATGCGATTTGTAATTCAGCAGCATGTCTGCTAGTGTCTCTCTACCCCTCCCCCTGTCTGGTGTCACTCTCACTCACCCCCCCATGTCTGGTGTGTCTTACTCCCCTCCCCCCCCCCATGCCTGGTGTGTCTCTCTCACCCAGCCCCCCCGTCCCCCACATGTCTGGTGTGTCTCTCACCCAGCCCCCCCGTCCCCCACATGTCTGGTGTGTCTCTCTCACCCAGCCCCCCCGTCCCCCACATGTCTGGTGTGTCTCTCTCACTCACCCCCCCCCCCATGTCTGGTGTGTCTCTCTCACTCAATCCTCCCCCCCCCCCCATGTCTGGTGTGTCTCTCTCACTCAATCCCCCCCCCCCCGCATGTCTGGTGTGTCTCTCTAACTCACCCCCCCCCCATGTCTGGTGTGTCTCTCTAACTCACCCCCCCCATGTCTGGTGTGTCTCTCTAACTCACCCCCCCCCCCCATGTCTGGTGTGTCTCTCTCACCCCCCCCCCCCCCATGTCTGGTGTGTCTCTCTAACTCACCCCCCCCCATGTCTGGTGTGTCTCTCTAACTCACCCCCCCCCCCATGTCTGGTGTGTCTCTCTCACCCCCCCCCCCCATTTCTGGTGTGTCTCTCACCCCCCCCATGCCTGGTGTGTCTCTCTCACTCACCCCCCGCCATGCCTGGTGTGTCTCTCTCACTCACCCCATGCATATGTCTGGTGTGTCTCTCTCACTCACAAACCCCCCCCCCCCCCCCCCCCCATGGCTGGTGTGTCTCTCTCACTCGCGCAACCCCCCGACCACCCATCCCCAATTCTGGTGTGTGTCTCTCTCACTCATACCACCGCCCCCCCCATGCCTGGCGTGTCTCTCTCACTCGCCCCACGCATATGTCTGGTGTGTCTCTCTCACTCACAAACCCCCCCCCCCCATGGCTGGTGTGTCTCTCTCACTCGCGCAACCCCCCGACCACCCCTCCCCAATTCTGGTGTGTGTCTCTCACTCGCGCAACCCCCTATGTCTGGTGTGTCTATCTCACTCATCCCCCCCCTCCCCACCACCCATGGCTGGTGTGTGTGTCTCTCTCTCACTCACCCCCCCCATATGTCTGGTGTGTGTGTGTGTCTCTCATTCATGTGGGTGCCCAGGGTGTGCAATGGACAGTCCTGACACTGTTCTGTTTTTTTTTTATGGGGGACCCTGAAAGTGCTACTGGGGTGCCTGGCAGGTGTTGTGTGTGTGTGTTATTTGAGGACAGACAACATAAAATTTTGTCTTGCTCCTGGCTTCTAGAACTGATTTTTATGGGCAGTTCCTTTTTTAGATCCACACTGTGCTAGAAACTATTATTATATATCATTATATATCTTAATTGAACAGATTATCTATCTCGTGTTAGTTTTACAGAACAGCTAATTTATTTAGTGACCTACAGCAGTTGCGTAATATGAGTTGACAAGAGTGGGCCACCTGCGTCAGTCTCCTCTGGCTGGTCTAATTGCTTCTCTGCCTTGGCATCCTGTTGGCTGTCACCTGCAGAGTGAACCCCCTTAGTTCTAATACAGATAACGCCTTGTGCATTTTATATAAAGGCCAGGATACAATGCCACAGGGCTGCATTTTCTGTTCTGTTCTAGACTGTAATAGTTTATCAAATGTAATATCCATATGGATATAACTAGTGAGGTTTAAAAAAAATAAAAAAATACAGCATTTAATAACACATATATAAGTGATGCACAGTTTTAAAAATAAAGTTAACTTGCCATATGCAAAAATAACCGTAGAGGGCAATTACACTTTTTGGGGGAGTTAAAAAAAAAAAAAAAAGTGACCCCTTCCCCCAATTAAACCTAACGTGCATCTTTATAGATCCACATGGATTTACTCTGGACTCTGCCTCAGAGTTGAGGCAAAGCCACTACCAGCGAATCAGTGCTCATCCTGTTCGTCTGAGGGTTGTCTGTATACGGCAGTAGGTATCTCTGATAATGGAGGTCTTTCTCTTTACTAGCAAGGGGGTCAACAGAGGGCACATATTAAGTAGCAAGCATAACCAAGAGTAAACCCTGCATATATCTACAATGATACACATCGATTTTACTTGGGGTAAGGGGGACACGTTTTATTTATTTAGAAAGTGTTTTACCAGGAAGAATACATTAATTTCTCTCGTTTTCAAGTATGTCCTAGTGGTGGGGGGGGGGATTTTCTTCTTTGTTTTACCCCACACTTTCCGTAAAGAAATTTCATTATTCTGCTACCCTAGGAACTTTCTGCCATGCTAACCACCAGACGTCATATCCCGACTGCTTGTCTTTTTTTTTTTGTACTATTTACATTTTCATCCATAGTTATACATTTTCACCATCTGGGGCAGGACTGGAGATCCTTCCAGACGCGAAGACTGTTAATTGGATGCAAGTTCTATGTCCGTAAGGTTGAAATACAAGTTATTGTAATATCTCAATCTGCTGAGAGAAATAATACAGTGTTACAACAGGGAATAGTGGTTTTAATTATTATTTTGGCTGTTCACAAATATTACCTACATCCAACTTAGGCTGTAAGACATTATGGAGTCCCTTGAAAAGTTCTACTACCTACTGTAGTATGTGGTATGCCCCCAAGTGTCTTTTGAACCTAGTCCTTTATTTCGTTTTATTCATACTATAATAATTTACATAGCTGACTGCTTATTCCCACTCTCTTCGACAGCATTAGTTACACCTGGATTTCAGTCATGAATAGTATTATTATTATTATTTTTTAAGTATTTGATGGAAACCGGTAACTAAAAAATATATATTGCGATAAATACAGCCAGTGAACAATTCTCTGCCAGCCATTATTTGTGGAACAACTCTGTGATGGTGTCTTACACCTTTTTTTAATGGTGATTCATTGTTTATACAGCTCCAGGGTTGCACCGTGCTGACTGACACAGCCTGGACTCTAAACGCTTGTATTTTTTTCCCTCTTTAATGTAAAGATTCCTGCTCTGTATAATTAAGTTAATTGCATGCTGATGGAGGTCTGGTAACATGCCAGCACTTGGATTGGGTGTAGTTTCCCACATCACCTTCTAATCCACTCGTCAGTGAAGTTATCTGTAAAACAAAAGGTGTTGCTAAGTTCCTGAAAAAGAACCCAGCATCAACAAATACCTGGACTCGTATTAAGCTTAAAATATGCAGAATAGAGTAACTAACGTAATGTATAGTTTCTGAAGAGCGCGGCATAGAAGGAAGTCTTACATTTATCATTCATTGTAAGTACACAGCTGTTTAACATTATTCGTTTTTATAGTGATATTTTCTTTATTTTAATCAATACATAGGTGCTTTATCCCCTTTTGTGACTTACTTACTGTTTTGACTATGTTCTATTGTTTGTGACCATGGCTTTGATGTTTTTGTCCTGAGCTTAGAATACCCCCATGTTTTAACTTTTGTGTGTGTGTGTGTTACAAGGCACGTTTTTTGAATAATTATCTATTGTGGCCCTAACTTTTTTTTTAAACGTTTTTCAAAATATGGGGGTTTGGAGAATGCTTGGAGGACATAGGCAAGCTGCACATACTGGTATATAATTAGTCTCTCCCTGCCCCACGGTTGCTGTGAGCCGATCACTGTTATTTGACGGAGGGAGGCTCTACTGACATGGCTGGAGGGCCTTGGACTTGAGGCACTCTGGTATGTCAGTTTGTGGCCAATCGCGGTAGGCCTGTGTTATACCACGATCAGGTCTGCATGACCTGCCAGGATTGTCAATTGTCATTAACGGGATGTTTACCTGCGACGTGTGTAGTGCAGGTAAACACAAAGGGGTTACAGAAATGTTATGAAGAAAACAATGTAGTAATGTACAGAGGCCTCCATATTTACACATTGTATTTGTATATATATAAACATTCAAGGTTTCTATAATAAAAAACAAAAACAAAAACACAACCTATAACCACTATAGCTAATGCTACACACATCACTAGTTTCTAATAAAAACAACAAATTTTTTTTTTTTAAACACACTGTGCCTATAAATGAGTAGGCAATCAGGACTTGGACCACTGTGGAGCCTGCTGACATCTCAAGGGCAACTCTGCTGGAGAAAGCTTTCAATGTGTTATGTAAACCAGTAGCGTTAAAATGATACTATTTATTGCACGCTTTCAAGACCAAGTTGACACGCGGGGGCCGTGGTTAGGTCAGCTCTGGCCCTCGTGAATAATCACTAGAATTTTGTTTTCTTTGAAAACTGGTAAAGCACGTTGTGCACCAATATCTGCTTAATCCTTAATGGCTAAATGCGGAATTAGCATAAGCCATCTGAAGTCTTTTCAGCTAGCTTCATGTCGTGTGTCTGGAACTGGTTAATTGGAGAAAAATCTGGGTATTTAATGAGATAACTGATATGTTCTCAATGTAACCACTTCAACCAATGCCTGGGCAATGCCAGTCAATACCCCTGTGGCACACAGTCTATATAGCAAATTATGTATTCCAATGAGTCTCTCTGCAGCTCCTCTTACATTAATGTTGTTGTTTTTTATGGCCTAAATAATAATTCTGTTGTACAGTATTTGCAGATAAAGACAGATGTTTACTAAGCACACAGGGAAATGTCAGGCATTTCATGGAATAAAAGCTTGCAAACCAGTATTCATGTGTAGTTGCAAACTTCCGTAACATGTGATGTAAAGATCTGCAAGCAAGTTTTGTGGGGTGCGGGTTGTGTGAGTGTGGCTACCACATGTTTAAAATGCAAACCAGCAGTTTAATATATTTTTTGGGGCTTCTAAAGTATTTTGCTTTAGCAAAAATGTACGTTATATTGACGATCTCTGAGAATTTACAAGCAATGTTACCATAACAGGTGTCTCATAAACTCGACAAACAAAAGGTTAGTGGCTCCTGGTAGCCTCAGTTTAGTACATTCAGAAGATGATGGAATTGTATAAGTCAAAGAGCATGTGGATTGTTAAGACTATACGTATTGAAGTAGATGTATGTCTTGTATTCATTTAATACCAGGCATGGTTTTATTGCAGATACATATGCAGAAAAAACAAGTAGGAATTATACTTCTATCAGGTTAGATGCAAGAAGATGGCAATGTAAATTATACTCCATTTTTCTCTTCTCATTTTATGTTATTGTGTTTCCTTAACTACTTTTGGAATTTTGCTGCGATCACTGACGCTTCACAAATCTATTTAATTTCTTTTCACAAACATTTAATATATACATTTTTATTTAAGCATCTATTTATAATCAGAAGTTTGATTTTAAAAGTATTGTTTGCTTAAACATTGTTACCTTTATAAAAGTTTTAATATTTCCACCTTCAGCTTCTGAAAAAAAAAAAAACAATCCATTCAAATGCAAAAATACCTCCGGCTAAAGTGGTGCATTCTGATACTGGGAGAGCAAACGTTCTATTGACACTCTCTTTACAGAAAGCACAGTTGTTAGATGTGTCAGTGAAAGAAAGGTCTGCAGTAAATGTTTAGTGTCTCAGTAGCCCTAAATCATGGGAACAAAATTTTACAAGCTTTTTAATTTACTCCAAGTGGCCTTCTGCTCCCTAGTCTTTGCTCCTACTTTTAAGTTTATGGTTTTAAATAAAAAATATGTAAACACTATAAAAGTGTATATGCTCAAGAACAAATTCAGGTTCCCTAGTATGAGGATAAACTGGCATGTACTTTTGAAAGTTGTAAGACTTGTATAGCCTATGCTTTTCTTGCCCTTTTTAAGGATGTTAACTAGGTTTTGTAATTAGGAATTTGGTTTTAGCCTCATTTTTAGAAGGGACCTAGCACCTTGGTCTTGAAAGTTTGGAACCAAACTCTTTTAGCCATTTTATCCCAACTTGTTCTCTGCACTTGTAGAGAGAGACCCCCAGCTCCATTGATACTCCGATCAGTTTAATTGGGGGCAAGGGACCCCTTCCTCTAAGAAAGCAAAGGTTAAAACAAAACTTTAGTTGCCCTTTTAACTATCCACAGAACACAATACTAGGACCATACTTTATAAGTCAAGTGACTAACTCAAAGAGGCGTATGTAATGAGGCCATTATGTTAATGTGAGTCGATTTTAATAAGCCACAGTACGTTTTTCCTAATACTATGGTATATTCTGTGTATTGAAAAGCTCTGGCTGGTGATTTATGTAGTTCTGTCCACCCTGTTGCCCCTCCCTTGTACTTGGGTAGCTTGCATAGAATGAAGTAATTTATGGTGCAGGCATGTATCCAATTGAAATTAATTTTCTGATTTAAAGTCTTTTGGGAGTGAACAGTTTATGCGTGACACCACTTCCTCTAAAAAAACGTGTCAATCTTTCCTTTGCCATAATTCATCTGTGCTGACAGGGATTTGTAACTTGATATCCTCTCCTTTATAGAACGCTTTATTACTGTATTAAATAGCTTTACATGAAACTGGTTCAGCCCTAACTATACACTGACCAGAAATGAGTGGGTCTAGTGTTCAGTGATCTTGGTGCCATTCAGGGGCACATTTATTTAGAAACTGACTTTTTAGCAAGTTGTTGCTCTCCGGAGATTATCCTGGTGTTGTAAAACATTGACGGAAGAATTAGGAATTTGAAATAAAATCCTTCCTGGATTGTGTGTTGTTCATAGATAAGCTATTATGACGCCTACTGTGAAACGAGGATTACAACTTCAAAAAGGGTATACATATTAACAAACCACTAAACTCCCCTTTCCCCAGCCATTTGTGCCTCTCACAAAAGTTTTGTAGGCCTAGAATGAGGATAAAAGGAACTTGCCATTTGATTCTCTGGCCGCCAGACTCCATGCTTCTCCATGAAGCATTTGTGAGCTGTTTAAGTCATGTTCGTTTGAGTAACTTGACTTGTTTCGTCTTTCTAACGTCTCTGTAATCTTTTATCAAACACAAATCTGCACACACCAAACAAGCCCGAAGGCCTGCTTTCCCCCACATTAATCACTGGCTAGCGAACCAACCATTAAGGACAAAACAGCTGTCCATGAGTGGTTGTCTGGCCTTTGCACCTCAGTCCGGGCCTGTGTTTAAAAGCAGTCTTGTACAGCGTACATATGCGCCAAGGGGTCAATGGTTAAAATGGATTAAGAAGCTAAAGGTGATCATTATTGACTGGATTTGCATATGTTGGATATGTTGGGGTGGTAGCACTGTAAATATGTGATTTCTGCAAGGAAAGCAGGCTTTCTAGCTTGTTTGGTTTGTGTTTTTATAATGTATCTGCTACCCATTGAATTTCAGGTGAAGGGGTATTTACAACAACTTTACCCCATCATTACTTGTTTATTAATCTTTTGGGAAGCCAAGAGAGGGGAGGATGGAATGCACATTCTCTATTGTAATGGTTTCTGTCAGCTGTTGAAAATTATAAAAGGGAAAAAAAAAAAAGTGTAAATTAAAAAAAATAAAAATTGAAGTATGTCTCATTAATATAAAACCCACTTTGGTGACAAAAAAGGGGGTGGGAGCACAGACTCATAGAGAACGGACAGCACTTCAATAGCCTGTCCTATAGGATTAAGGTTGCCACCTGGCCGGTATTTTACCAGCAGGCCAGTAAAAAAATGGCATCAGGCCAATGTTAAGTCTATAGAGACAGTAGCAGGGCCTTTATTTTTCTGAACAAAAGGTGGCAGCCCTATATAGGATGGAACCTACAGGTACTATCCTGTAGAAGAGGCTATTGTAGTGCTGTTCGTTTTGGATGAGTCTGTGCATGCAAGACAAGCTGCTATGAATGTTTTTTGCATTGTGCTTATTCCCATTTTTGTACTGAAATGGGGAGCATTGCAGAGACCTGGGCATAAATTATTCTAGTAAAGTCGTAGTAGTTAAAACCAAGGATTTTCTCCCTAAAAAGACATTGCTGGCACTTGTTTTAAAATAATTTATATAGTCGGCAATATACCTCCATGACTACATGTGGTACTTAGAGTTAAAGCCAAACACTGGCTTAGGTTAACACTAAATATGAACAGAATTTTTGAATCCAAAATATCAGTATGGTCCAAGTAATGGCAACAAATTGGATCTCATTCCCACTGCATGCTTTCACCAACCAGTAACATGTAAAAACTCTTAACCCATGTTGTATTTCCCTCAGCATTGTCTGTGTGAACGATTCACTGCTACCCATGGATTAATATTGTTTTATGAATCCCGGTGGGAACCGAACTTGCAGATTCTTGCCAAAAACTGCAGCTTTTAAGTCAAATCCTTTCTATAGTACAAACTCTGTCAGTGTCCCAGACATTTTCCCAGGCAGATTGTTCAAACAGGAGCTATGCAAACCAACTTAATCCATGACCCCGTCGGCCTTTTTTCTGCACCTCAGTCCAGCAAGCAATATTTTTCAATCCATTGAAGTATATTATCTTCACTAATCACATTTCTGCTCCAGGGCCTGACTTTTAACAGTGCTGTTTTTCCCGGCAGATGTAGGCTTGCTAATGGCACAATGCACAAGCATTGAAACCTTTTCATTTTCCGCAAGCATGCTTCTGTGTAAATATTGTGGAGTAAGCATCTTAATGCTCATTGGGCTGACAAGATGAGGCATCCAATGGCAGATCCCAAGAGGCCAGAGCAGGCAAAGATCCCTCTCTAAAACATTTTACTCTAACCTTTTGCTGGAGCGGATTTGCATTTTTAATGAGAAGCAATTGCATTTTGTGAACGGATAGTCAAATCCTAAAAACACCTTTGTTTTTTTTGTGAGTGTTGTATTTCCCGTGATCCTGTGCTGACCAGTTATAGGGCCTTTTTTTAAATGTTTGAAATATAAAAACTATAGCTTATACTTTTATCTTTATACACAGCAACTGTGATACTGTGTTTTACAGTGAGGAATTCTAAAATTATTAATTTTAGGAGCCAGCAAAAAAATGTAGGAGCACATCAATCACGCAAACATACACACACCTTATACACAGAGATGGATACACACACACACGCATGCCTTGAACACACACAAGCCTCACACATACATACACACACGCGCCTCACACATTCACATGTGCGTGCATGCATATGCACCTTGCACAGGCACCTTTTTTATTATTATTATTATTAATGTGCCCCCCCTCCCCGCTGCTTTACCTCATTACACTGGAGGGGGCATTTCGGATGCAGCTGGATCTCCATGTGTCTTCCTGCTGAGTGATGTCACATGACACCCGGCACTCAGACACTAGAGTGCGTTGCACGAGGGGGCAAAGCTTGCAATCGGCAGAGACATTCACACCTCTCGCGTTGCAAAAAGAAAAGGGGACGGCAGCGGCAAGGGCGAACTTGTACCCAGGGTTTGTTGAGCCCTGCTGTAACTTATTAATAAACAGAGCTTTGGTTATGCTGACTCACTCCTGATTTTTAAATCCTTCTTTCGCTCATGTGTTTTTGTTTTTTTACAACATATCGGTGATCTAGTAGTGGGGAAAATGCTACAGAATAATTTTGTGCTATATATTTAGACATTGTTGATTGGCAGGGGCCTCCTCCATTCCCACAGAGCCCTACAAACAAAGTGTAATAATACATGTATCTAAAGTCACACTTCATGTAATGGTTCCAGGGAGGATGTGGATGTAAACACAGTAGGCCGTGGAATCAGCCCAGAGCTTCCAATATTGCTCACCGTTGTTGTCCACATCCTCCTGTCTGCTAATAGCCTTTGAAACAATATGTTCAGTGGTCATAAGCTGGATGATTGGGGAAGAAATTCCAGTTTCTTTGAAAATCTTATTAACCTGGCCGCTCTGTTCTTTGCTGATGAATAGTGTAGATTAATTTCAAATTGAAACAGCAAAATGCAGATGTGTCATGAATATAGAAGTATTGTTTGAAGACCAGTGTTAAAAAAAAGATGAATTATACATTGTAATGTGGAGAGTCGGGCAGATTCATGCCTGACCGACATATTAAGTAGGAAAAGAGATGAAATCGCCATGTCGCAGAGGAAAATGTCAGTCATTCAAACTGTGTGTGTTTTTCTTGCTTATTGATAATATTAAAAAAAAAGCACTTTTACATACGTTTTGTCAAAGTGCGCGATTTGTTAATAATCAAAGAATTTTGCAATGTTATTGTATAGGGCAAGAAGAGGGAAGAAAAAGGGAAGTGGGGGCAAAGGATGAAACTGAAGGGGGTAGGAATGATATGGGCAATAAGATGGGAAAGGGTATAAAGGAGGATAAATAATTGGACTTTTGAAACCAGGTTGTTGAATATTTTTCTGATGTGTTGGCCATGGAGCCCATGAGTCCCTCGGTGGCATTGATTTCTTCCCCCTTTGAATCTATTCTTCACATGGCAGTGCCTTCCTGGATTTCCAACATTTTTGCTGCAATAAGTTAGTGTTTGGTTAAGGAGTATTTGCATTTTGGACTCTTCTTGCCCTTCAGAAAAGAAAGCATCTGTTATATAATTGGTTTTGTTTGTATTTTGGAGATAGAGATCACATTGATCCATTTTTTTGGTAAATGATTTTAGTGTTAATTTGATTCAATATCTGAGCTACTTAGTACTTTAGAGGTCGCTTACATCCATTAGAGGTCGCTATATCCTCGGTGGTATAAAAGTGTGGGTAGTTAGCATATAGTTAACGTAATGAAAGCCTCCTAGCTACAGGTCATTCATTCATCTGCAAATGGCTTGTGTTAGAACCGCATTTTGTATAGTCTGTGCAAAATGAAATGCAATGCTCTGTGCTTTCACATTGGAACATAACAGATCCTTGTAGGATCAGTAGTGTAATTAATTTTCTAGCATATCCTATATCCCCTATTTTGTTTCGAAGCTTTACTTGGAGGTCTTGGTAAACAAAGCTGCGACTGGCACATTATCTTCCTGCATCATTTTTATTTATTTGCTCCAAATCCTGCCATGCAAGAAATCATACGAGTAGGACAGACAACAAAAATGTTCTCCCCCCCCCACCCCCCCTCTCTCGCCTCCGCCCCGATGGACAGAATCTGACGGTTACAGAAGGTGTCTATAAAGCCCTGTCCCCGCTCCCTAGATTTTTCCCAGGGGTAATTGGCTTTGACGGAGAGTGCTGGCTCCAATAATACAGCTCTGTGAGATTGTGTGAGCTGCATAATGCTGTCTAATGCCTGAAGGATTCTGTGCCCATCAATCTGTTCTCAGCTGGGAGCACATTTACTCCTGCTCCTTCTGTGACAGTTTATTAAAAGAGATACTTGCTGCATTTACAATGTTTTTGGTATCTAGTCTGCTTCTGCTGTCACAGGTAAATAAAAATGCTTTTACTGCTGTAGCACAAGGATTTTTTTTTTTTCCTCCTTAGAATGAAAAAACCTTATTATTATACAAACTGGAACCTTCAGTGCAGCAATACGGATGTAACCACTTTAATATAAGCTACCATGGCTATTTTAACCATTTGCAGTGCCGCAGCAGTGAACTTCACCTTGATTGACAGAGAGCCATTTATGCCTCTTGGGTTTTTGCCCTAAATGCCAAAAAAGAGTGCAATGTAATTTACCCTGACATGTATATTTTGGCCTTTACGTCATTGTTTTGGTGGTCTACTTCAATATATGCAATGCCTTGGTATAGCCTAGGGTGCTGATCCCTTATGGCTGTACATTCAGTAGCTCCTAAACACCCCCCCCCCCCCCCCACAGTTTGGCCCTTAAATATCACACATATTTGTCAATACTTTTGATAACACACATAATTGGCGTATCACTTTAAAAAAAATACAAAAAAAACACCCTTCCAAACGCCTCCTTATTTATTTATAAAGCACCTTAATTCTCTGCCGCACTGCGCAAGGGTTTAATGAATGTAGAAGGCCTCATCCAAATATAGTAATTTTAATAAAATGATTTCAATAATCTTATCCTACTTAATATACGGCAGAGGCATTAGTCCACCATTACAGGCCTACAATATAAGTGAAGGCTCGTTTGCATACAGTGCATCTGGTAATGATGATCCAGAAGACACATTATGTCAATTGGCTTTATCTACTTGAATTTGACAGTGAAAGCACAATATAGAGCCAAAATAAGACATGTAAATATAAAATAGTCATATAAATCCCAGAATCCGTACTCCTGTCTCCTAATAGCTGGCCTGGCTCCTAAAGTCTAAATATTTATCAAAGCCCTGACCTAATCAGATTTTCTTCCCTTTCTTGTGATTTGCTTACAGAAAATTATACAGAGGCTATGTGTTGCATGATACATAACCTTGACTTTATGTCATGTACAAAATTAACTTCCTTCCTGAAAGAGCTAACGTGGTCACCCTAACACACAAGGTATCCTATAGAACACTTTCTTTTCACATCATTGCCTGTTGTTATTAATTGCAAATGTTTTCCACTGCACACTTCACAGGCTTCGTGATTAAAACTGTAGAAATGGATGGACTAATAATTGGTCGTCCAATGCCCCACACAGCACATGCGGCAGTGTAAAAGTGTGAATGCATGTATTAATCTTTTTTTTATTTTTTTATCTCATCCTCATATCTGTTCCTCATATATTCCTGTTGCTGCTTATGCTATAGTCTGTGATTGTTAATAAATCATGCATGTTTCTGTTTCTGTAGAGATTTGTGTCTAATGGGAGGCAGTTTAGATTACAAACACGGAGATCAGGGGGCAGTTTATTGTCAAGATGGAGTCGTCCTGCCTGCCTCTGTCAGCTCCGGGTAGAGATTTTGTAGAATGAGAGAGCTGTGCCACATATCTCCCCCCTGTGGTGAACCATACCAATCTGTTTTTCAAGCCATATGGAATACAAGCTGCAGCCTGGGATTCCTTTATTATGTATTCTAAGCTTTTTCATATTGAGTTGTGTTTTGTTTTTTTGTTTTTTTTTTAGTTACCTTTTGCTTCCAATGAAATACAAGAGCATCTATATTTGTATTCCGAAAAGATCGTACAATTTCCTTCTCTCTTCCCAAGTAATTATTTGCCTGGCAATTATATGATTTCACGACATGGAGTTTTCACATATCTTCTGTCAAATGAATATTTTTTTTCCGTGGATCCGAATATTTATGTTTTTTTTTAATGAAATCAGAGTGTTCTGTAGGTGTGGTTGATAACGCTGCACTAACCATTTAACTGCCTATTGTTGCGGCAGTACCAACAGGGTTCAAGATTGGTCTTGGGTGTTTTTCCTGCCGCTTCTGTGTAAATCCCTACAATTCCTTTTACCACCCTTAGATTTTAGACCATTCCAATGGATGTGATTGGTTACAAGTTGCAAAATGTAACCAGATTTAGAGTGACTTTGGTAATCATATCAGAAGTCAGTTTGGTGAATTCGGAGAGCATGCGCTCCCTCGGGGAGAAAAACATTAATATATAGTTTATTAGAAAAAGCTTTTTCCAGGGCTCCACTGGGATGAAAATATACAGATATTTTAAAGAAAAGTGAAATGCTCATCCTACTACAGGACATTGAGACGGTCGTTTAATTGCTGAGTGTAATGTGAGTTCTAGTTCAGCAGCTGTTCATTTGACTTCTCTGGACCATAGAACAATTACTACTCTGCCCTCCTGTGTCTTAACATTATTTGGAGGCATAACGTGACCTTAGACTCTTCATTTCCCCAAACCAATAAATAACCTATATAATATCCTCACATTTTGGAAATGTGAATGAAAGTTAGACCTTACATAACATAGGAAAGAATTGTGTATAGTTCATATCCTTTGTATGGTAAAAATCATATTGAGGAAGAAGGGAACTTCTAGAACTAGGGAATCCTAGTCCGAATTATTGTATTTGTATTTAAATTCTGTAGGCAGTGCACTGAATGGTATCAAGGTGCCTATTTTCTAAATTAACCATGTTTTGCGAATATGCCCTGCTTTTTCCCCACAAACACCTACTTAGAAAACGTCTAGACGGCCCACAAAGCTGTGAGGCTTGCCATACACTGTCTGTAGATCAAGATTACAACTATTTACATGATTAGCCAGACTGTCGATTTTATTATTCAAATGTTTTCCTAACTATTCTGTACATCACATACAAACACATGTTTTGCATGCCTTTAATTTATCTGTATAGGATGCTGAACATGATGATGTGCTTTTTCTGTAGTACTGACTATAATATATATATATATATTATTAGTCTAGAATTATAGTTTTCCTTTTCCCTAGCTTATTTCCCCTTCTGCCCTTTGCTTAATATGTTGATGAAGCATAAAATTAGAGCGCCAGAATTATAAATAACGTGTGTGATGTAGACCCGTCTTTTGTTTGTGCGTTGTCGTAGAGCTCGCCGGTAAGGGCTTCTTTCAGGTGGCTGAACATGCTAGCTCGAAGCGTGCTATGAATAATATCCCACATCCATCACGGGATATAATCCATCTCTTATCTTTCTAATGACTATTCCAGGAATGATCGCATCCGTGTAGAAAGAGTTAACGCAGCTGTCCCAATTTTACTCTGAACCTCAAAGCAAATTCCTTTTGATCTTCCTTAGGGATGCTCTCAGTTGGGAAACATGAAGCGTATTCTTCCTGCTAGCCGTTTGGTATTAACATTGGTTATTGTAGCTGTCTGCAGAGGTCATAGCGCAGCTCATCCAGTGTGAATGCTCCACAATCTTGTTAGCAAGCACTGCAGCAGAGTAAAGAGGATTACATGGATCCTGTACTCCATCATGTCCCCCCCCCCCCAGCTTCAGAATCGTTCAGTGGCGTGTGGCTTTAACCCTTGTGCTTACCGCTCTTGCAATGCACAGCCAAACCCCCTTTCATTTTGCTGTTGCTTTATTTCTCCGTATTTTCCACACTTGCACATGCTAAGACAATGTAAAATGGCAGCCAGCTGTGAAAAACGCGGTGGCTGGCTTTGCGCGTATGTTGTCGACACTAATCACGCTCTCACGGCTGTGTTTACATCCAGGCTTATTTCGGATGAGCACGAAATAGGCCGGATAGTGATTGTCTGCCTTTCCGAGCTTGGTTAAACATCGAGGCATATCCGTGTACTCCAATATGTGCAGTTGTCAGGACTGCTGTAGCATTTCTGCAGACAGCCAGTAAACAAAGAGCCTTCAGAAAGGAGGCTTCCAATTGAGGCCGACATGTCTGCCAGAGCTGATTATATGCACTGAACATCTATTCTGAGAGGCTGTGTTTGTCAATATGAGCTAGCTGATGCAGAAAGCATCCACCTATGTGACCTTTTATTGATAGGCAATGTGACCTCACATAGCAAATGTCCATTCTGTCTTGTTAGATCCCCAGCACTGTGCTGGCTGGGAGGGGGGGAGGGGGGGGGGGGGTGTGTGTATGGGGGTGACATTTTGTAATCTTGCTGCCTCACACAATAAACCTTTCACACTGCTTTTAAATAGATTTAACCACAGTATGGGGTGACCAGACCACAGTGTGCTTTTTATTTAGGGAGACTTGTATAATAACATCAGCAGCCTGTTTGGCTAATTCAGGGAGCATGCGCTCCCTTAGGCAGAGAAAAAAAAGCTATACAAATATATTGATTATTTCAATGCTGCATTGGCATCAAAAAATACATATAGGGCTCCCCCCCCCCCCCAAGAAAAAAAAGAGATCTACACATTATTTGTGTTGGGAATTTCAAACTTCAGGCCAAAGTATCAGAGTTAGAAAAAAATTTCCTTTTCGGGAATAAAGCCCATATTGTTTGAGTCCCTAAATAAAACCATGATGAGATCACCCAATGGCAGGACACTGAGACATCTGTTTAGTCTGAAATGTGTTATTTTAATTTTTTATTATGCATGTTTTATTTTGGTTTGTTTATCCTTTTTACCCTTTCAAGTAGCACTATCCTTTACAAAGAGCATTGGCTTCTCTAATATGTTTTTTACCCTGAGCCTAATATGGCATATATTTTATTTGGTACATGCTGTTTCCACCCCATACCCAGAACCTGCATGTTTCAGTCTGTCTGACGCATTCCTTGTTCTCGCAGGGAGTGACGGCCTATTTTAGGTTCAATCGATAGGGAACAGATCATTAGCAGTCCCTCTAATTTACTGGAAACAGACTGTATCTGCAGATAATCAATCTGTAAAGAAGTTAAGGAAATCTTGAGGTACAGTAGGAAGGGGGAGAGGGGGATGTAACCTGTCCTAACTTCTGATATAGCAAAATATGATCCTGTATTTGTTTTGTTTCAATGCAATTATTAACTGACGTATAAGATGAATTTAGGCAGGACAACCATTATATGTAATTAAACATAGGAAACAAAGGATTGGTGAATATGGCTCTCTGTAGGGATTTTGGGGCTGCAGCAAAACCACTTTAGTACAGCCCCCCTAAAGTGTACCAACCAAGAGCAAAAATACAAACAGTGACTGTGCTCAAACAACATACAAAATACTTATCTTCTGGTCTTTAGTAAATATATTCTAAAGAAATAATAAATAAAGAGGAACTTATATGACCCCCCCCCCCCCCCCCCACACACACACACACACACAATGGATGGCACTCAAATGTGATTGGAGCCTAATGGATCACATGTGGGTTTTATCCATTTTGTCAGGTTCCATATATCTCCAATTGAGTTGACTCTTACTACTCTATAACTTCCTAGTTATTTAGAATATATTTACTAAAACCAAAAGATAAGTCTTTTACATGTTGTTTTTTTTTTTGCACAACCTCACTGTTTGTATATATGTAATTAAACCTATATACTCTGGTCTATGGAATTAAACATAGACCAGATCCAATATTTTAAGTACTTGATGTTCATTACCAGAATGTAAGAGGTGTAGTTAAAATATTAAACCTGCCAATATTTTGATTGAAAATTTGATATCCTTTTGCTACATCTGAATGAAGGATTTATGTACGTTTCAAGCATTTACTTGTGTAGTGCATAATGGAAGCTCAATTAGTAAACCGGAATGAGGAGTAAAGCGTGTTTGGTATTGTACAATATAACATTCATGTTTGTAGGGAAAGCAGTAGAGAGTACAGTTTAATGTGGGTTAGAGGTTATAATAATTATGCGATATTGACTCTGCCTGTGAAGCTGAATGATATCATAGGCGACATCATTATTTCTTAATATTTCTCGTTACAAAACACTGTGCGATGGGGAGGCTTTGAACCTGAATTAATTATGTACACGATGTGCACATCCTATATAATGTTTAGGCGTTCGCCTTGTTCAATGTGACCTTTCCGCTCTAATACAGTGGGAGGGAAGGGAGTCTGATTTCTATAGACTGGCTTGAAATTAGAGCGCCCTCACTGACACATGTAAAGCAGTTTCATTTTGCAGCGATGGTTATTCGATGAGCTGTGCTGCCACACATACAGAACAAGCCCAGGCTGATACATGTGTATGTGGCGTCCAAAATCGACGAACATATGAAAACAAACTATTATCCATTTTTTTATTGATTATTATTCTATATGTATTTAGGCACTTCACCAGTCTGTTTAAAGGACAGCTGTCGGCAAATGATGTTTAGTTGAAAGATTGCATCACATACAGGCAATTTAAATATAAATACATTAATGAAAGAATACAAATAAAGTGACTTATTTAGTCTTCTGTGTTTGGATAGCTCTCAGGCGGCAGACATGTTGTTTAGAATCTTCGGTCAGATGAGGAAAGGTCTGACCCAAGATTCTAAACAACATGTCTGCCCCCTGTATGAGTTATATGGAGCAAAGAGGACTCAATAAAGTAAGCTGTTTGTATTCTTTTATTCAACCATTTCTATTTAAAATAACTACACTTGATAGAAAATGTTTTTTTTTTTTTTCTGGTGCTTGGTTTCTGTGTAAATTATAGTGTAATTATGCATTATAAATATACCATTTGGATAGCCTTGGTTTCAGCCTGGGCACCCTGTACTTCATTTGCATTCTGCGTCTGGAGTGCTCAGCCATCCCTAGTTATTCTGTTTTGCTAATGGATCCGCACTGTACCAATTTTGTGAGATTTGGTTCAGCCTGGCTTCTCCCGATAGGTCTATTTCTATGTAATGCTGATTAACTAAACATGTTGGAATCTAATTATGAACTTTGGTGTTAATGCTGTACAGGATTAGAAATGTCAAGAAGCGATGTGACTTATATATATGGAGCGCTTTCCATCTTTAGATCAAGCCTTTTCTGCAGAGTTCCCACAGATAATTACATGAACATGCCCCAAGAAGTCACATGATATGGATCATTCTAGTTTATACACTCAGTACTTCTTGCATTGTTTTGCATTGCAAAGATTTATTGATGTTATTTTTCATTAGCATGCAGGCATCCATTACTGGCCATCATTTAAATTGTCCCTTTTTTTTCCTGCCTTGTATTTATTGTGTAACACATACAGAATATGCATAATAAATTTGCATAGGCCATGAGATCATAATATTGGTGCAGCTTTATAGACTAGTAGAGATGCTCGCCATTTTATAAAGTAAATATTGGATATTTTAATATACGGATCAGTCTGTTCTTGTTATTCTAGCTTAGTATGTAGCTATATAAATAAATGTTAATGTTGTGTATCATTTTTCCTTCCTATGAAGGTTTGTGTGCTCTTAGATTTAACTTAATGGATCACACTGGGATGATTGTCCTGTATTTTCCAAGACCCTCCCAAGCCCCTTACTATGATTATCACCTTGTTATCATTCACATTTATAAGGATGATGGAAATTGATTCATGTCAGAGTCTAATGTAATGACTTTGAAATTGAATTGATGATCCTTTAGTGGTAAGAAATAAAAA
This sequence comes from Pelodytes ibericus, assembly GCA_036172795.1. Classification (NCBI taxonomy): domain Eukaryota; kingdom Metazoa; phylum Chordata; class Amphibia; order Anura; family Pelodytidae; genus Pelodytes; species Pelodytes ibericus. The sequence continues at coordinate 19,172,549 of CM069866.1, forward strand.
AATAAAAAGTCTGTGTAGTGTATAATCAGATATTGATGTGCTGCATACCGACTTCCATTATAAGGCTCCTGACAAAGACAAGGCCAAGTGGATATGTTGGTGGACATAAGTACTTAAACTAGGTGACTTAAAGGGACTCTTACATATATATTGCTGATACCATGAATATAGAGAATAAAAAAATAATGAAATCTTATCTATACATTGTGTTAGCAACATTTACACGCAAATGCATAAAATGATGCTATAAGTGTGTTTGTTGTGTCCCCTCCTTATGACATCATATTGTGACTTGAAATGCAAATTACACATTTCCCATTGAAAATGAGTTCAAGCCACAGGTAGGGTTGCCACCTTTTCTTCAGAAAAATATTGGCCTTGCTACTGTCTCTATAGACTTAACATTGGCCTGATTCCAATTATGTACCGGCCTGCCAGTAATATATATCGGCCAGGTGGCAACCCTAGCCACAGGTGATGTCATAAACAGGAGACATGACACACTTTTAAAGCACTGTTTTCTCTTTAGGTATCCACATGCAGTTCTGCTAACACAATGTATAGAACATTTTTTCTCTCTACATTTGTACTCTAAGGAATGTATATGAGTCCCTTTCTTTAACAAGCTACTATTATTGTTTAATATTGGCTGGGTGTTAACTCTAGCCCTAACTTACAGATATTAAAAGCTCGGGGTTTGGATTGCCACCTTTTTATCAGACACATAACTTCTACATGCTGCAAAGCAGCTTTCAGAGGTTGTATGTCAAGTCACACATGACTTCTGATGGCAGCAGGACAATATGTGAAAGTTATGTGTACAGAGGTGTAGCCCGCAATAGATTGGATGCGGTAACTGTGCCTCCGGTCAGTGCCAACATCTGCTGAATATGGGAGAGCACAGCGCGAGGGCTGCATGCTCCGCCCCCATGCTCCGTGAAACGGCCGGAGCGCCAGGTGGAGATGACATCCAGGCGCTCAGAAGATGACTTCCCGGATTGGCGGTAGACGGTATGCCTGACCTCGACATTAGCATATAATTGTTTTGGTAAAAATAAATAAATACATTTTGTGTAAGGGTATCTGTGTGTGTGTGTGTGTGTGTAAGGGTATCTGGGTAAGGGCGTGTGTGTGTATATACATATATGTGTGTCAAGGTGTGCTTCTGTGTGTAAGTGGCTGTGTTTGTAGGTGTGACTGTTTTGTGGCAGTGAATGTATATGTAGAAGTGTGATTTTTTTTTTTGCTGTGAGTCTTATTGTGTATTGTGATACAGTAATGTGCAGTGTGAGTGTGTGTTTTATTGCTGTGGAGTCTGTGATACACTGCCATAATACATATTAATGTGAATTGTATATATGAATTAATATGAATAATGAATATGATATATTATATATAATTTGCTCTCAATGTAAAATGAATGTGGCCCACTGAAGAAGAAACTTCAACACCCCTGCTATAGTGGAATCCTAGGAGTGTGAGTGGGATCAGCATTTGATTAATCCTTCTGTGGTTAAATATAACGTGGGCAGACATTTTGGTGATTTATAATCTGCCCATTAGCAAACCGAAGTCTGGCATCAGCATCTCCCTTTTCTTTTAACCATTTAAGATGAGCATAATTTAGTGGATGCATTTATATTTATTGATATGTAATGTTTATTCATCTTCCCTCTTGAGACCTTGTTTTGGGTTGTAAGCCTTCGGTTTTAATGGGGTTAATGTTAATTACCCTCGTCTTACTCTTAAAGACTTTATAATTCAGAATGCTGACAACTCTTCCCCTAATATTCTGGCATTATCTTTTCACTGCACCTCAGGCACTTCTATTCTTGACCGACTGAATGAAGAACTGGCTGGCAGTTAGTTTAATAACACATTATGCCACATTTCTACCAATTTAAAGGATTATAAATGGCACTTAATTCTGACACCAAATATTTCATATGTCTTTTAATTGCACACCTCAACGTATTTTATAGGGAGAGAAGTGCTATTCTTATGGCTTAACAATTTATATTATTTTTTTGTTTTGTTCCTGCATCCTTTCCCCAAAGGGAATCTACACATTGCTAATACTGTGAATTTCGAGAATACAAAATTATCTGCACATTGTTAGCAGAAATACATGAAATATGTGTTTTAAATTGGTTTGTGGTATAACCTGTGGCTTGAAATGTAATGTGACTGTTTTCAATGGGAAATGTATACTTTGCATGTGATGCCACCAGGTGATGTCACGCCACAGACACATTAAAACCTACATTTCTCTTATTTTATGCAATTTTTCCTTTTTTTGTTTACATTTTGTTTATTCTGTACAGTCACAGTATAATCAGGGTTTAAGTTGCAGACACCATTTATGGATTATTTATGTTTTCAAGCAAATGTACTACCCAAAAACATACATCACCTTTCTATAGTATGAAAATCAATTTTGGCTTGAATGTATTGAAGTTATATGCTAGTTTAGTAGGTGTAGTCTCAAATCATTGTAATATGCATCTGGTCATAGGTATATGTGTGTTATTAATATGCATGTGTGGTACTCTTATTAATTGGCCAAAACCCTTTTAGTACATGTCTGAATATTTGCTGGTCTGCTAACTCTTAATCATGATTATGACTGTATTGATCCTTCAGCAGCTGATAATTTAGTGCCCTCTCTCGATCAATTTGTGGGCATGTTTTATTAATAATGATTAAGTCGCTGAAGATATTTATTACCTTTTCATGCTTAAGACAGAAGGTCTCAAGCTCCTCCTGAACTGAGGAATATCATTTGTATTTCCATCGCAGTACTGTGACTGTATATATCGAATTCAACCAGGAGCCGCCTACGTCATCCATAAGATTTGGTTCCTGTGGAGTCCTATGTGGTCCTTGGGCTTTATAAAGTTACAAATTACTGTGATTTGTACCAAATTTAGCACTTTGTCCACAGAATGTACTTATTTTTTATTTTTTATGTTTCATGTTTTTTTTTCTTTTTTTCTTGTTTTTCATCCTGTTTAATAAAATATGTTCATGAAAAACCGGTATGTACATAACTGATTTTTTTGGTGTATTTTTGGTGTGCATGCACAGACTGAATAAATAAGTGGATTTTTACAGATACTAAAGCTTTTAGATTGAGCTGAGAATGTAATCTGATGCAAGCAATATGAATTTGTCTCTGATTCTGACCCTTCCATCTTTATCCCTTGATGTTGAAAGGGGGAATCTGCTCTGTTTACTCCAGGGAATGTATTGTAGACACATGAGACAAGCTGATGTTTCACCTTCTAGCTCATCGGTAAATTTCACCACTGCTTCAAACTCCAGCTATTTCCTCATATCAATTTACACATTTTTGAATATTGACATTGTACGTACCCTTCCTATTAAACAGATTTATTAAAAACACTGTCTGTGTTTACTGAAGGTGAAAAATACTGTACAGTGAACACCTCCTTGTCCACGACTTCCTCACGCACAGTTTTGCTCAACCACGGTTGACTGTGACACAGAAGAAACCTAATGCGTTTCGCGAGTTGCCACGCTTAATCATGATTTAGTGTGGCGAAACGCGTTAGGTTTCTTCTCTCACTCCTATATGTAAGTCCGTTGGATTTATCTTTTCAGTTTGCTGGTGCATTGCATTAAAGCACATATTTATTTATCATCGTGGAGAGCGGTGTGCACATTTTTTTTCTTCGTTTGATGCCATTTATTTGCGTTTGATCAACGCTGTGGAGCACCCGCCTATCCGAGATTGAAATAGTGAGTGGAACCGGTTTGCTTGTCTTTCACTTGGGATTGTCTATTGATGGTAATTGTCCCTTTCTTCAGCATATGCTGAAAACGCTACATATCCAAACTTGATACGTAGTTTTAAGACTCGAACCTGTGTTCAAGTAGCTCTTATTTTACTTAACAATATGATCGTTGGATATACATATACAGCATTCACTACTATCCACGGTTTTGGCCTATTTGCGGTTGAAGCCCCTGTGGACATGGGGGTCTCCCTCTATTCTTAAGGAAAAAGTTCTGTAAGCGCAAACACCACAAATTGTATAGAAAATATGACAAGAATAGAAAATATCACCTGTGCTATATTTAAAGACTCACAAATCTATTATCCCATATAAAAAAGCTCCTCAAAATCCCACACAATCATGAGTGATAGCAATAATACGAATATAGAAAATAAACTCTAATGAATAAAAAGTAAAAAAATAAAATAATCTGGAATGAATATATCTCACAAAAAATAATGGCTTCTAAACAATAAAATCCGAAATAAAATGTCCCAGTTCAATAATAATAAAGGTCCAATCAAAGTTAAAGTCTGGTAGAAAATAACGAAGCGGCCATTTCAGCAACTAATCATCTAAAAGGTGCAAAAAACCCCAAAAACAAATAACAAAATGTTTACTGATATTTAATGATACAACATATAAGGCTGAGCTTTATGCCTGTACTTTGTGGGTGTGTTTGTGTGGCAGTTCTCTTTAATATGGGTGTTTCCAGTGGGTTTTATCTTCTGTAGGCCTCTGTAAAGTGCATATCGCTTGCGGTGCTTGGTAGTACCAAAGGCTTATTTTTAGCCTTTGGTGCCATTTTAGAACATCATTTTCATGCTGTGTATGAAGTCATAACTCCATTCTGACATGATTTTCTCCTTCCCTTACTGGTATATTCTTGACCTTCTGCACTAATGTGTGCACAGGTAGTGCACAGAGAAGCAGAATCTTTTTGAGTTTTTTTTCCACTGCGTGATTATCTCATCCATACGTTCCTCAAAGAACTAGATGTGACTACACAGAGGATTGTGTGACCGTTAACACTCATTACACCAACAGTGTATATATGTATGTAGGTGTATTTCTTAAAAACAACCTTCCCATGCATAGCAGGAAATGTGATGACTGGTACTGGATGAGATGACCCTGAGAGGGGTAAACACTGATCTCACCACCCTAGCTCTGGTTTCTGGTCACTTCAACCTAAGCAGGAGGAAAAAAAACAGATTATAAAATAACACTGTAGCATTATAAAATGTCGGTTTAACATGATATCCTTTAAAAAATGAATGCAACATGGTGTACTATTCCCCTTAAACTAAGAGAAAATAATAGTCCAGGAATGGATTCCAGCAACTTTATTATGATCATATAGTACATTTATTATACTACGTAGCGTGTTGGCTGTGGTTAATTCTAAGTTTATATTTGTGCCATTGTTTCAGAAATGAATGTAACTGTAACTGTTCTGCCTTCCTGAGTTCATAAAGCAGTAATAATGCAAGGCAGCCACCTGAAACCTTTCCCATCAGCCACGGGCATCACTGGGATATTCATTTGTATTCTGTGTCTGCAGCCTTGCCGTGTGAATTTTAAGCCTCTTTTTACAATTCAAATATATAGACGTTGGCATTGTGCTGGTGTCGCTGTGATAAAGCAATACGAAGAGGGCTCAATAAGGCAGGGCTTGACAAATTTATTTTGATTTTAGGAGCCAGACATTTTTTTTAGGAGCCAGACAATCACGCAAACATAAACACAATTCATAAACCAGGGCTCGACAAACCCCGGGCGCCAGGTCGCCATGGCGACCTGGAAATGGAGCCTGGCGCCCGGGTGCCGTTCCCCTTGCCGCTGCCATCCGTCTTTTGCAGCGCGAGGGGACAGACAGCAAGCTCCGCCCCCTCGCGCTACACGTGTGTATGAGTGTTCAGCCGAAAGAGCCATGAGGATCGGCTGCGGCACGAATGTAACCCCTCCCCAGCAATGAGGTAAGGCAGCAGGGAGGGGAAACATTCGTGCCGCAGCCGATCTTCATGGCTCTTTCGGCTAAGTGCTGTGTTGTCAACCCAGCACTCAGAAGTTAAGAAGGGAAAAAAAAAAACTTGTGTATGTTTGAGTTGTATATGTGAAGTGGGGGGGAGGGATGTATATGTGAAGGGGGGGTATATATGTGAAGTGTGGGGGGGAGGTGTATATGTGAAGGGGAGGTATATATGTGTGAAGTGTGGGGGCAGGTGTATATGTGAAGGGGGGGAGGGATGTATATGTGAAGGGGGGGTATATATGTGAAGTGTGGGGGGAGGTGTATATGTGAAGGGGGGGTATATATGTGTGAAGTGTGGGGGGAGGTGTATATGTGAAGGGGGGGTATATGTGTGGGGGGAGGTGTATATGTGAAGGGGGGGTATATATGTGAAGTGTGGGGGGAGGTGTATATGTGAAGGGGGGGTATATATGTGTGAAGTGTGGGGGGAGGTGTATATGTGAAGGGGGGGTATATGTGTGGGGGGAGGTGTATATGTGAAGGGGGGGTATATATGTGAAGTGTGGGGGGAGGTGTATATGTGAAGGGGGTATATATGTGAGGTGTAGGGGGAGGTGTATATGTGAAGTGTGTGTGTGTATTTGTGAAGTGGGTTGGTGTGTGGGGTTTGTATATGTGACGTGGGTTGGTGTGTGTGGGCTGTATATGTGACGTGGGTTGGTGTGTGTGGGGTGTATATGTGACGTGGGTTGGTGTGTGTGGGGTGTATATGTGACGTGGGTTGGTGTGTGTGTTTATGAATTGCGTGTATGTTTGCGTGATTGTCTGGCTCCTAAAAAATTTTGCTGGCTCCTAGAATAAAATAAATTTGTCAAGCCCTGTCATAAACACACACGCCTACTTCACATATATACAAACACACATACTTTACATATACACATATACACAAACACCTCACACACACATATATACAAACACCTCACACACACATATATACAAACACACATACTTTACATATACACATATATACAAACACCTCACACACATATATACAAACACCTCACACACACACATATATACAAACACACACACATATATACAAACACACATACTTTACATATACACATATTTACAAACACCTCACACACACATATATACAAACACCTCACACACACATATATACACAAACACCTCACACACATATATATACAAACACCTCACACACATATATATACAAACACCTCACACACATATATATACAAACACCTCACACACATATATATACAAACACCTCACACACATATATATACAAACACCTCACACACATATATATACAAACACCTCACACACATATATATACAAACACCTCACACACATATATATACAAACACCTCACACACATATATATACAAACACCTCACACACATATATATACAAACACCTCACACACACATATATATATATATAAACACCTCACACACCCATATATACAAACCCCTCACACACCCATATATACAAACCCCTCACACACACCTACTTTACAATACATACAAACACACACCCACCTAACACAGTCTTTTCTTGGGGGTTTCTTCTTGATGTGTCCCCCTCCCAGCTGCTTTACCTCACTGCAGGGGAAGGGGACATTCACGCTGCAGCTTAACTCCGTTGGTCGGCCTGCTGAGTGCCAGGATGTCACGTGACGACACCCGGCACTCAGACACGCGTTGCGCGAGGGGGCGGAGCTTGCAGTCTGTGCCATCGGCCATCGGCACAGACTTTACCCCCTCGCGCTGCGGAAAAATCGGATGGCAGCGGCAAGGGGACCAGGAGGCTGACAGCACCCAGGCGCCAGGTCTAATTTCCTGGTCGCCATGGCGACCTGGCGCCTGGGGTTTGTCGAGCCCTGCAATAAGGTACTTTTATTTGGATTCTTTCATTAAAACATTTCTATTTTATGCTTTATTCACGCCTGATGGGGCTTTGGTCCTTATTGACCAAAATGGCGTCGTCTTGCGCCTGGCTGGGAGCCAGGGACACACAGACAGAGACCCAATCAGGGTCTTTACAGGGGCGACATGTGACCTGGCGGAGGAGTGCCTGAACCTGAAAAATCCGGCATGCTAAGTTTTTAGCTGACAGTCCTCCTTTAGTAGTTGATACACTATATTCATTACACTTATGTATTTGTAATTTATTTCTGGGTAATTTGGGGAGCTCTACCTTATGGAGGGGAAAACCCTTCTTCCCGTTCCTGTGGAACTGTTCTTTACATCACAGACATGGTTAGTCATGCTTATGTTGATGATTTAAAGCGCTACATGCTGGTGCTGAAAGAGTTAACGCTGGAGCACACAGCTGGTACCGGGCATCTTCACTAGTGTGGGGATGTAGCAAGCAGATGAGATACCCAGCACAAGGGATTCATGCCCTACTGTGTTTACAAGAGAGGTTGAAGACGGATTGCTGCACTAACAGCAGAGGAGGTCAGCAGCAAGGAGATAAAAATGGCAATCTGATACATGAAGCAATATGAAGATCGTGTGGGTGGGATTTGTGTAAACACAAATGAGGGTACATCAGCCCTCACTTTATGCAGGAGTTTATAGAACAAACACTTCAAATACAAGGCAAACAAGGACTCCTTCACAGTATGCCATTTATACATTCCACCTGTCTGTGACATTGAGACAGTTGTGATATAACTTTATCTAAACAGTCTGAACCCTCTGTGAAGGAGCGAGTTTATAGATCACCGAGCAGTCTCTATGGACATTCTATTTCCCTGGCTTCTAAAATGACTAGGCTGACTCCGGAATTGGTCAGTATGTCAACCCTGGCATTATTGGATATGACCACTTTACCATCACAGACGTGAACAGCAGCGAACACCACAAGCCCACCATTCTGTGTGGTTTTCACGGTAGAAGAAGAGTACCAAGGAGTCTTATGGTTTAATGGCTTTTCTTGTTTGTTGGCCCATGTAATGTTAACGCCAGACTTTAAATACAGATGGAGTGATTTAGAAAACTCTATTCTAAAGTTCTAGATGTGGAACATTCCATTGGTTTCCAAAGTGTTTGCTCCACTATTTCCACAGAATTGGAATTTTCTAGATCATCCCCAGTTTCACGTCAGAGCTTATGGAATAATAAAGGAGTAGTACCGTGAATTTGGTTTTAGCCTCATTTATGCCTGAGGAATGGACCTAGCTACTTGGTTTTGAAAGCTTGCAACCAAACTCAGCCAATAAATGGTATCATTTTAACCCTACTTAGAAACATAGAATGTGTCGGCAGATAAGAACCATTCGGTCCATCTAGTCTGCCCAATTTTTTTTGAGTACTTTTATTAGTCCCCCGTTCCCGGTCTTATAGCTAGGATAGCCTTGTGTCTATCCCACGCATGCTTAAACTCCTTCACTGTGTTTACCTCTACCACTTCTGCTGGCAGGCTATTCCATACATCCACTACCCTCTCAGTAAAGTAATACTTCCTGATATTACTTTTAAATCGTTGCCCCTCTAATTTAAGACTATGTCCTCTAGTTGTGGTCGTTTTTCTTCTTTTAAATATACTCTCTTCCTTTACTGTGTTGATTCCCTTTATGTATTTAAATGTTTCTATCATATCCCCCCTGTTACGTCTTTCCTCCAAGCTATACATGTTAAGATCTTTAACCTTTCCTGGTACTTGTTTCCTATGGAATAGTAATGAGCTAAACCTCCTGATTAGAAGCCGTGCTTGAATGGAAAGAGTCTGCTTCATGTGTGACCTCATGCCACACGGCAGTGTAAAGAACTTGGAGCAGTGTATAATGCGCACATCCTAACATACATACACTCCGTTAATTAAATGTGAGTCTGACTGGACTGGTGCTCATAATGAAAGATCTTGGATGGCAATTCAGATTTAGACTCATACAATGATTACAGATAATGTTATCTTCTGGAAAAAAATGACTACTAAAATGCGGATTATAGATGGCTTGACTGCTGCACATTTTTATTCCCCTATCCCACCATAGTGTAAGTGGACTGGTCCTGTCCTATTAGTTATTTGTACAGGTTTTTTACTCTATTTGACTGATCTTTGCTATGCTGAGATTAAATAGTGCCTTATTTTACAAATATTTCTGGAACTACAACATACGTACAGGCTATAGGCAGTTGAATAAAGAAATCTTTTTAGATCAGAATTAAATCACCCCCCCCCCCCCCCCCGTTATTTTTTTTGTTTGTTGATTCTCTTACTTGTCACTCATAAGCATCTATAAAGATCCAATCATAAACCGTTCAAAGCCTCATGGTTCCATTAAGTTGGGTAACATTCTGGTGAGTTCCAAGAGCATGCGCTAAATCCCAATGGGGGGGGGGGGGGGGGAATGTAACCTCCGCCAAGAGCCCTTTGAGTCACTGGGAGGAAGAATAGCACTATATAAAAGCTAGTAGTCATTTTTAAACGAGGTTTATGATGTTTATAGTAATGTTTCGGAGCAGAAGAGTTTTAGTTTTTTTTTCTTTTTAATCGATCTTGACAAGGGTTGCCACCTTTTCCTCAAAAAAATACCGGCCTTGGTACTGTCTCCATAGACTTAACATTGGCCTGATGCTAAGTTTTTACCGGCCTGCTGGTAAAATACCAGCCAGGTGGCAACCCTTATCTTGACTAGTGTGTCTAATGTGAAGGATACCATGCAGAATGTTAGGTGGGGGCAAACATGGTAAACTGGTGCTTTCAGCCAGGATAGTGGGCACACAAAAACTGTAGCCCTTTTCTTAAAAGTAAAGGCCATAAAGTCCATGGTATTAGCTTGTGAGATTAATGTCTGGCCACCCAGCCACAACTTCAGCGTGATAGGGGGCCCGCTCCATTGAAAAGGTATACAAAAATCTAGAAAATAAATGAGATTTAGCTTCATGATTTTTATTTTATGCTAGGATTCCAAAAATCTCATTGTTAATATGTCAACCCCCATTGTTTATCACTATTTGAAAGGCTTTGAAATGGCTAATTGTTATTTTTAAAGTACCAGCATATTCCTCCGTGCTATTTAATTGGTGTTTAACATTTAATATTTTTTGCATCTCTCTGTACCAATTAAACAGACGAATGTTTGTTTCTGGCCAGATTATATTATTACTGTTACCCTACAGCATTCCCCTTTTCTACAAGCATCCTATTCCCCCCCTCCCTTCCTCTCTTGTATTAGATTGTAGAAAATTGATTTTGGGTAATGTTATCCTAGCGTGTAAGGCATATATCAGTTCAAGGTTTATTTGTCCTGGTGGAAGCCCCATGCCTGTCAAAATGATTGCTCTGACCTTCATCACACGACAAGCTGCAGAAAATGTTCTAAAATTTCCCATCTCCCCCCCCCCCCTATTGCCACCTAATAAAAAGCCTTTTTTTTAATTTAAGGAATTAAGTTTCACAATCTTAACCCCACAATCCATATCTTGTTCTAAATCAGCTGCCACGTTCTAAGCTTACTAGGTAAAGCAGACCAGAGTCATTTTGTTGGGAAGCCCTAATGGATTATTAATGATCTTCTGGTGCACACACGGACATTTTTATTGACAAATCACTGCTATTAAAAGGCAAGACTTTGGCTGTCAATACTACCGTCAAAGATGAGGTAGCGGTTGCTTTTCCCCAAAGGCTGGATAACAGAAAATGATTACAAACACAGACCGTTAAAGGGGGAGAGGTGTAGACGTGTAGCCCGGACAAAATAGTACAATTTATTTAAAAAAAAAAAAAAAAAAAAAAGTTTTACTTTTATAATTCTGGCTTTTTCAAGTTATCCCAATTGTGCCCAAATTAGCGTGTGCAAATAGAAATGCGTAGTGTTGGACAGACTGCGGATGTGTGTGTGTCGTCTTCATAATACTAGTTTGCCTTCCACCCTGTACTGCCAACAAAAACAATTTTTACTTCCTGACAAGAGTGCAGTTTTTCTCACCAGACATCTTTATACATCCTGTAAGACTAGAACATGCTTAATGTTAGAAAAGACACCTCTTATGTCTGTTATGTAACGTATGTTATTATTTTACGCACGCTATTTATCACATAACACTGGGCTTGCAGCAAGCTCACACCTGTTTCCTATGCATCATATTAGACATTTATAGCATTTAGCCTGTGACGAGGCTAGCGCTTCAATGTTTTTCTTTTCCCAACATTACAATTTAATATTTGATACAAGCAGCATTAGACAAGCTGATCATGCATTGACTGCCTTGGATTTTGGGGTCATTATTGTTAAAACCTTTTTATTTGATCTTCTATATTCCACTAGGTGGCGTATTTGGGCAGTAAACTCCATTTTGCCAATTCCTTGGTTACTGCCCTCAAATAAGATCACACAGGGCAATGGCTGTATAAGATAAGGCACAGCCTACAATACACAGAGCAATAACATGTAGGTAAATTTACACGTATAATTCATGTTTGACAGCAGTTACAGATTGCTTCCTCCGCAGCATAACTGTACTCTGTTGGGTTGTATGCATAATACTGCACATTTCTGCTTAAAGGCTTAATTTTGATATGGCTGATGTGTAATTGCTGGTGTCCACTTACCAAAACAGGAACCAATTTGTTTTTACAGTAGTTTTTAAATAGCACCTAGCGACTGATTAAGCAGGATCCACAAACGCTGAACACAGGAAATCATGTGCAGCCATCTTGACGCACAATCTTTTTGTTGTTGTGATAGATGTTTATATCTATACCAGACTAAGCACTGCTTTGTGTTTTAGTAATAAAATACATTTTAAAAAAATCTAATAAAAAATGAACTATGGGAAAAATTACTTTAGCTAAAAATGGAACCTTTGTGCAAAGTAAAAGGCCAAACTCTATATCATACTCTGAGGAATTAACCGTTCAAACAGATTTTTATTCCCACTGATTTTTCATACCTTCCAGTCTAACTGCAATGTCTACTATTTAAGCACCATGGAGCAATGAAGTCCCCAGTTATACCTTGTAGCTTGACAAATATATGTAGACTTTAGGAGCCAAGCCTAGCAATTCAGGAGCCAGCCTTGTTGTATATAGGACCCAGGGAAATTGTACTTGAATACATTGTTGTATATATAACCGTCAAACACGCTTTATATTTTAGGAGCTATGGCTCCCTGGCTTTATAGACATTTTATCACGAGGTTATAATAAAGGACAATCCAACCAAATTGTAAGGGCTTCTCAAGAGCAGCGAGGGTCTGTTTACCTTGGTCGCCTATCTACACTGCTTGTACTGCTGGGCTATGTTATACTTTAAGCCATTTGCTATATCTGGATACTTTGACAATATTCTGTTTATCTATTTTTGCGGTAACTGACACTGTTGTCTCTGGTGTTGGTGATTATGTGTTTTGCCATATGTTGTCTTTTAATAAATATTTTTTGATGTGGATATTTCAACAAAGATGTAATCATTTTAATATATATATATATATATATATATATATATATATATATATATATCTCCCCCCTGCTTATTTCTTTAACAGATTGTATGAGAAGTCCGCATTTAATATATTCTAACATTTCTAGGAAATCTAGGCCTACCTCTTGTATCTTACTGATTTGGTGCGTGTTGCACAGCACTTGTGTTCAGATATTAGGGGTTTACTTGGCCCTTTAGCCCTAAAACAATTTCTAAATTGCTTTCAAATGGAGATGTGTTGAGATTTCGTGCAGTTGCTAGACAGGATGAAAATAGACTTGTTCTGTGTTTATCTCCTGGAAGGAAATCTCCCTCTTCTGCTTCTCTTGTATTTAATCAGCTGTAATCTTGGAGATAACTCGTGGAATGTGAGAGGACCTCATTGTTGTTTCACACTGAGGAGCTTGCGGTTGGTTATAGATGTGATTGTACAGACTTCTTATTTATACCCAAAACTGCAACGTTTTCTTATGACTTCGAGATATATACTTATTTTAGAAATGTTACAGACTGCCTCCTTGTGAGAATTTCTATCTTATTTCTGGTTCATTGTGTCTCTCTTTAAATCATAATAAGGTTTTCCATAATGTAGTTAAACAGTGTAGTGATGGGAGAAGGAAGTGCTCACCAAGGGTGCAGTAAAGGTCGCTGGTGGTACAATTGTGGCTGTGCTAGCTAGTCCACTTATAGTCTTAGCTACACAGGCGTACACAGGCTCTATGGAAGAGCATTGGTTATTATTTTGGTCATTTCAGCTGTATTGTTTGAAGAAGTATTGTATTACTCTTTAACAATCTTAAGTGGACATTGTGCACTGAGCTGTTCACACTTGGTCATGCCCCATCTAGTACTGGAGCAGAGCTGGTGGGTGCAGTCTCTCCCAGAGCCACTTGGTCTTTGTGTCCACTGTTGCTGTCCTTACAGGGTAACACCCAAGAGACACAGGAGATATGTATGTGTATGTATGTATGTATGTGTGTGTGTATATGTATATGTGTGTGTGTGTATATATATATATATATATATATATATGTGTGTGTGTATATGTTTTGGATGTTTAGAAAATTAGGTCATATTTAATGTTCATAATAGAAATATATGTGATACTTTTTGAAGGTTTTATAATGTATTAACAAAATCATTCAGTGTGGCCGTACTTATTAAGTGGGACGCTGCTGAAATGAATTAGTCTCTGAGATTCTTTGCTATATGTTTTGGGAATTCGTGTTTCTATAATAGATATGGAAGGATTCAAACCAGCTCTGCAGAGTTTATGCAGGCAGCATTTGGCAATCATTCCCCTGAATTTGTGGGCCCAAGCCTGCTTTGCATTATAACGGTTTAAACATACCACAAGTTGCTGAACCAGGTATCACATTTTCCATTTTCCAGGTTATTAACCTTTAAGCACCAGCTGGACATGCAGTAATGCATTGCTCAACAAAGCGCCTTCATTTAACCCCTTCTGATTCAGAATAACACAAAAACACTTTAGATTGAGGTCTTCTAAGGTTCATGGTGTTTTATCCTACTGAGATTAAGCTGATGGGACCTATTCACTAAAAGGTGACTTGCAGGTGAGATGAACAAGGCATATAACTAACTTGGCTAAATATTGTTCAGGGACAACACAGGGGGGAAACTCCCCAGCACAATGCATAGCTACATTTATATATGCAATGTTCATCTCACAGCAATTCACCTTTTATTGAATGAATAGCCCCCAGGATGTTTGTAGGGACCTGCATACTGTATATATGGTGAGTGTAGTGAATAGTAAATGATCTGTTAGCAGGATTCCAAGCAAGTACATGCGATGTGAGAAAAATGTGTTTTAAATGTGTCTGTGGCATCACCTTATGACTTGGTATGCAAATGATCTCCTTTCAGTGGGAAATGTGTAATTAGCATATCAAGCCACATGGTGATGTCATAAGCACCATAGACACATTTAAAAATCTTTTCTGCATATATAATGTATTTTCTTTTCCCTTTGTTTTTTATTTCTCTACTTTTTAAAGTATAAATGATGTATAGTTTACAGAGTCCATTTAAAATGCAAGGGTTCTAGTTGATTCTTACAAACTGAGTCTGCAGCATTGGTACTATTATATATCATTTGGGTTATGTTTGCAAGCTTTCCGGACATCTCAAGTATCATTAGCACAGGGGGCCAAGACTTGTCCGTTTTTATGTAGCTGTCTGAATGATACTAACTTGGTAGATGCTGCAGACGTGAGAGACCAAATCCCGAGCTCTCCGTAAAGTCCCAAACATCCCCTGCTCATTCGTCTGTTTGAAGCACTTTGTCATTTTACACACAACTCTTCACAGTCCGATTCATCTCCTTCTAGCAAATATTCCCTTGTCATTTTTTCTTCTCTCTCTCTCCTCTTTCGGCTTGTGTAAAATTATTCAGAATTGGAGGACCACTTCTCATCTACTTCTTGTTGGAGCACTATGTGCTGTCCAATAAATTATTTATGATTATTTTTAACATGATCTACTTGGAGAATAAAACGAACTGTCAATCTATGACAGATACTTCTAAACAAAGCAACCAAGATTACGATGCAAGACGAGAACTGGCAATGATGTTTTACCCCCCACCCCCCCTGCAGGTTAAATATATTTAAAGCATAGAGAGTTATTGGGGTATTAGGATCCATTCTGGGGCGTATGTCTAAGAGGGATGTGGGGAATCAGTGTATTATTGCTGTGCGTTTTGTACCTTTTGTCCTAATATTGCTTTTGATATATAATCCCCATTGCACCTTGTCTCTCCTATTCGGTTTCTTTTTTTAGATCTAATATAGATCTTATATCTTGTATGGCTTTTCTTGCAGTGGGGGGCTCAAAGCACCTTTTTAATGTTTAAATTGGTCAAATCAGTAGCCAAATAATAGCCGTTATTACCCAGCTTAATGGTGTTCATTTTTATGGACCTTGGAAGGATGAGGGGGCTGAGTTGCAACCTCCAGGTTTGAACACGTACAGCAGTTAAAGCATTTAGAAACTGATCTCTCCTATTTATTAGCTTAAATAAATTGTGGCCAAGCTGTTTTTTTTTTTAAATATCTCTCTCCCCTCTAGACATGTCAGCAACAGTGAAAACACTGTTAAACTAGTCCTGTTCTACAGCAATGGATTAATGCAAGCAATTCACTTCTCCAGTCTCCACTGACCTTGTTTAAATCAGGACTGGTGCTCTACATGACAGCCCAAAGCAGCTATGCAGAGGTCAGATGGGACATGTTTTAATGAATCATGTGTGTGATGCTTTACTGCCCTGTATTAACCTCTTAGCAGTAAATCCAACACGCAAGTGTACTTCCATGTTCCATTATGTTTTTATATATTATTTTTTACTATATTTTCATGATCACACCACTCTTTCTGTGTCTGTAGACCCATGCATAGGTATTTATTTTTAAAGCGTGGAAACCCTTCCAAATGCCTCCGGAGGGATGGCTATAAAGCAATTGCAACTTGTTTGCTAATGTTTGTTGGTGATAACATGAAATAATCACTTGCTGATCTTGCAAAGCACAGCTAATAGATTTTCAATAAATTTACATTTTCCACGGCCCCTGCGAATTGCTGGATTAACACAGCCGCACCATCTGTGGATGACTGTAATGTAATGACGGCATCCTCCATAATTGCATCATATAGAAGTGTCCATCAGTCTGTCATGGCCGTCACTGATTGAGTGTTCTTCATGGTACTTTCCAGGAATCCTGTTGACAAAACATTTCTTTCTCGATTCCATCAGTGGCTCTATATTTATACCATTCTTCCTCTCCGACAGTCCTGTCAATTAACCCAAGGGTGTCCAACGTGTGGCCTGTGGGCCAAATAACATCAAGGTGTGGCCTAACTGACATAAATACACATTCTCAATAGTCCTATAAATTTGTAGCTGTGTTTGCATAGATTTAAGCTGCTTTTGTATTACTGCTAAATAAGCAAACCTGTTTCTATGTCCATCCAGCAATTTATTCACGATTACTCCAAGTAATATAATTACATGCAGACCAATCTCTACCTGTGAAGTTGTGAAATGGTTGCACACTTCTATATAAACTCGGACGCCCCTGAACTTAATGCTCACTATTTAAAAGTGTTTTTCATAATACTTGGTGTTTTATGTATCATGTAGCCTGTGAATACACAATATTATATAGGTTACATGAAGAAGATGGGATGGACTCTGTAGAAACGGTCCCTGGAGATTATCAGCCTTTTTCGGTGTCAGGATACTGACACATTAAGGCTTAACACGATGTCCTACAGATCAACGGATGTTAATGTTTAAAAATGACAAACCATTTTAAAGTGCTTCAATTTGTGAACATAATCCTTCCACTAACTCTCGGGTACTCGGCAGTCTGATGATGGAGATCTTCTGGTTCTCTCTGTATTTCTGTTGGCTGTATAATCATATTGTCCACTAATAAGAAACAAAAATCCTCTTCGTTCACCCGCAACAGAGAGCTTTGTAACGCCTGAAACAGTCGTGTAAGGCAGAATTGGGCACCTATATGTGCTTATTTAAGCTTGTGTTTTGTAATGACTGAAAGTATACAAATCTCTCTGCTCTTTCCTTAGAGATTTTTCTCTTTGTTTGTTGACATGCATTGTTCATTCACTGTAGTAGGCACATCTAATTATTAAATGCTCGATCCACACAAACAGTGGCTCGTGAGATGCCTGCTGACAGATTCATGGGAAGATCACAGAAGGACTATTGCTGCAAATGAATTTTTTTGGTATTGTTTATAATATAGTCGATGCTGTTTTTGGAGGAGGTGTTTGACTTTGTATCTATGCTTTATTAACAGTCATATTTGGCTTAGATCAACTCATTTTATATATGCGCACACTCTGCTTTATTACAAATCTAGGTAGTTGAGATGAATATGTAAGAAACCAAAAATAAAGGCATTCCTAGGACTCTACGCCAATCATTTAAATGTACTACAAACCCTTCCCTGTCCTAGTGCAATGTAACCCACCTCCACTATGTGCCATAGCTCTCATTGTATCAATCCATTCTATTTGTGTTATTCTTATAGCATTGTTACTTACATTATACGTTACTCTTTAGACCTGTATTAAAGATGTTCTCAGCCGTCAGAACCATTTAACCCCCTTTAACACTATGCAATGCTCTGCTTCACCTACTGACACTCAAAGGATTTAATCATTATCATTGCAGTGAGGTCCTGATTGGCCAAGCAGTGTAATTATTGCAATATGCCATGCTTAAGATGGCCAGTCACACTTCCAGGTAGGTAATGAATGGAAAGAAATGAAATGTATTTTTTTTTACTGAGAATTTTTTACGTTCGCTGGAAATCCTGTTTCTTTTCAGGCTATATAATTAAACAATGTATTCTGGCTTCCTTGAGATTGTCAGCTGTGTTTACACATTTTTCATCAGAGCTTTGTCTTGATCATGAGGGTTGGCCTTTTATCTAGATTGCTTGGTACCTACCTTTCAGTTTTCTTTTAGTCTGGTGAACAGTGGTGGGTTTAAACCTTTCTGTTGATTGAAGGCTTAGCATATCCTGCTTGTTCAGTGGGCCTACAGATGGATTTTGCACCCGACAGTGAGGCGTGGTAGTTGCACAGCATATATATTTTTGCACCAACTCTGCCCTGTCCTTCCCACTGCCCTAGAGTAGAAGTACAAGTGCCCTTGTAAAATAAGTGATTTTGAGAAGCCTACAGAGACCTTCAAAATTTTCATATGTTATAAAATGTATGGTTCTATAGATCTGTTAGCTCAATCTTGTTTGGAATATCCATCAGCCGAATTTTACACTTTTTAAAAAAAGAATTTTTGGGATGATGGTCAGTTCAGATAAGGGATACTTACCTTCCTGGAGCCCCGTTGTAAAGCTCCTTTGTTCCTCCCCTCCCGGGCACCATGCTATGGATGTGAGTGCTCATGGGAAATGTAGTTCCCACAGCGTTGTGCGGGAAGGGATACTGAGCGGATCATATTGACAGTACCGTGAAGCAGGTCATTTCAGCAGCTCCATTCCTATAAATGTTCTATATTACCTTTATCGAGCAACTTACACACTTTGGATTTAGGTAATGTAAAACATCTATAAGGCTGGTGCTGCCAAAATCATCCGTTTATCGACAGTATCTGTTATCGGAAATGCTGCCGGTCCCAGACATTTCTGATAAGGGATTCTCTACTTGTATTGTGATGTCATAAACATGAGACTGCACAGACTCATTTAAAACACACATTTCTGGTAACTTAGGCATTTCCTTGGAGTTTTGCTAACAGAATGTGTAGATCATTTTAAATCTTTTTTCATCCTCTGTAAAAATGTTTAGGCTGGATGGGAGAATTTTGTCCAACTCTGCTACTTTGGCCTTATGTTTGCCATTCCCTTTTTTAAAAATAAAGCCCATAGTCTGTTTTTATCTGCCCACATTACTATGGAAGATGCCAACTCATTCATAATGCCAGTTTGGCTCAGCGGTATCTAAGGACAGTCCGGCTATGTGATGTATATAATTATTGCATACATACTGATAACTGGTGTCGCAGCAACTTGCTAAACAGGTAAACAGACTACATTAAACAGCAAATATCTGCTGAAATCTGCCCTTTCTAATTTCAATACAGCGGTGTCCAGTGTAACTTGTCCTGCCTGTGGTAGTAAAATCCACATATGCATGTATCGTGAGGGAAGAAGATAGCCACGTTTGGGAGAGATTTCTCAGTGTAAATAGTGTCTAATCAGACATTACAGCTTTTTGTCTTTGGTTTCAAAACAGTCCCACCTCATTTCTTGCAAACTACTTGTTAAAGCATTTTGACAGTGTCTACGTACTGTTGGAAAAGGAACAAACCTCTCGTTGGTGTGGAACACTTATTTCTGTAATGAAATCAGATGTTGGTTCACTTAGCGGCATGTTCAGGCCGGTGCATGGCACAGGGCTTCGCTTGTAGCTGCATCCATTGTCTCCTCTCATTATCTGCTAACGGTACTCAACATGACATGGTTGTTTGATAAATGGAGGTCGTTCTAAAGTCTCCTGTGCTAGATCCTGAAAAAGTCCTGGAATTGATAAAAAGAAACCTGTGCAAGGATGGAGAATGAGCCATATGTTACATGGCTGAACTATGCCTGTGTTTTTATCTTGTGTGTGTTCTGCTCCTGGCTTCTCCAGGCTCTCTAATGGATGATTTATTTGAAGATGGACAGTATTTAGATAAGTGCTCTAGTGGGTAATGTTATACATGACCATCTGAACTCTTTACATTCCTATTCCTCATACCTCTGGGGGTTTGATTGCAGATGACTTTGCAACTATAGAAATCCTGCCTTCTCCAAATGTCATACTCCTAAAAGGTGACTGAGCATGTATCCATTTGGTTTCATCTTTTAGAAATCTATGCCTTATTTAGCTAAAGGGGCTCTAGTGTAGAAATGGTAAATGATCTATAGCAGGGCTTGACAAATTTAATTTGATTTTAGGAGCCAGGAAATTTTTTTTAGGAGCCAGACAATCACGCAAACATAAACGCAATTCATAAACACACATGCCTACTTCACATATATACAAACACACCTACTTTACATATACACATATATACAAACACCTCACACACCTACTTTACATATACCCATATATACAAACACCTCACACACACCTACTTTACATATACCCATATATACAAACACCTCACACACACCTACTTTACATATACACATATATACAAACACCTCACACACACCTACTTTACATATACCCATATATACAAACACCTCACACACACCTACTTTACATATACCCATACATACAAACACCTCACACACACCTACTTTACATATACCCATACATACAAACACCTCACACACACACCTACTTTACATATACCAATATACACAAACACCTCACACACACACCTACTTTACATATACCCATATATACAAACACCTCACACACACACCTACTTTACATATACCCATATATACAAACACCTCACACACACCTACTTTACATATACCCATATATACAAACACCTCACACACACACCTACTTTACATATACCCATATATACAAACACCTCACACACACACCTACTTTACATATACCCATATACACAAACACCTCACACACACACCTACTTTACATATATACATATACCCATATATACAAACACCTCACACACACACCTACTTTACATATACCCATATACACAAACACCTCACACACACACCTACTTTACATATATACATATACCCATATATACAAACACCTCACACACACCCCTACTTTACATATACCCATATACACAAACACCTCACACACACACCTACTTTACATATATACATATACCCATATATACAAACACCTCACACACACACCTACTTTACATATACCCATATACACAAACACCTCACACACACACCTACTTTACATATATACATATACCCATATATACAAACACCTCACACACACACCTACTTTACATATACCCATATATACAAACACCTCACACACACACCTACTTTACATATACCCATATACACAAACACCTCAAACACACCTACTTTACATATACCCATATACACAAACACCTCACACACACCTACTTTACATATACCCATATACACAAACAATGGCCTGCTGAGTGCCAGGATGTCATGTGACGACACCCGGCACGCGTTGTGCGAGGGGGCGGAGCTTGCAGTCTGTTCCATGACTGCACCCAGGCTCCAGGTCTAATTTCCTAGTCGCCATGACGACCTGGCGCCTGGGGTTTGTCGAGCCCTGATCTATAGTTTTCTTTAATTTATGCATTAAGATTTCATTCTCACCATAAAAATGTGTTTTAAACGTATCTCTGACTTAATATGCAAATGATCTCACTTCAGTGTAAAATGTGTAATTTGCACACTAGGTGATGTCATAATCGGGAGACACCACAAAACACCCGTTTCTCTTAATTTATGCATTTGTGGACCATACTGCTAAAACGTATGTATAGATTTTTGATCTTTTTCTTAATTCTTTACAGTCACGGTACAAACAATATTTAGGAAACCGAGTCCCTTTTAGGTTTGTAAAGCAATTTGTATGTAGCTGTTTAAGAGAAAAGGTTTCGGCCCTCCGACCCCTTTATTTTGCACAGAATTATGTGTCTTTAATATTATAATTGCTGAACATTCTGTAATGCAGACTTTGTCCATTAAAGGTTTGCAGGATCGTGCCTGCACAATGTGTCCTTCCCAGAAACTCTTAACACACTTACATTTTTTTTTTTTTTTTTTGATTGAAGCAAAGGGCTCATGAAATGCAGAAACTCTGGGAACTGGGAGTAATTAAATGGCAGCTGTAGCATTTCTCAGTGGTTACACCTTGTCCACATGGAGCAATAAATGATTTCCACTTGGCTGGATTTTCTATTGCCCTGTTGATAAGGGGAACAGTGTTGGGAGTCATTTCCAGTGTTCAGGATCATATTAAATGGTGGCAGCCATTGCTGGCTAGTTGGGACACGCTTGTAGCATGAACTGTAAAATGGCATCAATGCACAGAAGAATGCATTCAAGGGGGACTGTTAATGATCTATGGGCTTGTGGCGAGACGTCCTCTAGTTGTTACCACAACTAGAGGACATAGTCTTAAATTAGAGGGGCAACGATTTAAAAGTAATATCAGGAAGTATTACTTTACTGAGAGGGTAGTGGATGTATGGAATAGTATGCCAGCAGAAGTGGTAGAGGGAAACACAGTCAAGGAGTTTAAGCATGCGTGGGATATACACAAGGCTATCCTAGCTATAAAACCGGGAACGGGGGACTAATAAAAGTACTCAAAAAAAATAAAAAAAATTGTACAGACCAGATGGAGCGAATGGTTCTTATCTGCCGACACATTCTATGTTTCTATGAGATGGCGCTCAATTTATTAACTAAGAAATGGTTGCGATGAACTTCAAGATTGGATTTTTTTTTTTAAGGTCCTTGTTTCTTTCTAACTGCTGTTTCGCCAACGTTTGCACTGTTACAGCATGTGTTGTTGAGTGAAATTCCTCTTGCTGAGTTAAGTTTCGGCACTTTTCTTGGGAAAACGACAGAACGTGTGTGGTTGGTAGGCTCGGGGTGGCACAGTCTGCTCTTGCATGGACCAGACATTCTCTGCAAAGCTAGGCCATCTCTTCTTCTTCTCTACTGAACATTTTACAAACTGCATTGCGTTCAATTAACATATGTTTAAAGAGTTAATGGAAGCATAACATTTCATATGAAAGCAATTTATGTGTTTTACTGCCTCCTTCAAGATATTGCAGCTCCAGAAATACAGATTTTATTCTGTAAATCCTTCCATTTATTATTATAGGAGCCTTTTGATTAGGTGCAATTTTTCCAGCATGTTTTTATAGAGGTGAGCATATTTTGGAAATAAACCTACCCTGTATTTGATTGTGTAAGGTCATACTCCAGTATTTTAACATTCACAAACATTATTTCAGTCTATACTAACCTTTCCTACTCCCAGCGGTCATGGATGGTTTCCCATGATGAAAATTTGCAAACAATCGGTCCTCTAAGACGTGTTCTTAACTCCACAGAGAGATTTCTGCTATGCAGTTTGATACGGATCCTCCACCCTTAGTTTCCTCTAAATAACCATCCTCTTGTATGTTTTGTCCTGTAAATGATCTTCTTCTGCCGTCTTAGCTAAATACACTTTTCCTGTCTCATGATATGAATGTCTCCAAGGCTTTTATGGAGCTGCTCTCAATCTGTAGATCTGCCACCCAATAGGATTTACCCCTGGCCTTTGATGTGCCATCAGTAACCTTTTCCTTAAGTTCCCAAAAACCTGGCAAATTGGTAGGTTACTGACCCCTGCTTCAGAGTGTGAACTATGGAGTTTGGAATTTTAACGTTTCTCAATTGAATAGTACCAACCATTAACGGCACCTTGGGTTTAAGCACAGGGTTTCCAAACAGCCATGGAGAGGAAAACAGATGTGCAGTAGGGCCACATTGCTGTATCTTGACAGTAGAGATAACTGTAATAGCTACAGTAACCTATGTATCCATAATGCATACAGTAAATTAATTATACATATAGACCAAAAATATATCCTTGTGTAATGGATGTTGTACATTCCAAACATATATAGTCAATTCCCCTGTAGAATTATATTATGTGTTTTTTTCCCTTTGGTCTTGAGTGGTAATGCATTTCTGTTTTTAGTTCCACGTTCTGCTAATAGGGGTTGTGTTTGGCACTTAATAAATACATGGTAATAAACACTTGGGGGGGGGGGGGGGGGGGAAGATTTTCATTTTTTTCTTTCTCAAAAATAAATACATTGAAGATGGATTGAGCTGAGGTGGATGAGGGTGGATTGCAAAGGCTACTGGATGTGATGTGTTAATTGCTGGGTTATCATGGTTTTTAGATTTGCCACAAGATAATGTTGATGGATAGGTTGACCTTATGCCCTTGTATTATAGACCCATGTGGCCAAGGGATGTCATGTCCTTTGTATATCATGCAAGTTCCAAACAAAATTCTATATTGAGCGGAAACATGTTCTGAAAATAAAAAAGGCTGAATTGCTTTGTCCCTGATGAGGGGAGTTTGATATCTTAAACTTTACTGTACTAAGCTGCAGCTACTAGTCCAGTAATCCTGAGTTTAGGTCTCAGACATTAGGTACTATGTAACAGTGCTGATTAACATTTGGAACTTAAGTTTGTGTAAACCTCATTTGTTTTTAATGATCACATCCAGCCAGTGGATAATGGATGGATAAAAAACAAGTGCAAAATGTGGGCAAACTGACACACAGCCAGAAAAAAATTATTATACTTGATTTATAGAGAGATGCAGCCCCCACTCACACTCTCCCATGTGTTAAAAGAAGATGGAATATACAACCAGAGTGGATCTTAGCCTTCATTTCAAAATAAAAGAAACAACATATAATGTAAAACATCAAAACCTATAATAGTATTAGTGCATAATAACACACACAACCCAAGTAGGTAAAATGGCATAAAAGAAGGAATAACTCATCCAAGTCTTCATAAAGATCATATTTTATTTTTACTCTTGATCAATATAATCTGGAATAATACACAAACGGGCAGAGATGGTGATCAGTGATGTAGAGCTCAGTGCCCCTGTGATAAAACTTACAGAATAACAGATATAGATAGACCTGCTAGTAAAATAGATCACAGTTGTAAAGTGCCAGCTCACGAAGAGGAATGCTTAAAGACTGTCCCAATCCAATACCTAGCAACGCATTTCGCTGGAACGCAAGTCTGCTTCATCAGGAGAGAAAAAGTGCAATGTTCCATTGGGCTTTTTTTCGGCGCTGAAATACTTCTGCGTTCCGGTCAGGTGACCAGAACGCTTCCCTCAAAGGGAGTATTTCCAGCAGGGGTAACATCCAGATACCAAAGTCCTGTTACTCATACTCCTAGTAAGCAATAAACCGTTTGTTCCATTACTTTGGAGAGGTGCCAGCACAGCTTAAAAACTATGTTGGCAGAAAAAAAAGTGAACAAATGGTAGTTAAAAACAGTTTTTTAATATTCCAGAGATACAAAAATGTATACTTTACCCATAACCTAAGTAATCCTGAAAAACAACTAAAATTTATTTCAAACTTATTATTAAAAGAACTCGTCTTATTAAAAACTCATCATAAATCATAATCTGGAGAGTTAGATATTTTAGAAGTAAAAGGGTAATATTCTATATAACTTCTTTTGTGTCCAACTCTCCAGATTATGACTTTGCTAACATGAGTATTTAATATGTGGCATGCTTTTAGTCAATATTTATTAAAATGTAGTTATTAATTCTGTAATATTTATTTTTGTAATACATTTGTTTAGATTTTTTTCACTCTCTGGTTTATTAAACTATTTATAACTTCCATTGTTAGCTTTTTTTTCAGTTTTCTGACAGTTTGTAAGCTGTGCAGGCACCTCTCCATGGTAATGGAACAAACTGTGTATCGGTTACTATGACAAGGCGTAGGGGGACTTTGATATAGTGGTTAATGGCAAACTACTAGATCTGTGACCAGTAGCATTAAATGCTGATCACAAGCCACTGTTGAATAATGTTCATTGAGCACTGATAGACAATGCTATGGAGGGCTGCTTCATTTACCATTAATATAATTTTATGGCCCGTATTTGCTCAAATACAGGCCGACTGAGCTTGGATGATGACCTCCCCAAACTTTGGATATTAATTTAGGGGGAAAAAAATAGAAATATTCTAAAAAGTCTAAATATAAAATTACGCTATAGGATAAAAAGGTTTTACTAGTAAATATTCACATGTAAACAGGTTTTTTTTTTCCAGATTTAATACAAATCATGGTTGAGGGGAAAAAAAAGCAATTCTTATTTTTATTAACTTCAGTTTTCCAATGCCCACTTCCCCCCATGACTTATCAAAGAGCTTCCTTGGTGTCTAATGGGGACAGCCGAAGGATATCTGAGATGGAATGCCTGGAGGTCATGTGTCTCCGCCATTCAGTTATAGAAACCATGGTGCACATGTTTGTCAGCATCGGTGGATGTCTGTGCTCCATTACAGAGAGCTTAATAATTAGACCAGGACGAACATACATACAAATTGAGGAGAGGACATACAGGATATCCAATTGTTCATACACATGGAGAAAACAATAAACCATGTATAGTGTACATAGATGGTTATAATCTAATAACTGGAACATTTTAAGGACAGTTACAAGTTGGCTACAATGAATAAATGCATACCAAAAATACATTTACTTTTATTTTTCTTTGTATGTTGGTGACACTGTTATGTTATGATTTCCCATTCTTCTCCGTGGAGAGATTCCCCCTTTATGTTCAATAAGTGAGTTACTTGGCATGCACAGTTCCCAGTGTACAGCTGTACACTGAGAATGTGCCAGTGTTTGGTAGATGGGGGAAGGGAGGTAGAGGCACATGCAATTTATTTTATTCTAATGTGTGTGGGTCAGAATGGACACTTAAGCCAGGAGAGCCTCAGTTGGGGGGCAGATAAGTAAGGTTGACCCCAAGTTGTTTGCAGTGTGAATGACGAGCAATACAAAGATCTATACCTTGTGCTGGATGAGTTTCATGCAAATGCATAGATTAAGAGAAAATATTTTTAAATCTTGCTTTGTTGTCAACCATAAACGTGTAATCAAGACACAAGGTTATGTCATAGAATGGAAACTGCACATATAAACCACACTTTGCTTGTAATTGTGCTAACACAACGTGCAAATAACTTGTTCTACTTTGCAGTCATACTATAAATACTGTTTAGATGACCGAGTCCCATTAACCTACTCAACTGGCCAGCAGTGCTAGAATGACTCCCAAGAGCATGCAATACAGTCACATCGTGTACATGGATCGCGTGTGTCTTCGTTTAGTTATATCTGGATGTACTGTAAACACAAACATTTGATTTATACATTGTTGTTGGATTGTGTGCTTGGTGCGGGATTTCATTAATCTAAACATGCTACTTTTAGTACTAAGGGGGAGAGGGGCTTGTTGGACACCAATCTGGACTAAAGATGGTTAATATCGCTAAGCCTGATCTGGGGTACATGTGGGGGGGCTTTATGGGAGGGGGGTGGGGATCCAGTCCGGGTCTTCCTGGCTGCTGTGCCTGTTGTCTCTGGTTGGGGCTGGAAGGGGCTGATCTGTATCCCCTCCCCCCGGCTGCTGCGGTCTGCTGTACAGAGTCTGGATCAGGCATGTGGAGGTGTCTGCTGAACAGCTGAGAGGGAGGAGGGAGCAGCGTGCATGTGGGGACAGAAGGGGCAAGGGCAACGGTGGCACCCGGGACCCGGATCTGCCGCATGTGCTTTGCTTCTCGGGGAGGGGGGGCTCCTATTGTTCATCAAGTGCATCAGTGCTCCCCCTTCCCCTCTGTTACCCCTTCCGATCGCTCTCTAGCGGCCCCCTGGTATATCCGGCCAAACTCCTAGGATCTGCTCGGAATTGATCTGCCACCCACCACCCTGTGGTCTCCTTCAATGGGGAGCAGCCGGGCCCTGTCCCCAACTCCGGAACTCAGCTCGGATCGCAGGCAAGTGGTGAGCTCCCCCCTGCCTCTCCCCCTCCTGTGTATTCATGGTGGGTTGGTGGAAGAGGGGAGGGGGCGCCTGGCATGGTAAAGCGGTAGGCAGCTGCCAGCCGGAGGCCCTCGTCTGTTTGGGATAGGACTACATTGGGTAATTTATACCACCACCTCCGTGGAGACCTTTGGCACTCTAGCCGTGTGGACTACAAATCCCACGTTGTGCAGCCAGCCATTGTACTGGCTGATCTTCGTGTACAATGCAGTCCTTGGGAGGTGGTAAGGTGACTGGGGACATTATGGAGCTTTTGATTTCTGATTTAACCATTTAAGTGCGGGAAGGTTGGGGACGTGTGTGGTGTTAATCTGTTTCTTGCCTGCAGTCGGTCAAACACTTAGCAAGTCATGTTCTCCCACTCCAGGGGATTCTTAATGTTTATTACATGTGTCCATACAATTCT
Organism: Pelodytes ibericus; assembly: GCA_036172795.1. Taxonomy (NCBI): domain Eukaryota; kingdom Metazoa; phylum Chordata; class Amphibia; order Anura; family Pelodytidae; genus Pelodytes; species Pelodytes ibericus. The sequence goes on from CM069866.1 coordinate 19,201,361, forward strand.
TAATGAGGAATGTGCAAATATACAAGCAGAGGTATATGGACCAGATCACTTCCACCATGTGGGTAACTTTCTGCTGGCAAGTTGCTCTACACACAGGTTTAATGTAGACTAGCTTGAGGCTGATCCACTCCATCTAATGATGGTGCTTTGTATGTTAATCCAGCAGTCTACCTGTTGTGAACACAGGGCAGGTTTATATTTGAACAATGTGTTGCAGCCAGTCATTTTTTTTTTTTTTTTTGGAAGGTGTGATTGGCAGCACTTGTGAGTACAGTGGTTTGGACTTCAGTCTGCTGTGTACCTTCTCTGTCCTCTCTTACCCTCTGCTAGTGGCTGAAGTGCAGGAGTGTCTTTGGTGTTTAATTGGATCAGTATTTGGGTGTAAGTCTGTAATGTTTACTCAGACAATGTTCTCTGCTGCAGTGACAGGCTTGACCACTTTCTATTTGCTGATAGAACCAAACCCCACTTTTCTTTCTTTCTTTTTGTGTGTGTCTGTGCTCCTGCAAGACTCTCTTCAGGGTCTAGAATACATGTGGCTTCACTCATTCACAGCACAGTGTAATGTCTGCTTGGCTTTTCAACCTCATTTGTTTTTTTTGGGAGGGAGGGAGTGGGGTGTATTTGAAACCCAAAGACCAACTTGGGGGAACGCCTTCGTGCAGATCACATCCTTTTTTTTTTTTTCCTTAATAAAACATAAGAAAAAGTTGATTCTAAATTGTTTTAGCTTCATGGATTGTCTCATAAATCATCACTCTTTTTGCTATGTGGGGGCTTTTTAATTCGGTAACTTAACCGTTAATGGGATTTGAGCCTATAGATGCTGAAACAATATCCCCACACGAAACCCACTGATGTGTGAAGAGTGTTTCCAGATTGCTGACTGCTATGCTATTGAGAGTCATTTGAAGCTATCCCAATTTTGAATATTTATGGTTTCCTCGTAAATGAATGCACGCCTAAATTCCTAGGTGTTTTTTGTGTAACCCCACTGATGGTTTAAGCTGCATTTAAATGGTGGACATATGTGTTCCCTATGCTACTTGAATTCTTACATTTTGTGTAATAAAAGTAGACTGTCTGTTTACAGTGCTAATTTCCTAGGAACAAACATATTTCATATAATGAATTCATATTTGGGATCTATAATCTTAGGGTAGGGATGTTAACCTTTAAGAGTCAGACTTGCATTGTCTGGCCTGCTGAATTGATTTTTATAATGGTTATTTTTCATCCTTTTTTTAATATTCGGGTTAAGTCTTAATGCAATGGCTTATCAGTTTTATTTTTGATTAGTGAAACCAGCTCTTTGATTGTGTTGGATAGATCATCCACAATGGCTCAGTGGGGGGTAGAGGTGCTCAATCTGTTCCCACAAGGTGCTGAGCCTGTCAGCTATGTGCCTCTAGGATCATTAGAGATCTCATGATAAGGCCTGTGTAAGGCAAGGTGGAAGCGTTTTTTGTAATGAGTGGTCATCACAAACCAAATGCATAGGTCCTAAGTGTCCAACTGTGGCCCTCCAACGCTTTTTGGACTAGAACTACCATCATTCTCTGGTATTCTATAATGCAAGTGTGGCCTTATGGGATTTGTAGTTCAGCAGAAGCTGGAGGGCCACAGTTGGGGCGCCTAAGGGATAGGTTATTCTAACTGTGCTTTTGTAGTTTTTCTATTGGGCGCAGAGTGCGTTAAAAACAAGTAGGAAAAGGAAGTACAGTAGGTTATATATATATATATATATATATATATATATATATATATATATATATATATCCACTAGATACAAAGACACATTTGTGGAGGAGATTGGCTTTGTCTACATCATGGAACTTCTACCACTTGTATAAGTTAAATAGAGTAAAGAGGTCTATTTTGATAGCTAAGCATGACAGAGACCATCACTGTTGTCAGAGGGCAGCAAAGACCAATGGAAGAACAATTTGCATGTTTATTTTCTTTAAAATGTGTTTTTTTTTTTTTACTTGTCCTGTTACTGTACCACCTATAAATGGAAATTGAAGGCTTATTTATTTGTGTCTGGCACACCATTCCCCCTGGGTGACGCAATCAGATGCTTATTGGAAATGGTAGTTTCTGATGGGCTGTATTATGTTTTGTGTGGTATTCGCTCCCTGCATTTGATTTCTTCAAGCTCCATTCCATCTCCACAAACAGATTTTATTTCAGTCACTTGCTATAATAATCCGGCAATTTTCCCCCCTCTTATCTGGAGCGATGAAAGATTTCCTTTGTAGAGAGAGTGGGTGGTGGTTGTTGTGGCATGGTATACATTAAATGCTTGTCTCTAGCAATTTCTTTCTTTGATCTTCATACCTACTGTAATGAATTGCATTTTTATTAAGTAATGCTACATTTTTTTTTCATACTTGCATTACCCAAAGCTTTGATTGTTCCTTGAAGTGTTATTTGTTACGTAGAAATAAAATATATGATGTTTTTGTTTAGTGCTTGTTTCTGTGTGATATATATTTATAATAATGTTTGTATCACTATTGGTTGTACATATGAACTTGTTTGAGTTTTCTCTGATGGTGGAGCTGCATTAGACCAGTTGTCGTGTGAAATAGCATCTTGATGTTTTCCTGATGGGGCATCAATATGTCTTATTAAACGTGTCCTCGGCATGTCTTAACAAGGATCTCCGTGTCATTCTTGCCTTTCCTGGCACAATAAATCTTCCTATGTTTCGAGGCCACATCTTTTACCAAGATTAGTGATTTTTGTGACCTCACTCGTTTTCCTTATTGTAAAATATGACGTTTGGCCCTAAATACAAAGCAGATTAAATTACAATCTAACACACTGGTCCTCAAATATCAGCCTCCCAACTATTATTTAATTGCAACTCTGAAAGGTGTATTTTATTGTGTAATCATGAATATATGCTTTTACATAACGTTAGAGTACCATATTTTCTGATTACCCAAAAAGTTACTCTTCACAGACTAATTAGCACACATACTTGATTGGACATTTAAAAGCTATATATTTTCCAGTGTATACCAATTATTTAAAACTTCTATCTATTGAGAGACCTGGGAATTCGAGGTGCTATACGTACGTAACGAAATAATTTGCTAGTACACCTACAGCAGAACCTATATATTTGCATAGATTCCTATTTAATCAAATATCCATTTAAATAACAATACTAACTTGCTGTTGGCAAGTATGGAGTTGTGAACGGGTTAATCCATTTCTTTGCAGATCATTGGGACTAGTGAAAGTTGGTCTGGAGTCCAGAGCACTTGAGTTCTCATTGTATTTTGGCGGAGCGGGTGCTTGGCAGGCAGCACATGAAATGTTATTTGATCTGGCTGCACGATAAAACCGACTAGTATTACACCATTTTTTTTTTTTTGCTTTTCCTTGTGGCTGTTGAAAGTGATGCATCAGCTATTGCTGCTCAATAACATGTTTGACTAGGGCTGAATACATCCTTTTTAATCGACTTTTAGGGCACAGTTACCTGTACTGTATACAGATCGGAAAGTCAGGAATCATAATGTGCCCTTTTTAATTTTTTTTTTTTATTTTTTTTTTTTAAATAAGCCGATATTTAGCTTTTTTTCATCATCACATCTTCAATTCTTTGCATGTTGTTAGTTGTTTTGTAAATAATGTAATCTAAGGATTGACAAATGTTTCTAGACTTTAGGAGCCAAGCAGATTAATTTAGGTGCCAAGAATGTGGCTCAATGTAAACCAAACCAAAGAAAGTTTAAGAGCCAGCAGTAGGGATTTTAGGAACTTTGACTTCCCTGGCTCCTGGGATTTGTCAAGACCTGTTGCAATCTTCTGTTAATGTTCTCCTTCCTTTGTCCTTAGCCTGTTTTAGCTTTATTACCAAGCCAGTGCCTTTGACTAGTTGAATTGATGGTAATCAATTGTTCCTTCCCCTCTTCCCACTGCTGGAGGGCCCTGCCATGCATTGAAAAGATTAAAATGGATCATGTGCCTAAGGAGCACTCTCCCTCCTCCCACTGGCCTGTTCCTATACCCAGCTCTCTTAACGGATTCTATGCTCCTTGAAAGACCCTGAGATTGCTTTTGCAGTGCTGACGTCTACTTATTTAGCTTTCATTGTGTATGCTAGTGTTATTTTGAATAATGTAATTATTGATCAGGCCTATAAAAAGAGAGATTGATGGATGCATTTGTTCCTCATTATATTCGGAGTCTGCAGTTTCCCTTCCTGCCATGTCCCCAGTGTCCTGGTATTATGATATGGTACACCACGACAGCACATATATTTAATATGTCTTCCAATTTGTGTGTTCTATAACGGCTCAGCCATAAAATGTTCCATTTAATTGAGCACTTGCAAATATTCATGTTGGTCCAGGTGGATTATTATCAGAAGGATATAGATTTATTTTTTGATTGTAGAAGTAGACAAAAGTACATTCACGTCTTCCTTTCATAGACTGAAACTGTATAGGTCAAAGTTTTTGTTGATTGCACTTAACTAGGCTTGTCTGTAATGAATGCCTGTATCTTGTTAGAGGATTTTTTCCCCTGTTGGTTTCATGCTGTGTGAGATGCCTAGCTTAGATTCTAGCAGTTTAAATAGTCCCCTGAACAATTTACATGGATTTAACATACTGGGCAGCATCATCCTTCACACCTCTCAAAGCATAGTACCATATGACTAAAGTCTTATTCCCTACATTTTGGCTGTTGGAATATTCATTATTTTTCTTACTAGGTAGCGTAAATGTGTGTATTTGTGTTTTTTTTCCCCTTTAAATAAAAAAATGTGTGTGTGTGTGTGTGTGTGTGTGTGTATATATATATATATATATATATATATATATATATATAAAAGTGTGTGTATATGTGTATGTGTGTGTTCTCTCTTTACAGGGCACATCTGAGACTCAGAAATATGGTATATAATCACTACATCTAGCTGATGTTTGTCTAGCACTATATATGTCCATTGTCTTTTTTTTTTTCTTTCTCCACCTGGCAATACTTTTTAGTATTTTGTCTATAAAGTGCTTGGCTTTTGAGTTGTCTGATCAGATTCCCTTATTCTTCTGGTTGTACGATTGCTGTGTGTACTTTGCACGCAGTTTACTATCATACTCATTTGTTACATACCTGACACATTTCACAAGTATTTACCATCTGTAATTGTGTTTTAATCACTGTAACCTCAAGCAGTATGCAGTTTTATCTGAGTCCAGTGTCTGTAATTACAGCTACGCGCTTACATGGCGCCTCAAGTCGGGACACTGTATGGCCATTACATGAAGCCTGAAGGTGGAAAATGCTAACTAGAGAATTTTTTTTTTTTTTTATATGATGTATGAGTGCATTTTGATGATATGTTAATGATGTTCATAGCTTGAGAGACAATGATTGCCAACAAATGTTGTTTTATTTATAAAGAAAATGCTGCACAATGGGGATTTTGCCGCACTTCTGGGAGGTAGCGTCAGCTGTTGATTTGGTGCTTCTGGGTGCATCATCCTGGGTCAGACCGTGAGCAGCAGATCACTGGGTTCTCCAAGACCCGCTCTTATATTCTCAGCTAATTCTCAAAGGTTTTCTTTCTCCTTTCAGAGAGAGAGTTTTTTTTTTTTTTTTTAGGTTAGGACCTTTGTACAAAAAAAAAAACTAGTGTGGTTTCCTGCAGCTATGACAGATATCTTGAAGGATAGCAGACAGGAAAATGTGCATAGTGTGGCTCGTAGTGAAACCGGAACCTGTGACCAGAGTTTGTCAGCTGCTGATAGTTTATGTATAACCTTTGCTTGTTTAGTGTGATGATACCTTGTTTGGATGGCTGTCTCTGCAGTGGCTTCTAATATGTTATGCATTGTCAGTCTGTGGCCTACTTTTAAAGCGAGATAAGCCTGATTTTAGAACTATTTAATTACAAAAATCATGCTATAACATTGCCTGATTTCCGAGGGGCTGGTCTGTCCTTTTAGATGTTCCTCAAACCATCAACCTCCTGTTTATTAACACGGGGATTTAATGTATTTCTCAAATTAACCTGATCCATGGCCTTGTCTCTCTGGGCATCAAAACTCAATGGTCATGTGAACCTAAAAAAAAATCTGGCATTACAAGCTGAGTGGGAATAGCCTATATATATATATATATATATTTCCCATGCTGATCGTTCAAATCCTCCAGTTTAGTTCAGAGATCTTGTGCGTTGGAGAAAAACTTTCCTCACCCAATTATAACACTTTGCATTAATTCTACGAAAAAATGAAGTTCCCTAGAATACTATGAATGTCCGATCAACATACAAGTAAACGAGGACTTGACGAAAGGTTTCTAGAACTTAGCAGCCGAACTAACCAATTCAGGAGCCCGCCTAATAACAATTCACAGCCAGGGAGGTTGTACTTCCATTGGCTTCTATGTAAAACAATCAAAAAAGTTGTATGTCGGCAGTATAGATTTTAGGAGCCCTGGCTCCAGGATTTGTCAAGCCCTGAGGTAAATTAAATATCACTTCCTTTACATTATGTGGTGGGCGACGGAGAAGCCGCTTTACTCTTTCATTTGTATTTTCCCGCTGTTTTATACGGCAATGAAAAGTGCCCGAGAGAGTGAGCACAATAGCAATTGTTTTCCAACACAAGTAAGAGTAGACTACTGTCCAGAGACAAAAAAGGAAATAAGCCAGCTCCACCAAAAAACGATTAGCATCTGTCTCGTAAGTATCACCTGGTAAGGGGTGCTCCAGCCGGGCTGTAGCCGCAGCACTAACCAATCCCAAAAAATGGCGAACAAAGCCGTATGCACTCCCAATGCGGTGAAAAATAATTGAGTGTTTATTAGAAGGATCCGATTAAAAGTCCATATAAAATCCACAAAGACAGAGACAAGACATGGGATACAGCAGTCACATTTCTCTATTAAAACAGTTTACACAATGCTATTTATCAGGGAAGTGTTTCATGTTTTGGAACATTAATGCTCTGTTAATATCCTTTTATCAAGAAACCTAATATGAAAGGAACTCTCAGATAGAATCTGCCATGCTATTAAAAGTTGGATTCAAGTGTTTGAAACTTGTAACCTTAATTGGTTTTAGTCCCTGATGTGTATGTGTGGCTCCTGCTAAACAAGTGTGATATTAACAAGTATGGCAGGCAGGGTTATAGCTCGGAGTCCCAATTCAAACCATCCAAAAAAGGCATGGAAACTTCTCGGGTTTACTCTGACATTGCAGTAATTACATAAACAGGGATATTCTGATTACACTTTAATCCCATCCATTTTGTAAATGAAGATTCAAATGCTGGCTTTAGACTCATTAAGTCTGTGCTGTGTACATGTCATCTTGCACATGGTCCAGACCTGGTGACAAATACAAATGACATCTGAGAAGTCAGAGTGCTATTAGCAAAGGTCATGACTGGCATCCTGAAGACATCTCCATAGTACTTGGGCTCAGAGCCAATATCCTGCCTGATATTTGCTGAATTATTCTCTTTATGGCATTATGAAAAAAAAATACAAATAACCAAAAACAAGCGCTTTTTTAAATTTTGTTTTAGTCTGTGCCATATATAGATGTGGGCCACATTATTGGAAATGCTATGTGTGCTGGACCGTATTACTACTTTTTTTATTATTAGCAGTAACGATGAAGAATATCTTTGTTTGTATGTTTATTTAGCAGTACAAGGTTTGTATCCTTTATCAGCATTTCAGATAGATAATTTCGGCAGCACCAGCCCTATACATATTCTACATTACCTAAATCAAATTTGAGCAACTTGTTGGACCTCCTCGGCACAGGTAATGTCTGCAGCTCCAGTGTTAAAAATGTTCTAATTACCTATATCCAGTGTGAGCAAGCTGAACAATGGAGCTTCACAACGGGGCTTGAAGAAGGTGAGCATCCTTTATCTGAACTGACCCTCGGTTTTGGGTCATTTCAAAGAATAGATACTCAACCTGTAATACTAAAGTAGACTCAGCTGTAGTGAAACAAAATGACACATTCATAGAGTTACTGAGAATATTGGGGGTTGTCAGTTGGGGGAACCCCAGATCTAAGATGTGTTATTCAATGACGAGAAGAGAAATTTAATTTTTTTGTAAACTGTGCCTTTGCTTCCTTTGCCTGTGGAAACCAGTAGAGTTAAAATTATATAATTTATTGGCCAGCGTAGAGTTTGATTGCATGCTTTCAAGACCAATTTTCAAGGCCTCATCTGCAGGCATTAAAGGACAACTGTAGTGCAAAAAAAGTTTTTTAAATAATTTTAGCACTGCTGATAACAATAAGATAAGGGGAATTGTTTTATTATAGCTCCCACACTACCCCACAGGATGCTGTGCGCATCCATAATGCAAATAATATCGGTCGGATCAGACTGAAAATGCACATCCCTGTTTCAGACGGAGCGGGCATGCACGCCGTTGATTCTGCGCACATGCGATGGCCGCCGCCAGTATCCAGGATGGCTGCGGCGGCTAATGCTGTCATTAAAATGGCGTAGTGCCTTTTGTGCATGCGCGAAATGCTACCTGCAAGCGGGGATGTGCATCTGATCCATCCAGCAATATCTATGGGTCAGTGGGAGGTATAAAAAAAAAGGATATCCCCTATCTTGTCATTTTAACCTTTTCTGCGCTGTTTTTATTAGTGTTGCTAAAGCTATTTAAAGAAAAGTATTAAGGTTGTTTTTTTTTTTTTTTTTTTGGCTCATTGACACATCATTTTCTTCCACATGTTTGAATCCAGGGTGGTCAGATTATGCAAAGGTTTACCATTTTATCCCCTGTCACACAAGGGCATAAACACAACAACACATCATATTGCTAAAAGCATTAAAAAGCTAATCTGTGGTCGGCCAGTGTTATTGGTTCGGGAAATGCACACATTATGTAAAATACATACATCACAATTTGCTACTGATAATTCAAGTATGATTTCTGGGCATACTATAGACATTTAGTACAAGCAATAATATTATCATTATGTGTGCTGTAGTTCATGATAAGACAGGCCAGGAAATGTAGGGGAAATTAATGTGTTGTGCACTGGAAGTATTTCTACAAAGCGGTTTTATTCCCATATTCCTTTTTTTTCCTTTTTTTATTTTTTTATTGCTGTAACAAATGTTCTACCTCCTTGTACTGTTAATCGGAAAACCTGAAGATGAGGGGCAGAGAAAGATTACATTTGGCTGTGGAGAGCCCCGCCAAAGGACGAATCATGCCACCCAAGGTGCCATGGTTGACTAACAATCTTTTGTTTCCTAAATTGGTTTCTCTCAGGATCCCGACAGTATTTAAGCCCATGGACATTTCAAAAAAAAAAAAAAAAAAAATCTTCGAACAGCTTGGTTAAATAGTGCAGCGGCGAGAACTCATTGTTTACACAGCTCTGTGGAGCTCGAGTGCCACTTTACAATGCAGCCAACATCAGTCTTTGCTGCTCATTAAGCATAATCATTATTTACCGGGGTTACCGAAACATAAAAGCTTGGAAAAACTTTGCCCTTTGGTGACTGGTGCTTTAGCAGCCTGGTGCCTGAAGGCATTTGCATGTGATCTGCTGATAGCACAGCATGTGCACTGGCTTTTTTTTTTTTTTGCATACGCGAGAGTAATTTGTTTTTCTATGGTGTTTATATTTTATCGGTGGTGTAGCAAACTCTCCAGAGGGATACGTTTGCAATGTTTGCAGTATGTTATTTTTGAAATAGACGATCTGCTTGCTGTGTACATAATAAAGGGGAGGAAATCGCCGATTGTCCTCTGTTTTGATTTTGAATATTGCTTTAAAGAGACATTCCAACTTGTTTAACCCTTGCTTCCTTCAAGGAAGGAAGCAGTTCCTGGTTGTCATGCGCCGACAAATGTCAGCAAGCGCACAGCCAATCAGAGTGGGGGCTTGCCCAGCTCTGACTGCTGAATGCGAGGGTCTCTCGCTGCTAGTGTAGAAAGACACCCTCGTTTTTGCATGGGATCAGCAGGGGAGACCTAGTTAAGGTCCCCCCCTGCTGATCCCATGCAAAAACGAGGGTCTCTCCACGTAAGCAGAGAGCCGGTCGCCGACCAGACGGCTGCCTGCTTCCTATGGAAGTATGACAGCTGTCGGTCAGAGGATAAACTGGCGTGTACTATCAAAAGTACACACAAGTTCATCCTCGTTCTAGGGATAACTAACTTTTCACTTGTGTTTCTATATTTGCACAAGTGAAAAAAAATCGATTTTGTGTCCCTTTAAAATATAAATGAATGGGGATCTTCTGTAGTGCACAGAAAATGGGAAAAATAATGCTATATACTAGTTAATAGAATAAGTTACTATCCCTTTAATACAGTGCAGCTAAAGTTGAATGTTTGGCAGGGTATTCATTTTAGAAAAGGCTACAATATTATGTGTTTTGATGTAATATTTAGCATAAGTAGGGAGCTATTGGGCCAAGGATCCGCCCTTGCCTATATTAATGCTTGGGGTTTAGCCTGGATTATTCTTAATATTTTTTTAGCAGTCATGAAATATTAACAAACTGCAAAGTTTTATTTAAGGACCCCAATAATACATTGGCATTACATCAGATCAACCTATGCCCCCCCCCCCCCCCCCCCCCCCAGTCTCAATTACAATTTTTGTAATAAAGAGACAAGTCCAAAAAAATACAAATGGTTAATCAAACCATTGATGCAACTCTGAGGTCGCAATCCCTCCAGCAGCAGATCACCATGATATTATACAAGGTGCTCTAGTACCGATACATAGTTTTACCTCTATTGCACTCATTCTGCAAATGTATTACGTCTTTAAATCAAAATACTCACCCTTTCTGTTACCGAGACTAGATTATGCTTTTATATCTGGAAACATTTAATATAATGTAGCCGTGGTTGGCTAATAATCGCCTCTGGAAGGTATCCTGACTCAAGCAGACACCAGCATGTTTAATGACCAAGAAGGCTGCAGGAACTGACAGATGACAAAACTGCTGTATCAGTTTACAGGTTTGAGTGGCGTTTTTTTAATATTGCATCAAAGAAACAGGCTTGTACTACCGCTCCTGAGCCAAGTTCAAAGTGTCAGTCTATTCATGGGGTCAGCGTCGACTTCCAGGCTGCCAAAGAAATTCTGGTACCCCACTAAAGAATTAACTAGGAATCGAGGGGGGAAATGAGACACGAAAGGAATTAAAGAGCAGCCCTTTCTGGGTATTATGGAAAATATGCTGGCCCAGTTTGCCTCACGTCGAGTATAAGAGAAAGATCAAGTCTTTCTTTCACACGTGAATAAGCAGAGTTAATCTCATGATTACAGATTTGCTACTGTACATGGAGAGAGGGGATTTAAAACCGGGAGGGGCGGCAGCAGTGTGGAAAAGAGAGGAGGGCGAGTTGGAGAAATATGTGACGTCTGGTTTGTGATTAACTTCCACCCGGGTAACTATGCTAAAAATCTTTGCCTTTGCAGATCCTGTTGGTGTCAAACCTCTCTGTTAGAACATCATGGCTTCTGCCACATCCACAATACAAGCCCTGTGTGTGACTTCTCTAGACTATAAATCTTAGCGATTGAAAACTCCTGTTCTTGTTTGGCTTTCTAATTTGGCTGGGTTAGTTGATCACATATTGCCTTACTGATGTATTTTTTGTTGTTGTTATAATCCTTCCCCACCTGCTTTTCCCAGCTCTCATTTTAGTTTCCCTTGAGGATGCCTTATAAGCTTGCTCACTGAAATTACTGAAAATACACCGAGATTGAGAGAGAAATTATATTTTAAGATTTTCCAGATGCTATGGTAAAAGTCCTGGGCCCATGGGTTAGGTTTGTTACCGTACTGAAAGTAACAATTGGAACCAGGTTAACTAAAACCCAATATTTTACGTTTGGAATCAAATGCTAAACATAGACTTTGGTTTTGTATTATAGTTGTGTTCTTCGGATCATGTTTGTGATGTGAGTAGTTTTCCTGTTTAGCATTGTATTTATTTTTATTTGATTAATTTGCTGGTAGTGTTTAGAATGCCATGTGTTTCTGATCTCCAGGGACTAGGAAAAAAAATCATGTTTACCTTGGTAAATTCCTTTTTTTAATAAGTTGCGGTCTTCTTTAATTCCTGATAAGCCGCATCTGTGCAGTGTTGTTTTTTTTTTTTTTTTTTTGGGATGGGTTCCAGTTGGTGTTCTGTGTTGAGCGGCTGCTCAGTTACCTTGGATGTAAATCCAGTATTGCTATAGATAAGAAGTGATCATGACAGTGACATGATTCTTGTGTTTTAAATGTGTGAAAGGTACTATTGATATGACAGGTAAATCAGGATTCAGTGGATGTGGCATTCTGTGCATATATAGATATGTTATAGTAAGCCATCTCTCCACCCATTTCCAATACAGTCAGTGGATGTGGCATTCTGAGCACAAATAGATACATTATAATAAGCCATCTCTCCACCATTTCCCATACAGTCAGTGGATGTGGCATTCTGTGCACAAATAGATACATTATAATAAGCCATCTCTCCACCCATTTCCCATACAGTCAGTGGATGTGGCATTCTGTGCACAAAGATACATTATAATAAGCCATCTCTCCACCCATTTCCCATACAGTTAGTGACTGTTCATGTGGCTTTAAAACACCTTTAAGTGATTATCTCCACAATAAATTCCAAGATGATGTAAAGAAAAAACAAAATCTTTCTTTTTATAGTGGAAACTTTAAGTATAAGTTTAACCTAAAACATATATGGTAAAGTAGAGCGCAATTCCACCTTGTGTATTGTCCATCCACTATGCTGTTTACCTTTTGAGACAGAGGCCCCAGCCAAGGTACTTGGGTAATCCTTCCCCATCTGTAGTTTGTGGGCGGTAGAATCAGTTTACAGATTTACACCTTTATGCATATTTAGTTTCAGGGATACTCTCCCTTTAAACTCCTTGAAACTAAATAGCCTTGATGCTTCAGAGGATAACCAAACAGGAAATCTGTTTGTGAGAATTTACTCCGAAAGTATAAACATCGCCTTAGGTAGCGATACCTCCTAACATAAGGAATTAAACAAAACAAAATTCAGATACACTTGAGAGAGCGGATTGAAACCAGATTCCCTAAATTGTCGGCCTGTGACTGAACTTTTGACTTTCTTCTCATGAAAATGAAGAGGGGAAGAATTACCGTAAGCCGAGGAGGTCAGCTTTAATTCCTGCACAAACGCCACACGCACCCATCGCTTGGTTTTATTTATTTTTATTTCTTTTTGAGCTGTGTTATGATCGCTGTCTGTGTTAAGGGAGAGATCTGAGACAAGCAAGCTACAGACAAATAACCCTCTTTGTCAAGGGGGCTCTGGGAGATGGCAGAGCAAGCTGTGTAAGATAAATTCTTTTTTTGTGTGTTCTGTTGGTGGTTAGTGGTTGTGTGTTTGGTTGGATATTCTTGAAGAAACATCTGTTGAGAGCCGAGAACAAAACGCTGTGAATTCCCTGTAAATAATTTAGTGCTGGGAACGTTGATCCGTGATGGCCTAATGACTTTGCTAGTAGCCTGTGAAATGGGCTGGAGCTTCAGTAACGTGTGCAGTGATGCAAGAAAAACATCCTGCCATGTAACCCGGCAGACTGCAGGCTTTCTCCTCTTCCAGGCCGACATTTTAATGCTGCCAGCTTTGTATTCATTCCTATTAAACGGTGTGTTTGGTGTTCAGGGTGACAGGCTGATAAAATCTAACACAATGTGACAGACACCTGCTTCCCCTACTCAAACCCCACTACGTTCGTTCTCAGGATGGTTTTGAAATCTTAACCACTGGCATGCCAAATCATGAGCGGATCCAGTCGTAAAAATACTTGTAGCCCTTGCTAGTCTGAGACCACACAGGAGGACTGTTATGGTTGTGAACAGATGGGATTTATTTTGAGGTGTGGCCTTTTTTCTGTGTGTCAGGCACACATATCTTTCATGTCTATACAGGATGCAAACGGTGTATTGTATACCTTGCATGGATGTGTGAAACCTGGGGCATGCTGCGGACCGATTGGAATATCCAGGTCATTAAGAGAGGTCAATGAATTGTCGGGGTTGCAAGATTGTTCCTTTCTGTAGGTAACTGATCAGCTGTGTTAGTTGAAGACGGATCCCATAATACATAAGAGGAACATTTTTTGTTTTTGTTTTTTTTAATATCCACATGCACATTTCCTATCTGGAAAAGAGACTGATGGTGCCTCTGTTAAGAGGAATTTTCATATTGATATCATATACCTTTTAAGCCTTGCATTGGCTGGCTGCACATGGGTGGATTTGTGTTCGATGGCCTGCTCGGAGAACGCTTGCAGGAATGTCAGTGGCTTTCTATTTTAATAGGTACTCGATTTCTTCGCTCTGATCAGTTTGGCTGTTTGTTTTCATTTATCCGCTGGTAATAGCATAAATCACACTATCCCTCCAGTGGAGCCTGCTGCGTTTTATATGGCCTAGACTTGAGATATGTGCCAAGCTGTCACTGCATGCAGCCATCTGTCAAGGACATCTTAATGGATCCTGGTTGGCAGGATGATGCTGTAGTCAGATCATCGGTAGAGGAGGAGCCATCAAGGTTTGATAGTTGTTATAATCTTGTTACTCTAGTTGTTTCTTGATGCTTCCAGAGATATCAGTCCATAGACCATGGTGTAATAATGTATCTGAAAAATACAGCAAAATGTCTATAGAAGACAATTATCTGCTTTTTATTATGTGTAAGCAGAAGGGATTCATTTGCATAACAATGGCACACCTCCCACTTTAATTATTTGCAGTCTTTGTCATGATTGTGAACTGGTTTAATTACAGCTCGTTGTCCCTGTCGTCCTTGCTGCTTATCTGAGAAACACCAGCTTTTAGTGTTTGATGCAATGATCTGCATGGTTTGCCTGGCCTGCTTCCGAAGTTTTGCTATGTTTTTATGTATTTTGTAATCTTTTTAGTTTTATAGTCGTCTTGCGGATTTGAAGTCCGAGGCGTGGTAACAATGTGTGATAAGAATAAATAAACATGTTTTTTTTCTATTGCGGAAATGTCAGCCCTGGTGGATTTTAGATACCGTAGTTTAAACATTGTTGACTGTAGTATAATTTATGCAAATACATTTTGGCCCTTATGTAAACAGCAGGCTGGAGTAAACAAGGTTAAATGCTTGGTTGAATGTGCAACTATTAGGGTTTGGATAGCACAGGGCTTGACAAATTTAACATAGTTCTAGGAGCCTGATCTTGGCCCCCCCCAGCGGAAAACACACAAAACACTACAACTATTGTGATAACTTTCCACCCACACCAGCTAATTCACATTGTGACAGACACCCTGCAAGACTGTTGCAAATATGTTGGCAATTATTTATTGCACCTCTCTTTGCTCATCCTATTATTTATTGTAGAGCAGTGGGAATGTATTTCTCTGATCTCCCTACATCAATGAATGTTTGTGTACTTTGTATATTAGTGAGTCTCTTCCCCTGTACTTTAAATACACAAAACACATCCTTTTTTGGGAGAGGGTGTGTGGTAATGTCTCACCACTTTTTGTGGTGATGTTTGCTATTATTATTATTATTATTATTACACATTCTCTCACCCCTTGTCACAATGGATAACCAAATGTATTATTGAGGTTGAATAGCTATTAAATGAGGCAGCAGTGGGAATAAGTTCAGTTCTTAGCATGACAAGCTCCACCAAACATGATGTATGTTTTCATAATTGGGTAATGGTAAGTATCTCCGTCGGTGGTTAAACTGCTCTTTAACTCGCTTCCCCTTTTTCCTGCGTGCAGTTGACATATGAAGCATCCATAACTGGATAATCAGGATTGCAATCGTGTAAAAAAAAAATAAAAGAAACCAAAAAACCAGTGGAATTTTCAGATCTTAAGAAAAAAAACGATGTTGAAAAGATGTTTATTGGGCAGACTAGATGGAGCGACAGTCTTTGTTTCTATGAAAAGGGTTTTGAGTGTATTCCTTGTTACTGGTTGTGGTCGGAGGTAAAGCGGCACCTTCTATGGTCTTAATAGAGCCAGGATTTTGAACAGGCATACCTCAATCTGCCATATGTAGAACACAGCTCTTTTCATCATTCAGTGGGTGCACAGAAAGAATGGTCCTGTCTGTGTTTTTATAAAGAGCTTGGAACACATGACCAACACAGATCTTGTTAAAAGATTTATCTGTCCCGGCCAGCTGAAACAAGGAAAATGAGCTCCCTTCCACACACATTGGTGTCTCTCTGAATATTTTATCGTAGTGGTTGCAAGCAATTCATCTTTTTCTTCCTCTCTGCCTCTTGCTTTTTAAGTTATCTGGGAGAGCATGTCTGTGTGAGCATATAAACCTCTTAGCTCGGTTTTAATGTACAGAGCGGATGTGGTTATAGGGTACTGTCATTCTCCTAATGAGTTCCAGGTGCATAGCTCAGATGACAGCGGAAAGTACAGAGAGTGGGTGTATCTCTCTGTCGTAGCGCCTGCTCATGCTGGGCATGTTGGGGTTGTGTTGGATGGCATTTGGCACCATCCTGCCGACTGCAAATTATTTTCGGTGCACAGAAACCTGTTCGATGCTTAGTGAGAGGATGTTAAATTTGTGTGTGTGTGTGTACAGTAAGTCTTTCACTTCTTTCGCTCTCTCCCACCCACCATCTCCTGTTGTTCTCTGTAATTTAGGGATAATTTGGGACACAAGTCCTATTTACTGCTCTGAAGAAGCCAAGAGTTGAAGCAAAGCTTTTTTTAAATTTTTTATTCCCTTTCGTCTGTATTTTGATTAGCGTTCTGGGTGTCCAGAGGTGAAGTTGTGCAGCGCTGGCTAGCAGAATATAAAAGTTGCGGCTTAAGTACTTAGCAGTATGAGGGAGGGGACTTTAGGCTCTATATTAGGAGGGCAGCCAGCACTGTTTGTATTGATGCTCAACACGAGTGTTGGAATTGTTACTGTATAGTCTGCAAGTTACAACATAAATTTGCTCCGCAGTTAGAAAGCGCTGCAGTCTTTGTTTTTTCCCCCGTGATGTATAGAGCCTGTCTGGCTTTTTTTTCTAACTGTAGGCAATTCTGGAAAATGAGAATAATTGGACTGTGAGCATTTTCAGTTGTGTTTTTTTAATTCTTTTTCTTTTATGTACAAAACCCATCTTGAAGCGATTGCTCGCTTGACACTTTTGGGACAAAATAGCAAAATATGATCATCAATCAAATGTGAATACTTAAGATTACCATGCGGTTTTATAATCGGGAAGGACAGTTTTGGGGCCTGTATGTGCGAATTTACAATTTACTAAGATTGACCTCCTGCATGGCCATGTGCAGCCTGCCCGTCTGAAAGGTTAATACTGACCAACTGCTCTTTGACACTTAACTGATTTGGAACTTTGGTCACACCCAGCAGTGGGACCCATCACCTCGATCCCCACCTACACGGAGAAAGCAGGTTTTTATTTATATTGTTCATATATTAGATATTTATCAAATAAGACTTTACAGACTAGTCAGCTTAATTCAGCATTTGTCTTTGTTGTATAGTTTGTATTTATTGCTAATTTGAAAGCACATGTTTACCTATTCATTATCATCCAATGTTATTTTTATTGCTTTATAGTGTAGGGTCAGATATCACCCCCTCCCCTCTCCTTCCATTTTATTGAAGCTTTATGAATAAATAAATCACATAATTAGAAGTTTGTATTATTCATAGAACAGGTTTAATTTTTAACTGGAAACAATTATGTTTATGCTCCTTTTAAATTTATGATGGCATCATGTAGCGGTGTTCTAGCAAACGCATGTTTTACAAGCCCATAATACCTGGTTTTACCAGCGTCACTGGTGTTCATTTGCTGGACCTACGTGGTTTTATTGATACTAATACTGGATAATGGATTTATCCCATTCTAGTACCTATCAAGCTGTTTGACACCATCATAGGCACATCTAAAATATTTTTCACGCAATGTGTAAATATACTTTTTTTTTTAATTTCAAACATTGTTTATGTTGGTGTTTTAATGATTTGGACTCCTTAAATGAAGTTTGCTGTCTTGGTCATAGTGATTCATGATTCGTTAACTGGATTGTCATGTGCGTGCCGTCGGCCATGACACTGGAATGCTGTGGAACAAGCTGGGAGACTTCAAACCCTCCAACATGTAATTCCTATCATCCACAGCCAGGCATATGATCTCATATGAGTGCTTCGAACAACCACCATTGTCGGGGATACATTTTGCGATGCACTGCTTGGTGTAATGTCCTTAGAGAATCCTAAAGTGCTCCTGACATGCCAGTAAGATGAATGGCCGCTGTGTATATTACACTGATGGGTTACACGGTACACGTGTTATGTGTAAAGGTGTAAAGGTTGCCACTAGAAGCATCTCTGAAGATATGATGCACACAGATTCCCCAAGCCATACAAAACCTGGCTTCTCTAGAAGGCATTATCATGTATAACTAAATGGTGCTCTTAGCAAGGGAATGGCTCTCCATCAGGGAAGGACAAGATAGGTGCATTTGTTTGGGTCTTGGGTATAAAAAGCAGTGTGCTAGAGCTTCCACTGCCAAACAGCACTTGGTGGAGATTGTCTGACAATATTGGTTGCATTTAAGCGCCTGTTTTGCTTTACACATGAGCACTGTGTATTCCCTGCACACGTAGCACCAGTACCGGTTTCTTTTGTGTCTGGAGTTAGTTACACATTGGCACTTGCCACACCATTGGCACTTTCACCACCTTGATAAAATAATGTTCCTTGTAAAGATGCTCTACAACAAGGTGTTGTGTCATTTAGTAGACTTTGATCCCAAATTCCATTCTTAACCTATTGATTGCCAGTTAATTATGAAATATATATTGTGTGTGTATATATATAATTGTATATGGTCTTAAAACGGACAGCTTACCCAAACATGGTGGTATGTTGAGACAATAAACTCCCCATGCACTTTTCTATGTTTACAAACACCTGCTCCAAGGCATTCACCATTTGTTCTCCATTACTGCTTTATGGGCTATTTTATACTTATTTCTGTTGATCTGTTCCTCTTGGGGTCCTAAAAAAACACCCCCAAACTTTAAACTGACTTCTCAAATGGTCTGTCTGACTTTAAAGTGAAGGATCCCCTGAAAAGGCATTTCATTAAAATTCCCAGAATCCTCTCTGTTAAATTGGCATGAGTGGAGTATTATAAGTACAGATCATTGTACAATTTATTCAGTCATAATGAGAGCTGACGCACATGTAAATTACAGTCATAGCCCTTTTCGTTGTTTTTAATTTAACCCACTGTGGTGTCAGCCATTCCTTTTCCAGAAGTGCAATTCTAAAATGCCGGTTTATGTTATATTCCTGGCAAGATTCGCAGGGGGAGAGAGAGAGGTGTTGAAGCAGCTCCAGATTAATTCATTCCATGAGGTGATGAGTGGAAGGTCAGGCTGGCAGTGATGTTGCACTGATAAGATCCTGTTTTGGCTTGATTTGTTTGTATTCAGCTTGTTCTGTACAGCGATACAGTGTCAGTAGGTGCCAGGCAGTGCTGAGCTCTCTCAGCGGGATGTCTCCTAAAACAAATCTCACTTCGTTCTGTAACCTCTGGTTTGAGGAGCACATCACACTTCTCGTTTAGAAAAGGAAGAATATTTAAATCCCCCGTGCTCCTCTGCTCAATGCTGTGTGGGGCATCAAGTAATGGGAATAATTCCGAATTATCATTAGTTCTCACAGCATGTTGTGACTAAATGGTTTTATATTCTGCCCTGGTTTCTCCTGCTCAGCTAGTTTTATTCTGATATCTCCTTTGGTGATCATGGTTTCTATGCTGTCCAGCTGTTTCTGGGTTAACATGTCTGCTTCTCTCTGGTGCCCTTATGTGAAAGGTCCAAAGGGAATCTTAGATGTCCTTTAATTTGGAAACAAATCTGAGCTCTATTTTGCTGCCGTCAGACCTGCAAAAGGTTTGCACAACAGAACATAGCTGGCTCCTCAAAGCAAAAATAATTAATCTTGCTCATTGTCTTTTCTCCATTGTCCAGAAAGCCCTCACTGACCTCTTTTCAGAGGACAGTAGGAAGCTATAGGCTGGAAAGGCTGCCCCCTTGTTCACTGGCTGTCTTGATGTACAGCCTAATTTGTAGTTGTACAGATGGAGAGAGAGCCTTACTCAAATCCCAAGGCCAGTACTTTGGATGAATGCCTGCCCAAAACAGCGGTCTTTAATTCCAGACTCGGTCAGGGAAGACTAAATTGATTTACTTGATGTCACAAGGAGAGAGAAGTTCAATAACCAAAACTTCTTTTTTTTTTTTCCCCCTCTTCTTTTCTCCCAGACACCAGTGTAATTGCAATCCCACCCTGTCTTGTTGTGGGAGACTGTGTCGAAAATACTCTGTATAGACTCCCAACACTGCTGCTTAGTGTGGGCATGTGTACAGCAGGTTTAAAGCCTTGTGCAGTAATCCTAATCCCCAGTGATTCCCTGATATAATATACAGCCTTCCTGTGACCAGAGAGGACTCGGGCAGCTGACACATCTGAAACAAGGTTAAACATACAGTTTAGCAGCTCTGTCCGAATGACTTCGACAAGCATAGCTAGTATTACTCATAGGCAGGTCCTGAATAATGGACTATAAGTCTACAACCCGCCTGCTAAAACACAAGCTTGGTATTACAAAGCTGTGTTTATTTTTAGTTGGTTTCCCCCACTATTGTGGTTGATTTGCCCTTTCATGACCCCATATTTATTTCTTCTGTAAAGGGTCTCTCCTGCTTGCACTGGTGATCCTATATTTGCCAGGCGTTTAACTGCGGCCCACCTGCATCTTGCAGTGGATCATGGTAGTTGTAGTTCAGAAACAGCTGGCGCGCCACTGTTGGACACCTAGGCTATATTCCCTTTTATATGTTGGGCCTAGTATGGACAGCCCTGTCAAATAAAAATAAAAGCCTTTGTGAACCTATGCTAATAGCAATTACAACCAGATTGCACTAATGAGCTTGGTAACTTGCAGGCGTTTTTGGTAGACCAATGGGACTTATTTTGGTGGTACGAGAAGCAGGACTTCTCGTACCACCTCTAACTAAGACTTTTCAATTATAGCTATGCCTATCTTCATTGTAGGTCCAGTACTAGGATTTGAGGAAAGTGGGCTACAATCATTCAAGTTATAGTTCCACTGATCATACACAGTCATACCTGCCAACATCTAAAATGGCCAAAGAGGGGCAATTTTGTTTCCAGGGGGAGGGGCTGGAGGCGTGGCTGTGGCTAAGACATTGTTAAGGGACTTTCTGAAAATTGAGAGCCATTTCTCAAATTAGGTAATCCAACAAATAATGCATTTTATTGATAAAATCTAATATATAAACATTTTACTACTCATGCCATATGAAGAGTTTTATTGCTTTGGAGCTATGTGATGCACTTCTGCTAAAATTCTGAAAATAGGAACACCAGAGGATGAAAGAGGGACACAGGTATTTGGAGCAAAAATAGGGACTGTTACTCCTAAATCGGGACACTTGGAAGGCATGCACAGTGGATTTGAATTGAGTCTATCCACCTAGGTGTTTGCCATGGGGTAATGTATCTGGGTATATATGTTACCCAGTAGTAAATTGTCTATCAGAGCACTGGTATTCTATTATACATGGTCCACCAGATTGAATTATTTCTTTACCTACCCTGTATGATTTCAGCCCTTTTCTTCTCCTTGTTCTAATCGGCCTGTAACTGTGCAAAGTGCAGCGAAAATATAGATTATTCCGTTAAATGTTAATGAAAATACTGACATTCTATGCGGCCCACCTCCCCCCAACTCTTTTATGTGCGTACCTTCTTTTAAAGTGGGAGCAGAGATTTGATGTTGTCTGGTAGGACAGAATAAGCATTCTACCTGCAGTGCAGAGACAGGCCCTTCTAGAGCACAGGAAAAAAAATGGCAGCAGTTAACAATTTTATCTTCCTTCTGAGGGCAGTGGGAAGTAAAACAGGCCCCAGTCGTTGTGCTGTGTTCAGGCTGACATTGTGGATGAACAAAGTGTTCAGGGACTGGAGGAGATATGAATCTGTGAAAGCAATAAAGGATTAATTCACACAGCATTTCCTCTAGGATCACAGAGGTTTAATCCTAATAAGGTGCTTAATACTAGATCCTGTCTCTGTTCAACGATTGTACTCTTTTTCCCATCACAGGCCCTGGAGCCCCTCTCATCAAGTCTTCTGGGACTGCTCCAGTGTGTGGGGTATTAGAAAATATAAATAGATGTATTGTTCAGGATGTCACTCTGTCTGATCCTCTCATCATTTTGAAAGCATATGCCAAGATGGGATTGGGGGGGGGGGGGGGGGGGGGGGGACACATTGAAACCTGATCTATTTGAGGAACAAGATGAGCTAGTGGTTTCATTGCCTGACTATATGCTGGTTGAGTAGGTTCATCTCTGCTCCCCCCCCCCCCCCCCCCCTCCCTTGGCCCCAGCACCAAGAAGTCAGCAGAACACTTCTAAGATTCCCAAAGAAGATAAGAGGGCTGTATATCTGTTTACCTTCATTAGCTTTGCAGCAGGATAGAGGAAGGTAGAAGAGGAAGCCTTGTTTATATTAGAAGTGAACAAACCAGTCCAAATGTTTGCCGTGTGACTCATTCTGGAAAGCGCCTGTCTGTTGACCTGTTGGTTTACACTGCTGTTCCTATCACCTTGAAGGCATCCACTATTTGTAACATTTACTAACCAAATCGCGGCCGTTAAGGTTATTAGAACAATTCCTGCCTCTTTGCCTTTCGACACTTGTTTTTCTCTGTACCATGTTTTGATTCAGCTTGTTGTTGTTCATCTTGATGAGCGTGGCTTGGGTAAGATCTAGAGCAGGGGCGTCAAGTTTTTTTCTTTTCTTTTCGGAAGTGGGCCTCATATATATTTTTGATTTTTATTTGTAACAATGGTGAAACATAGCTTGTTAGACATAGAAGGTTTTCTTTTGCTTAATTAGCAGCAAAGCAAAGTTTAAATTAACTTTATTCAAACAAATACAATGTGAATATGGGCCGTTAAGTCAGGTGGGTTGCACCTTGCTGTCAAACGGGTGTGCTCGCAAGGCACACATTGGACGCCCCTGAGCTACAGTGTCTACATGCAGATAGTGCCAGATATTTAAACATAAAAAAATCAAAATAAAGGATCCAGCACTCAGTCAATTGCAGTGGAGAGTTTTATTCAAAACACAGGCAACGTTTCAACCCTGGTGGGTTTTTTTCAAGCCTCAGCAGGCTTGAAAAAAACCCACCAGGGTTGAAACGTTGCCTGTGTTTTGAATAAAACTCTCCACTGCAATTGACTGAGTGCTGGATCCTTTATTTTGATTTTTTTTATGCACTGTTGGCTTGGGTGGCGCCCCAGGACCTCTGCACCTTCACACACCTTGAGTGCAAATACGGATCTACCTTTATTTAGATATTTAAACATAACTGATGTTCCAGGGGTCTATTCTCTCAAATTATTTTTTTATTGGGTTAATATGTTAACTACCATGTATATGGAAGCCATCTTTGTTTACAGCTACATAAATATTTTATTAATAAAGCCATACATTTTGCTTATTTTCATCTAGGCTCTGCCTAATTTTTGTGTGTCCCAGGCTTGATAAATCCTGGGAGCCACGGCTCCGAACAGCCCCACTTCCGGCTCCTAACTTTTTTGATTTGTTTTTGTAGAACTCTATGGCAATACTATTACCCTGGCTCCTGAAATGGTCTGTTTGGCTCCCAGTGTCGCAAATATTTGTCAAGCCCTGCTTTTGTGTTAGTTGTTCTAAATGACTGCAATGAACCTAAACGAGAGTGGGGTTTACAATTAAACTGTGATATGTTTTTGTTTTGGTTTGTTAACAGTGTGGGTTTTGTACATCATTGTTATTACAGTACGTAAAGAATTAGTTTTATTATGTGTTCATTTTTTTTCTTTTGTCTTTGAACAGAGCTTTTTGAAGCGTTTGGGTTGTTGGAGTGGTCCAATTTTTCCTGGAATTGCTTGACACATTCAGAAGACTGAAGCCCAGGCTCACTGTCTACCTTTCACGGAGGCCCAGCCGTGAGAGGACAGAAGAAGGCACGTGGCGAATCATGACGGCCGACAAAGAAAAAGATAAAGACAAGGACCGGGATCGAGAGAGAGAGAAACGGGATAAGACCCGCGACGGAGAGAATTCTAGACCACGGCGTAGCTGTACACTTGAAGGGGGTGCCAAAAACTATGCCGAGAGTGACCACAGCGAGGACGATGATAATGAAAACAATAGCACAACAGCTGAGGAGGCTGGCAAGAAAAACAAGAAGAAGCTTCCAAAGAAGAAGTCGCGATATGAAAGGGCCAATAATGGGGAGATCACTTCGTTCGTCACAGAAGACGACGTGGTCTACAAACCGGGAGGTAAGAAAGAAACCAGGATATTTTAGTAAAGTGTGGCAAACAGATGTAGGGCCGTATAGAGGAAAGTAGGATATTCATGTTTAGCATATGTCCAGGCTAGAACGCAAAAATGAATATGTTTAGTGTGACGGAGGTGCCAAAAAATGTGTGCACAATACATTTAAAACCTATAAACATTCTTTCTGGAGTTTTAGCATTTTGTTACAATATTGTACACAGCATTGTTGATTTCAGATATGTCTTTTGTTTTTGTTATGAGCTTATTTTATGAAATATTTTACTAAACAAGTGTGACTGGGTGCTGCCATTTTGTGAAATATAATGTTGTTGGGTGCCACCCCTAGTGACTTTAAAGCACTAATATCTCACTTTGGGATGAATTCAGTCTCTAAGTCAGAATTTTGATCATAGATTTGCATTGAATGGGAGGGTAAGGTAACTATTACATCACAAAGGGCGGGGTTATGATCCTGTTTGATCAGGTAAATCTCCTCTCTTTGTGTTGGAATACAGGGGAAAAAAAGTTGTACACAGCCACCTAGTCCTGCCCACTAGCGATACACAAGAGCCAGTAATAGAGCAGGGGGTATCTAATGACATCGTCAATCAGGCTTTGGCCACAGCTGTAAAGTGAGACTTGCTGGAAGAGTTTGGAGAATGTTGCCTCATGGGTTAAATTCTCAAAATGGATGCTGGAGACAGACTCCTAATTTATTTTTTACTTTAATATGCATTTAATTAAAACATAGAGAAAAACAGTGATGTATGTCTTATATATGTTTGTTTTAAATGCACAGGTAATCTAGTAACATCTTATGCAAGTGGTAGTGTCACTTTAAGCATTTAGGTCAATTTATTCTATTGAGTGAGAAAATCATGTATATATGCTGGGTGTAATGTCTTCTAAAATGTTAATGTGTTTATGAATCTTTGTTACGCCCTCCGCATTCCCCTCAAAGAAAAAGCCTTGCAATCCGCGTTACCAAAGAAAGGAAAGCTAGAGGCGTCTTGTACCAAAGAGAAAATATAAATCTCTATCTGGTGCAGCATCATGTGTCATTACCTGTCCTGCTCTTCACAGCATCACAGCCCTTCTCTCTGCACGAGAGCAGGCTTATTACAAATAACATATTTAGCCTACTGAGGTTAGAGCGATGCTTGCAATTTTAAGCCCTCTGTTTTCCAAGGAAGAGGTAAAGGTTACGCATACTTACACAGATGAGATTCTGAGTTTTCTCAATCAGCCACTTGGGGATTTTCGCAGTAATGCTCGCTTGCCTGGTCTCTGAAAGCGAGAGTTTCATGCCACCCGTGGCCAACACGACTCTGCCAATCATCGGTGTTACTCAGCCACGTCAGAGACTCGATGGAGATTGCTTGTGTTTCTGCTGTTCAGCTTTTCATTTTCATGTGATTGATTTCTGGCATCTTCTGGGAAAACCTCACTCTTGTTTTGTTTTTTTGAGGGATGTGTTGGTTCTCCATTTTTCTTGCTGTTTGTAATGGCTGCAGCATTTAAATCAGCTACTGGGTTATATAAATTCTTATTACACGTGGATCCTTTTGCCACTGATCCTTGCTAAGCCACTGACAAGGAAGTACCACGTGTGAGAGAAGTAATGAGCTTATCTATGCTCTATATGTAACATATGTGTGTAAATAGAGCAATAGATATAGATCTATCGAAATGTTTATGCATACAGTACATAATACATGCTTGTATGTATGGGTCACCCCATTCCACACACAGTTCCATATATTTATAAAGAATCAATCAATAATAAGCATTCCTTGCAGTGGGGTGCAATCTCAAGTGGTTGGGTCACAGGTCTGTGATTGAGTCCTCTCCACATCCCCTCTGCAGTCCTATCTGGCCTGGCTGATAACTTACCTTGAGAAATCATATATTCTCCGAGTCGAAGGAGAGATTGCACAGTAACCATGTAGGAGTATGTTTATTCCTAACTGGGCAATATTATCAGCAATGCATATGCATACTGGGATGCACTTATATTTTTATTTACAGAAATGATGAAAAACAGCCAATTGGCCATATAAAAATGTTTATATAGCAGTAATGGGAAAAGCAGTCTAAAAAAAAAACTATAGGGCAACTTTATTCAAACAAAAATACACATTTAAAGGACGGCTGTATTGTATGTAGTTAAGTATTCACACATTGGATTGCCCTTGAGTCCTGATTTGAAGTTTGGGTGTCTATTTTTGCATCTCATTTTTGAAACTCTGCCTATTTCATACAAATCCTAATTATCTGAACCCATTTGTTTGTATTATGAAGTAAAGGATCACAGTCACACAGATATCAGGACAAATGTTTAAACTGTCACCCGAAACTCCACAAGTCTGTATCCTTGTCATAATAATGTGGATTTTTCTCTTCTCTTTGGTTCCCCCTCTTATTCCTCAGTCCACACAGCATATTGCTTTTTACCATGGCAACAAATTGATTTATTGTAGGTTATGTGCAGCAGGCTTTGCTTCCACCCATCCCCACCAGGGGCTATTGATTTCCACAGTCAGCCAGAATAGCAGATAGCTTGCCGTGATATGGCAGGACTGTTTGTCCCCTGATTAGTGCTACAGATCACATTTATTACACTGTGATTGTGTAGACGTTTGGTAACAGCAGTCCAAAGATTATCCGAGCCCTTTCCATTAGCTGTGTATGAGATGTTTCTCATTTTTTATGGCATGCTCCTCTATCCCCACATTGAATATGATCGCACTGAATCAGTATGTATTGCGATGACGATAAGGTGACATTTGTGAAAGCCTCATATTTATATATGTGCCAGCCAGCAAATGTCTCAGCTCTGTGCGGTTTAAAGCCAGCTCTGTAGAATTTTCGACTCCTTTTTATGTTGGATAGATGTTATATATGCTGTGTGCTGCATGCTGATTTGAAACTGTGATGTTACCCCTGTTATCTTTCTGTTTAGCTCTTTCCTTCCTGGTTCCCAAAAACCTTTTTTACAAATCCATTTTAGAACCTTTTGAAAAATAATTATGTAGGATTATTGTCCCTGCAAATCCTTTGTTCATGGTTCCTAGCATCATTATTATTAGTCTTTCTAGATAATAGTGTCATAATATGCTTAACTCTTACAGTGCTAATACATGCTTATGTATAATCATGAGTTTATGGGGTTAAGCCCTTGATTCATAAATACTTGTATGTCAGTTTCAGAACAATCTTGATTAAACACCCAATGTAGAGTTTAAAATTACACACACACTGAGATAACCTTTCCAGGGGGCCCTACACGTAGAACTTGTTAAAGCCAGGGTTTTTAAATTGACACATATACAAAGACTACACTGAAATGGTGTAAATGTGTTTTTTAGTTTTATTTTTTTATTCCACCTATAAAAAAAAAAAAAAACCTATAGGTTGGTGAAGTTTCAAGGACAACGTTGGCAATTTTTTAAAACTTTTATTTTGCATTCTTATTTTTAAACTATAAAATTCTCTGTTTCTAAATGTAAGTGTTGTGAAATGTAATCATCAGATGTGTGAAATACTGTATGTAGGAAATTTCCCCTTCCGTTAGTGTAGTTCTCATAATAATCTTTACAGGGGTATGTGTTTATCTGTTCGAAGGATGGGTTTCAGTGTTCGTACCCATATTGACCATTACAGATTTGGCTCTAATCATACAATGTACAAGATGGCACCTACACGTAATCTAAAGTTGCACAGAAATGTGGGCCTCTGTAGAAGACGTGCTCTCTGCCAAGAATGCAGATTTCTCAGATTCGGTTTAGTTTAATGTATTTCTTTTTCTGTTGTCCTTTAATGTCTGTGTACTCCTTCCTTGTCTGAGAATATTGCCTTCCACCTACAGCTTGTGGGAGAATTCATAGTGTTCTTTCTTAAATCTTACATTTTTGAAGAATGTTTTATAGAAAGGCATTTTTAAATATTTAATGGTGTTTGTATTCAAACTGCATTCATTTTGTTTCGTTTACGGTTACTTGCTTTTTTCAGTCGATTTTTTTATACGTGGATGTTCAGGACTGGGGTAAGTGTGAAGCTGTCACAATACTCGTTACTCGTTAAATGTATTCAACTGTCTAACGTAACTCTATAGGTACTGGATTCGTAAATAATTAGCAATCTTACAAACGGTTTACTTTTACATTTCTTGCATTCTACCGAAGCAATGATGAGATTTTATTTGAGGACTTTTTTTTTTTTTAAATTCTGCAGAGATTTTAAGAAGCGAAGTGTTAGCTAACTTGAATGTTCACTTTTAGCCCCAAAATGTGTGGTGGTCAATATATTTGCTTTCATTTATGCATGGTTTTGAATTGCAAATGCAAATAGACCCCCCCCAACTGTTTTTCTACTTATGCTACACTTAGGGCAGGGCTTGACAAATTTATTTTGATTTTAGGAGCCAGACATTTTTTTTAGGAGCCAGACAATCACGCAAACATAAACACAATTCATAAACACACACGCCTACTTCACATATATACAAACACACATACTTTACATATACACATATATACAAACACCTCACACACACATATATACACAAACACCTCACACACACATATATACACAAACACCTCACACACACATATATACACAAACACCTCACACACACATATATACACAAACACCTCACACACACATATATACACAAACACCTCACACACACATATATTCACAAACACCTCACACACACATATATACAAACAACTCACACACACATATATACAAACACCTCACACACACATATATACAAACACACATACTTTACATATACACATATATACAAACACCTCACACACACATATATACACAAACACCTCACACACACATATATACACAAACACCTCACACACACATATATTCACAAACACCTCACACACACATATATACAAACAACTCACACACACATATATACAAACACCTCACACACACATATATACAAACACACATACTTTACATATACACATATATACAAACACCTCACACACACATATATACACAAACACCTCACACACACATATATACACAAACACCTCACACACACATATATACACAAACACCTCACACACACATATATACACAAACACCTCACACACACATATACACAAACACCTCACACACACATATATTCACAAACACCTCACACACACATATATACAAACAACTCACACACACATATATACAAACACCTCACACACACATATATACAAACACACATACTTTACATATACACATATATACAAACACCTCACACACACACATATATACAAACACACATACTTTACATATACACATATATACAAACACCTCACACACACATATATACAAACACCTCACACACACATATATACAAACACCTCACACACACATATATACAAACACCTCACACACACATATATACAAACACCTCACACACACATATATACAAACACCTCACACACACATATATACACAAACACCTCACACACACATATATACACAAACACCTCACACACACATATATACACAAACACCTCACACACACATATATACACAAACACCTCACACACACATATATTCACAAACACCTCACACACACATATATACAAACAACTCACACACACATATATACAAACACCTCACACACACATATATACAAACACACATACTTTACATATACACATATATACAAACACCTCACACACACATATATACACAAACACCTCACACACACATATATACACAAACACCTCACACACACATATATACACACAAACACCTCACACACACATATATACACAAACACCTCACACACACATATATACACAAACACCTCACACACACATATATACACAAACACCTCACACACACATATATTCACAAACACCTCACACACACATATATACAAACAACTCACACACACATATATACAAACACCTCACACACACATATATACAAACACACATACTTTACATATACACATATATACAAACACCTCACACACACACATATATACAAACACACATACTTTACATATACACATATATACAAACACCTCACACACACATATATACAAACACCTCACACACACATATAAACAAACACCTCACACACACATATATACAAACACCTCACACACACATATATACAAACACACATACTTTACATATACACATATATACAAACACCTCACACACATATATACAAACACCTCACACACACATATATACAAACACCTCACACACCCATATATATATATAAACACCTCACACACCCATATATATAAACACCTCACACACACCTACTTTACAATACATACAAACACACACCCACCTCACACAGTCTTTTCTTGGGGTTTCTTCTTGATGTGTCCCCCTCCCAGCTGCTTTACCTCACTGCAGGGGAGGGGGACATTCACGCTGCAGCTTAACTCCGTTGGTCGGCGTGCTGAGTGCCAGGATGTCACGTGACGACACCCGGCACTCAGACACGCGTTGCGCGAGGGGGCGGAGCTTGCAGTCTGTGCCATCGGCCATCGGCACAGACTTTACCCCCTCGCGCTGCGGAAAAATCGGATGGCAGCGGCAAGGGGACCAGGAGGCTGACAGCACCCAGGCGCCAGGTCTAATTTCCTGGTCGCCATGGCGACCTGGCGCCTGGGGTTTGTCGAGCCCTGACTTAGGGCCATATTTATCTGGACAAAACTGGTGCTATTTCAGTGAAACATGCTAAAATAGTAGTAATAATCATGGAAACCAAAGGAATTCTACTGCAGTTTGCTCCAAATTTAGTACTTTTTTTTTTTTTAAATAGCACCTTTTTTTATGCCTTGATAAATCTAGCCCTTAGATTTGTGTTGAAGTTTGATGGCAGGGCTTTGGGTGTGTGACTTGCAGGTCCTGAGATACAAGTGTGAGAACCATGTCCTTCCCTGCATTATTCATACTGTATTCACATATGAATCAAACATAGTATTTGTGAATGATGTAACATTAAACTGTTTAACCATGTGTTTAATTCAGACACTAGAGAAGCCAGCATGCCTTCATTTGTGTTTCTTTTAGCTAGATAGGTCACTGGGGCATTTTGAAGTTCGTAAAACCTCTGCAGCATCCAATTGGTTAACCTGGACTGTGGTGGTAAATATGAGCCCTGTGTGTTGATTATAATTCCAGTATCAGCTGATCTACTCTGATCCCTGGATTTCTCCTATTTTTCTATTCTCTAAACATGTTCATTGCCCCTGGGGGTTAATGAGTAAGGAAGCAGCGCCAGTGAGGATGATTCTCTGCCAGCTCCAGTTATATCAATGCTTCCTTTGTGTTCATTGTCCTGTGTGGAGGCTTGCTGTATCATCCTACTGTCTTGGCAGATGAGGTTATAACCTCTATTTCTCACCTCCATCTTAACTGTATTAACCCATTAGCACCTGGTCAGACGTATCGAGTGCCTCCCTAGCCTGTCCCACGCGGCCGCTTGCAGCTGGGAAGTAGAGGCGCTAAAGGGACATTAGCTAAATTGAAACACAGGAATTTGGCTCCTGCCTTTGACAGCTATTGGCTCTCCTCTGTCATTGACCCATGTGTTTGTCATCCCTCCAGATATTGCCTTCTATTTCTTGTGACAGCCACACCAGCTGAGAAAGGCCAGGCCTGCCAGAATGGAGCCTGATTTCTAGGGATTGCCTGTAGGGGGATGGGGGGGGGAAGAGTGTGTCTGTTTCTAAACCCAGTTGTGCCATTTTACTCCTGTGCTTTTTTGCAGCTGCTATGCATGTGGGAGCACCTCATTAGAATTCAGCAGGGGCTGCCATAGTGACACATTAGAGTTTAAACCCTATTCAGGACTGCAGGTTTTGTTAAATAAAAGTCCTTGGTTAGGCCTGCAGCCAGTTTGTAGCCTGCGGCAGTGCTAACAAAGCCATGCTTCACAGTGCTTTCTATATTTGAACTGCTGTATCAGAGAGGGTTTCATTTCTGCTTTAAGTAGCTCCAGTCTGTGTCGTCTGTACCAACGAAATCTAGAATTACCTTATCGTTCATCATTTGTGTTTTTTGGTTTGTTTGTTTTTTGTTTTCACATAAAATTTGTTCAATCCCCATGCGCTCCCTCACCAAAAATAAATCCAAACCATCATTCCATACAAAAGTATTAGTTAATGAGGTGTGTGGGGGGGGGGGGGGGGGGGAATAAACATAATTTTGCCTTTCTACTTGGTGCTCATGCTTAACCCCTAGTGTGCTGTCCAGCTGGAAATTCTGATTTTGTTTAAAAAATGTTTAATTTTTAAGAATGTTTTAAAACAAATTCAATTTTGATTTTAAATCTATGGGTTAAATGTGAACAGCTTTGACTGGCTGAACAGGGGGGGGGGGGGGGGGTCAATGGCGGGACAATCTGTAGTTTTGTTTTATTGCACATTTGCTAGTGTGCGTTTTTAAAAGTAAGAAGAAAAAAAGGATTGTGTTGATGAATAGCAGAGTTGTTACGCCTTGAGCTATTTCAGGGTTTTCTTCCCCATGCTTTGTGTTTACAGTGTGAAAAGATGGCAATGGTTTTGGCTCATATAACCAGCACCTGTCCCTAGTGAACGTGCAGTCTACTGAGGGAAAGCAGCCGCTGCCTGACAGCCATTTTGTGGTTGGAATTGTTTCCTTGTGAAACCAGTCCTCTCAGGAGGCACGGAGTGGGATCTGACCTCAGGAAAATGGAGGCTGCCACCAGCTTTGAGCGACACCCATGAAATTATAACCTTATCAGTGCATGTGGGAAACTCAGAATAAAATGTTTGGTGAGCACAGGCCAGGGAGAGACAGGTTTTTATTCCTTCTCTCTCCTGGATGTGAGAAGTGTCTCTTGGCTCTCTCTATACAGGCTAGTGATCCTCACCCCTTGTGCGCTGCTTGTAATCATGTTCACACGACAAACAGCATCTCGGAGGGCGCTAACAAGGGCAGTACTGACTGCAGCCTCCTGCTACAGCGTGGCCTCAACTCCTTTCTAATTCAGAACAATGCCCTGCCTGTTACACTACTGCAGAATGGCTGAAATAAAACACTTCACAAACCTTGTGAAGGTGAAGATGTGCACACATGCCCTGTGAATAGGCCTGTCTGACGGATATTGTTCAGCTGGTCTTTGTGAGATTGAGGCGGTTTAAAGCCTGACAGATGGAGAGCTCCTCTCGTCTGAGGCTGATCAATACTGGATAATCCTGCAAATGTGTGTTTTGTTTTGTTTTTGTTTGTTTTACCTGTTCACACAGATTCTAAAGACGATTAGTATGCAGAAGACTTGCTGCATTAGAGGATGAAGCTTTTTTTTTAATTTTTTTTATTTTAGTTTGTCTTATTAATAATTATTTATTTCTTTCCCCATGTGGCTTCCATAACTCCATCCCCTGCCCACCTCTTTCTCAGTTAAAGGTTATGCATAACATGAACTGTTGTTAAAAGTCCTGTAATAATATGCTCCTAATTTCATAGATACATTTGCTATCCCAGTGCCTAGCACATGAATATAAGAAACATAGAATGTGTCGGTAGGTAAGAACCATTCGGTCCATCTAGTCTGCCCAATTTTTCTAAATACTTTTATTAGTCCCTAGTTCCCTATCTTATATCTAGGAGAGCCTTGTGTCTATCCCACGCATGCTTAAACTCCTTCACTGTGTTTACCTCTACCACTTCCGCTGGAAGGCTATTCCATACATCCACTACCCTCTCAGTAAAGTAATACTTCCTGATATAACTTTTAAATCATTGCCCCTCTAATTTAAGCCTATGTCCTCTTGTTGTGGTAGTTTTTCTTCTTTTAAATATACTCTCCTCCTTTACTGGGTTGATTCCCTTTATGTATTTATTAATATACAGCTTAGATTACCTGTTACAGGGTCTTATTCTGCTGCAACAGTGTCCATAAGGTAGTGTAAAGGGGAGCCAGAGCTCGCACCCAGAATGCAATGCAGCAGATCCCTGAGCAAAGCATTCTGTCATCATAATTGGGGTAGATTATAACAGGAACGTCCCATTAAGGATTCTGTTTAAGGCTTTGTCTAAAAGGTGGTGTTCAGAATGTTTGACTTCCTTTTCTCCTCCGATACTGTGATTATAATACATACCTGGTGATGATCCACCATTATTGTCTTTGCCACATCGTCCAGTCACATACCAGCATGTGAAGCATGTCACATCTAGTTGCCATCTGTGGTTTGTTTCGTGTCACTGTGACGGTTGCCAAACACAACAATGAGTTTATATGTAATCTAGAGCCCAGGACACCAAGACATAATGAAGACAGCCACTTTGCTAAAATGGAACTGCCGAAACAGAGGCAGTCTCTTCCAATGGCAGCAGGAGACCAAATTGGAAGCTGCTTTGCCTCAGTGCTTTTTGTGTGTTTAACAGATGGAGATCAACAGAGAAATGTGCATCAAACAAATAATGGTCCACTGAATGATGCCCTTTAAATCAGCAAAGACCGGCAGTGCATTTATTCTAATGTATGTTTATTTTCTAGTCATCATTTTTACCCCCCCCTTATTTTTGGCTTCCTAAGCTGATCATTTTGGGAGACAGAGTATTTTTTTTTATACAGGAAGATCTGTTTATTCACCTGCTAGACACAGTTGTATGTCTTACGGAAGACCCTAGTACTCTTCACTTAGCCAGACGAGTTTCTAATTGAAAAGCAGTGTTTAATTATCCTAGCCACTCATGATCCCCAGTCCCATGTACTTTAAAAAAAAAATTGCTTTGGGGAATTAGCATAACCCACGGCAAAAGCATATAACCATGACTTAAAATTGGGGGAGTTACAGAGTCCAGTGACGGACAGTTACTTGGCATATTCTAGCGTTTTATTTTGATCTTTTCAATGGCATAAGGATTAAAGATAAAGTACTATTGTGCATCAGCAATGAAAGAGGGCTTAATGCAGATAAACAATCGTGGTCCTTACGTCTTTCATCATAACATTATTTGTCTCTCTTTCCTGAACCGATCTACATATATCCCAGTTACATTTTTCGATAACAAAGATCCAGTGAACAAGATGATTGTAGCAGAGACAATACCCATGCAGTGTTATGTGACTGTCTATTAATGGCACCCCCCCTCCCCGGCCCTAACTGATTGCAGCTCCATTTGTCATGTTTTACAGCAGCCCAGAATCCATCGCCTTAACACTGCATCCTATGTAGGCTCCTGATTTTATTACATTTATTCATCTGTCTTAATTTTTAAGACATTCCCATCTGCACCTTTCCACATTTATGCTTTTCATCGATTTATGTATTCCTGCCTGCTAATTTTGCTGTGCTTGGTGAATTTAACACCGTGCGTTTCCTGCATTCATTTTTTTTTTTTTATGTATGCATATTATTTTTGTTTTATTTTAACATCTTTTGTGTGTTAGCGGTTCGGATTATAAGGCCATATGCAGGTGATCCCATATGGCACTTAAATGGTTTGTGTATGGCTGCCACATAGCTAATTATGCATTTTTGTTTTTAAATATAATTTAAAATATATTTGTCTCTGGATCTATTTTGCCTGTGTGATTCAACACTTTAAGGACTCATGATGTATAAACAAGAGGCATGGCTGGATTAAAACAAATTAAACTAAATTCTACTTTATAACGATAAATATAGTATCAAGCCAACCCCGCTTTTCCTTAAAAGAAACCGTAAATGTAATACAACAAAAAAAAAATCATAAGACAAGTCTTGTCCTTAAAGGACAGCTGTCATGCCATAAGTGACGTTGTCTGAAATAAATGTATAAGCCCTAATTATATAAGCTGTTCCATTTAAAAAAAACAAACCTATGCACAATTCTCAGCTATTTTACCATTTATCAGTAACTGCTGCACATGTAATGGCTGCCATCTTGCCTCCCAGCTTAGATCGGATATCTGACTTTGTCCCAAGCACCCTGCTGGCCCACGTCTCTGCTCTGTGTATCCCCGCCCCCAAGTCCCATGTAGCCCTGCCCCCTTATCAGACTCTGCACATGTCACAGCCTATATACTGCAGGGAGATATACAACTATACAAGATCTCCCTGCAGCCTTGTTACCAGTATACAAAATATGCCATGTGCACAGTCTTGTATGAACAGTGTGATCTCTCAGGCCGCGGGGCTACATGGAAGGAGGAATGGCCAATAATTTGGGGGAGGAAAGGTGGAGGAAGACTGCAGGGTGCTTGGGACGAGAAAAAAAAATGGCACAGATTATATATTGGGGGCTTATTCATTAATTTCAGACAGTCACTTATGGCATGACGGTTGTCCTTTAAGACCATATTTATAAGATAGAACCGACCCCCCCCCCCCCCCCCCACTCGTTCTAAATCCCTCTAGCGTTTATTTGCAAACTGTGTTCCGATTAAAGAAGTAATACACTTTTGATTCCTGTCGCCACACCAAAGCAACACCATTTTCTCTTCCATTCTCTGAAAGTTGCTTTTTTAGAATGTTGTTGCGCATGGAAGGATACCTCATGATTCAACACAAAGGGCCGCCGCGCCGGAAAGTTAATTGCGTGGGTGTCGCAGCACTCCCTGCTTGAACCGCGTAGCCGTTACTTTTATCCATTTTTTTTTGGGAGCTGCAGATTACAATTAGCTGTCATTAATTTTGCTGAATAGAAATATGTTCCATTCAGTGTACAATCAGAAGGCAGGCTTGAGTGAGCTTAAACAGATGAAATCTAAATTATGCCGACAGTACATTAAACCACAGCAGCAGGGGGAACTAAATTCTAGAGGAAAATGGATTCCCTGTGATACTGGTTTATAATAAACTCATTTGCCAGGGGCAGAGTGTCGAGCCTGCATCTCGAATCCTGGTGCATATTTCATGGGAAAGCAGTTTAACAGATAGAAAATCCAAGGCTTATGGTGTCCTTCCTACTAAAGGATCTGTGTGAACCGGTTAATAGACACACACACACACACACACAAAGAAGAAATGCCTTTCTTTTAAAGCTCTCCTGTATATATAAGTGTGCATCAAGGTTTATTTTTAATGCATTTTTACCTACTCTTGTGAATGAGGGGAGCCAGGAGATATAAAGTCAAGGTCAGTGTTGTTGGTTGTTATATAGCTGATGATGATCGCATTGAACAGTAATGCATGGCACAGTCTGATCTTGCACATTTAGAAGACGCTGCTTCCCACGCTGTGTTAAGTGTGAATATCATCGGATAGGGCTATTAATTCCCGCATTGGCTCTGTAAGGTCATCTGTATAATGGCAAACAATTCTTCAGCCCTGCCACCTTATTTTTCATTCCCATACCATCCCCATTATGTCAAATAATGTGCTGCCCTTTTCTAATAATCCACCAACTATATGCCATGTTTCTAGATCTGCCCCCCCAGCTTTCCATTTTCATGTTGATTGGACATTTAAGCCCATCAATTTCCCCAGATCAATGCTTCATCCAGAGCTCATTTGTGTTCAGTTAAAAAGCAGAGGTGAAACAGCAAGGGCCCTGACTATAGCATTAAGTCCAATAAATGTAGCATATAGATGTAGCAAGCAGTCTGACCAGTGATCACGGCATATATAAGGTACAAGGGTTAATTGGCGATTGAGCACAGATATACCAACAAACATGTTCTGCAATGCCAGAAACGCAAAAGGTATAACTGAAGTTTTTCGGTCGTCCCCCTCTGTGCTTTTTTAATAAAGGCAGCATATGCCTTTTTGCTTGTGACCTTATTTCGCAGGGAGATGTACATTGTGGAAGGCCCCAGTTGTTTGATTCAGGTTGCCCTGCAAACTGCAAGGCTATAGATGAAATTGTTTGATGCTGGTATTATCCTGGATCAATGCTTAACATTGGCCACAAAGATGCTGACATGCCCAGCTCTACTTTTATATAGTGCAGTCATTTGATAGAAGGAAGCCAGAGTATTTAATAGTCTGCATGCCTCTGCCAGACTTAACAGGAGCTGATATTTAAAAGCAATTAGAGAGCAGTTTAGTAAAACATGTCTACCAAGCAGAGGTGTTGATGTTTTTTTTTAATACATGAATATTAACTCTTTTATTCTGAGACAAGTAATTTGTTTCCTTCAAGCCAGTATCTTAGGATCTTGGTAACAAATTCGTATCTGTAATATTGTATTACCAGCCTTTTTAAAAAATAAATCAATGTGTGATTGGATAGAAACTGATGCGGGGGTCATATACAGTGGTACATAGTACTGTATGTAGGAAATCTTATTCCATACCCTATTTAATTATATCGCATTATTAGCTTTGAGGTTGGAAGGATCAGAATCTGTCTGCCGACCTCCTTATAACTCTACTAATATAGAACAATGAAGGGCTTTGAAACCCAATCTACGCATGGGGGTTTTTGAGCAGTGAGATGAGCCCCTAGAGAACCTGTTTTGGTGGATTAGGAAGAAGTACAGTTTGTCCAAATGAAACAGATAAGGTTGGTCAAGTGGGAGCTAAATCTGAATTTTCGGGTAACATGCTCTCTGCCCATAAGGATTCTGTTGTTAAGGAACAATTAAATGGTGGAAAAGCCCTGGATGATTGTAAATGAGCAGAACATTCCATGTTGGATAATGAGGGCCTTCAATGGCTCTAATTACTGATATAAAGGAGTATTCATATGGATTGGGTCACTGAATCATCCCTGTGTGCCCTGGCCAGGGCAAACTGTGCTCAAATAAGTGAGGTAAACGTATATTGCTTTTTCAGAAAGATTAGACCACCAATAGGTTTGTCTATGGGTCACGACTGGTTTGTACACCTCCACTTTGTCACCATGGCATTGGAAATTATTGCAAAACAAGTACATTGTGGATAGCAAGAGGTATGAGAAAAATAACAGATAAAGATATAGCAGAAAATCTCATAGGATGTAATAAAGTGGTAACCAGAGGGGAGAATAGGAGTTAAAATATGAATAAGGAACTGGATTACTAAATAATTGACGTTGGTAGATTTGATGAGATAATACTTGGATTAATAAGGCCTCCCTTTTGTGTGTAAAACAATGTTCGCAGAATATTTTTCTTTCCTTTTTTAAGATCTGTTTTGTCCTTTATGGTTTCCTTGTTGATAAATTGTTTCTGTTTCGGGAATACAATCTTTCTCTGTTCCTTTCTTCCTTCCGTCTAATCACCATCTCCCTATCACGTCAAGGCCGGCTTGATGGAGGGGGCCCCACCGAGAAGACGTGTGATGTAACACTCTCTCTCGCCTCCTGTAATGTCGTTTGCAGAATGCTCGGGGCCGTGATGGATATTTTCACTTATTTTATCTTGTAAATGAATTACACAAAGCCAGGTCACAAGGAGCCAGCCTTTCCATTTTCCTTGTCAGCTGCAGACAAGCCTTTGATGGCTGGGAGATAAAATTATGAATTCAGACGCCTCCCGACCGTACAGCGATTCCAATCTCTGTTTGCTTTATAGCTCCTTTTATGAAATAAGCAGCAGTATTGAAAAACATTGTATTGTCCCCAAGACTTTATGAAACGCTGCCACAAAGTGAGTAACAGCCTTAACTGTGACAAGGACACTGCAAGTGACGCGCTTAAGTAAATTGTTTTGAATGTCACGGATTTAATATATAGCCTTACAGCCTCTGATATGTAGGGTTGAAAGCCAATTGTTTTATTACCCTCTTCTATGTGAAATGGCTTCCTTTTTGTTATTTAGAAGGTGCAAAGCCATTGTCAGGTAGAGTAGTCATTTGTAATTGTACGGTTATCTTCATAACCAAATATTCATGTTTTCTTAAAGGGGCAGCATTTAATTTTTTACATCCTGGTTGCATAGCATTATTAGCAGGAATAAGCAACCTGATTTTTCAATATAAA
The DNA here is from genome assembly GCA_036172795.1 of Pelodytes ibericus. Taxonomy (NCBI): domain Eukaryota; kingdom Metazoa; phylum Chordata; class Amphibia; order Anura; family Pelodytidae; genus Pelodytes; species Pelodytes ibericus. The sequence goes on from CM069866.1 coordinate 19,241,657, forward strand.
AGTTTACAGAACAATTTAATGATGTTCTATGGACTTTCACAGGCCCTGCCAAAGTCTCTGTTGCAGGTATTTTACCTATCTTGATTATTAGGAGACACCATGTGAGTGGGGGAAGTACACACACTCCTCAATCACAGTCTCTACATCTTGGATTGTGTACACAAGTATATCTTAATGTACTAACCGCTAAGTCCCTAGTGCTATATAAAAGCCCAGTTTTGATGATATCCATGGCTGGGCACCCAAACTATGCTTTAATTTGTGCAAAATAAGCTTGTGTAGAGATATTTGGGTGACTGGTCTGTGTGCAGCTGTTTCAAACAAGAAGTATCCTGCTGCTTACAGCGGATATACAGTATATCTATTTCATCAAACAAATCACTCTGGGAACTTGGCCTAAAACGACATCGAATGGTCATAACGTTTTCTGTCTGAGAAATTCAAATGAGAAGAAATCTTAATATTTGCTTTAGGAGTTTGTTTAATGTGAACTGGAAAAGAAAATACATTAATGGTATGACGATAACACTGGCAGAGCATGATCTCACTTGAAGCACTGCCCTTAATTCCCATTGGCTACTCAATGTTCTATTTTAAAACGGGGCTTATAAATACAGTCTCTTCAACAACATCAAAAACACTGGTCCTGTTTGCCACTAGGGAGGGGGATATATTTTGCCAGATCATTTCACTGATAGCTTTAATATTCTGCTTCCTCATCCAACCTTTTAATCGAATAAGACGTCAAAAAAAATAAAAAAAATAAAATAAAATAAAGCAGTGTGAGTATCCAGGCCATTTTCAGCCCCAGTAGTGCATACACTTCATATTGTCACATTTCTGCCTCGCTGAAGGTTATGGTCTATCATTTAACTGTTGTAAAGGAATCGTTAGTCTTTTCCCGCAGAGCACGGTAGAAGTACATCTTTGCTGTGTGCGCTCGGCATCTATTGTTGGAATGTGTATATTGCTTACATAAGAAGATTAGGAAGAGCTCATAGCGGTTTCTGATGTGTGCTTCCTAATGCCTTTATGTGTAATGTAATAGAAAGGTGTGCTATTTCAAATGAAAGAGGCATTACAGAGACGCATCTATTGCAGGCCATGACAGTGGTGTGAATTTTTTTTAATGATGATGGCTGAAGGGTTCTGTTATATTTCTGATCTCTCCCCTCTGCTAGATATCCGTGCATGCTTGGCATTCGGAGCTCATCCCTCCTCTACACTGATTAATAAATACTGCCGGATGATTACTGCATTCTGGAGTGATTTATTGGTACCGAGACTGGATTCACTGCATAGACAGTACTCGTCTCAGTGAAGTACATTCCCTTACTGTCTCTCTCCATTTTAATGGGCACATTGCTTTAAAACGATAGAGATGTAAAAACGTGGCGACTGATCGTGGCGCAATCTACACACGCAAATATATAACGCAAACTACCCCCACCCACCACCCCTGGTGCTGGTGCTTTCTCCAGTGCATAAGCAGAATTAACATCCATAGGTAGGGAGAGGAAGTGTAGATTATTATGCAAGTGTCACTTTAATGGCGGGTGTGTTTAACTTGGGCAAACGTTTTGGCGTTAAAAATAAATAAATAAAATATTACTGTATTGTATAAATGGGATGTGAGCGATCTCTACCTTATACATAATTTACAATCCGGATACAGATGAAGACTGCCTCTTATCAGGCCCTTTCAGTTTTTTTAGATCTCATTTTCTGGTTGTTTTTTTAGATCTTCAGTAGTCCATTAAACAATTGTTTTTACTGCTCCAATAAAAAGGAAACTCTAAGAAAGGATATATATATATATACACATAATTTAGTCTAGTTGCGTTTCACATGAGTCTAGTTGTTGATAGCAGATGAAAATAATTACCATCCTCTGCCATGTCATAAACAATTTGGGAGGTTCTTCCCAGGAAGATCTAATTTGGTTTTTCAGGTTGTGGCAGTAATAGGCTGCTTATTAGATGAGATAATGTGTTTGCCTCTGGTTTTAATAGCAGGCCTTTCTCCATAGATTTCAGTATCTCGTTTCTTTGTAGTGTGATTCGCCAGACTGTGATCTGCCTGTATCACTGATTGATGTGCAGCGCCATTTCTGTCTTCTGGGTCTGGCTCGATTTAAAATTGAATCACCTCTTTTTGATTAAGAGGTTTGCCTAGTACGTTTGGTGTACTTTTGATGTAAATATGGTGTTTTAATGGTTGATGCTACATTTCCCTTGCTTGCTGGAAGCCTCTTGGCTAGCATGGTGATATGGGAAATGTGGGCCACCAACAGCTGGAGGGGCCGCAGTTGAACACTAAAAGGCAATTGACCTTGTGTTTAGTTGGAGATGATTTGCACAAAACACCTGATCAAGATGGTGTAGTCTTTATGTCCATCTGCTCAGTCTTAGATATTGTGTCTGATGAGACTCAAAAACTGCAAATCATAGCGTAATTTTTATTGTTTGAACAGTTTTGTATTTAAGGAAACAATTCATTTTCTGCCAACTACATTAACACCTTCGTGATAGGATTGTTTTGAGTTTTTTTTTACCCTTCGTGACCGCATTTCTGCGGTGTTTGTGTTTAGCTGTAATTTTCCTCTTTCCCCATTTAATGTACCCACACATATTATGTACTGTTTTAGCACCATAAAAAGTGCTTTCATAGGATAACATTATTTTAATCATATTGTATATAATTTACTATAATGAATCATAACAAATTGTTTCTATAATATATATAATAATTTATCATTGTGAAATTATGCAGATCATGTGTTGTCCACTTGTTAGCTGTATGTTATCAAGAGGTGTTGTTCCCGATATGTATTAAAGGGAAATGACCCTAATGACTGTATCATGTTACTATTTCTGGATTTTTGACTCAACGTGTTTGTAGATCTTCATTAAAATGTTGTCATTTATTTTCCCAGACTGTGTATATATTGAAAGCAGAAGACCCAACACTCCATACTTCATCTGTAGCATTCAAGATTTCAAGTTGGTAAGTACCTTCATTTTATCTTTGCCAATTCTCATAAGGTCCATAAAGGGAATCACTCACCTGAACGAGCATTTAGAACATATTACAACACACTCACGTTAAACATGTAAACACTTAAAGTTGTAATTTTCATTAAGGCTACTCAAAGGACAACTAAACATTTTTTTTTTCTCTTTTAATCAATAATGAAGTTAATTGAACTTATTTATTTTCACTTTATACTTTCATTGTTTGATAGTCACCAGTCTCCTTTCATTTCTGACCCCCTTCGCTCATGAGTAAGCGGCCGGATGTGACATCCGAATTGCGTTTCTGACACCGCATATAAGATGCCCGAATGGTGAACTGTGCACGCATGCACGGTTGCGGATTTCAAACTAAAGCAGTGAGAATGCGAACTACATTTCCCATGATACTGCGGTGGAAAAGGCCCCAATTGCGCACACAGTTCATCAGTCGGGTATCTTATGAAATGCATTGCCAACACAAATCAATGCAAATTGGATGTAACATTCATAGAGTTCCTAGCCAGGGCTGGGGGACTCTATGAATGAAACAAAGTAAGTCTCCCTGCCACCCCCCAAAATATCCCCCCCCCCCACAAAAAAAAAGAAGTAAAATCAGTTATTGATGGCTCAGTAAATAAATAAACCCAACTTTATCTGTCCTTTTAAAATTGGAGATTTTGTCCCATAATATGGCCATGTGATGCTTATCCCACTACTACACCAAAGTACTCCACCATTGTGGGTCCTAACACTAAATACTGCTGTTTATATGGATCTTAATTGCTTCACTTCTATTACTTATCAGGGACCAAAGGCCTTCCAATTTGAGATGTACACTCCTGCCCAGAAGGTGCCGTGTAATACTAGGCAGAAGGCAATAATCTATCCACACTGATTGCTGTTGGCAGTGTTGAGGGACTGTTTACTAGTATTATCAGGGATATTCTGACCCCATTCCTGCCTGTCTCTAATACCTGGCAAAGAGCAGACTGTTCTCTTCATCATCTTATCACCATGACCACCGACCAGCCAGATACCTACACTGCACCCAGGGTAGCCTTTGCTTTGCAACCTTGGGAGAAAGCATGGTTCGTTACTTAATGGATGTAATTGTTACGTGTTTTTACAAAGTGTTAGAGTAAAGATACACTTTAAATCTCCATCAGTCTTTATTAGCAGTTTCTTAACTAGTAGTGTGTGTTTAATTTCTCTGCATTCCTACAAGTCACAGCATAAAGCATTACATAGACACATAGAATGTGTCGGCAGATAAGGACCATTTGACCCAGTTTTCTAAATCCTTTCATTAGTCCCTGGCCCTTATCTTATATCTGGGATTGTTTTAGGCCTATCTCCATGCATGCTTAAACTCCTGTTAACCTCTACCGCTTCCGCTGGAAGGCTAGTCTATGCAGTTACTACCTTCTCAGTAAGGTAATACTTCCGAATATTACTTTTAAACCTTTGCTCCTCTAATTTAAGACCATGTCCTCTAGTTGTGGTAGTTTTTCTTCTTTTAAATATACTCTCCTCCTTTACTGTGTTGATTCCCTTTAAAATACAAAGTATTAACTTTGTCTATTAACAGTGAATTTTAGGCTGAAACTCTCATTCCTCACACCCCCGTTTTTTTTGTTTTCTGCTTCTTGGAACATACATGTAATCTGCTTCCCTTTTCACATTTCTACACTGGAGTGCAGGGCCCGGTATTTTAGAGAGAGAAAGCTGAAGTGATATTAATCTCTATGAATGTTTCTCAAGTCATGGTTAAGAAATAAACAAAATATATATATATATTGTTTATTTCTTAAACATGACTTGAGAAACATTCATAGAGATTAATATCTTTGGACATGAGGGGACACCCTGCAGCTCTCTATCTTTTGATACCCTACTACTCCCAGATCATCAGACTTGTAGTTAGATTACAGGTAGACTTCCCCTATTCTTTGAGATTAGGTTTTGGAAGTTAAACATGGTATTTTAACACTGAGTGCCAGAGAATCTCTGAGGACTACACTGCTTTTATGCTGTGTTAGTTAATACTGTGTAGACCGTGAATTTCTCATACTACTTAAGTAGACTTCATGCTCATCACTACCGTGCTCTGATATACAGCAGTGGAAAGTACATTTACAGACAGGGGCTAGCAGTTTGTTGGAGAATGAAGCCTGTCCTGCCTGGCTTGCCAGCATGTTTGTTGGCTAAACCAGCTTCAGGCAATTCATTTAGTATACACATCCCTGATCCTGCATTCAATAGATAGCAGTATGTCTTTTTTTATGTCCTTTCCTTGTTGCTTCTGCCAAAACAGCAGTTACAGAAAGCAAAGTGACTGTGGGAGTGGGTTACTCCTATCAGAGAATACTTAGAAGATTGAGTGCAATTCTTATTGATTCCTGTACACTTCTGGTTTGTGCTTTGTAGAGACCTTGACAGGATTTTGACTTGGGAAGAGGGTTATTATTAAAAAGCCAAGTTATCTATAAAAAGTTCTAGGATTCCTAGCCAGCCAGCCTCTCTTCCAAAAATCAAAACAATTCTAAAATACTGACAAACACCCAGGGAGACAGGATGACTGCAAGACTTGCATTCAATGCTGCAGGTTTTGTATTAGGCCACCAACTGTTTAATGCTTCCTAGACTCTCTATAACAGAGAGAGAAAACCCCATAGGTCCATTTGTTTTAATTTACTACAGCGTTTCTTGGGTTTCTAGCAGGCTTTAGATTTTATTATGCCTGACTCTATAGCAGACTTATTGAATCCACTGAGTGCCCAAATAACACAACATCTTGGTTATATAACTGGCTTCTTTTGGAAAGGTCTGGTTTCTTTGTTGAGTTATCATTCACACAACTGGAACTGTAGCTTTGATTCGTGCATGTCCTAAATCTGGGGTTATGCTCCTATTACATCCGCTTTGTGTAGTGATATTGTTTTACCCCAAATGGTTCCCCTTTCCCTCCTTGCCAGCCATTAGTGCAGCAGTGTTGCTTTATTCGTTCCTGGTGTAATAATGCCTTTCTCTGAATTGCACCATAGTGCACATTAGCTGCTACCTGGGACTTGGAGCAGAAGTGCCGGAGAAATGTTGAATTACAATGCGAGTGTTTTCCATTCTGGGTAGCAGTTCCTGCTGAGTTCCCATAATTGCTTAGGGATATTAACCGCAATAAAGGCTGGCTCTATTGTTGTCTGTATTGGTTTTTCTAGTGCATATTACAGTAGTCTGCAAAACACCATAAATCAGTATGCACAGATCCCCTGTCTGAGGCGGCACACAGACCTCCTCTCCCAGTGCTGCGGATGCACAATGAATACCACGTGTAAATTACCCATTTGATCTGATCTCCGATATACGCGTATCAAGTGCACGCGTTGCTAAGCAAGCCTGTGTCGAAACCTTGAGTGTAAGCTTTGCAATTAGTCTTCTACACCGTCCCAGATGGGACAGCAGTGTTGTGTAATGAAGCAACATGTAATCATTAGATTAAAGATAACATTTTGATTTACAGATTGCTAGCTGGCGAGCTCATGTCTGTTCATCTAGTATAGTATATTTTAGTCCCTTTTTTTGCGCGGTATAAGGAGCTATATTAATTGTTGCCGCTATATAGATGGTAATGTAACGGAGCAGCCCCCCCCCCTCCTGCAGATTAACCTTGTACAATACTGACAGCTGTGTTGCTTTTCGTCTGCAATAAAGTGATTGTCCTCTGTATCATCTTCCTTACCCTGGCTTTTGCTTACCGTCACTGCTATATACCCCTGTCTCCTCCATGTTCAGTAGTATTATTACACACCAGGCAGATCTGTTGGTTGAGTGTGCGCCATTAAGTGTGCCCTGGGCTTTAGATAGTGCTGCGTGATCTGCGGGAACACTGTGATCTTGGCTCTCTTTTGATCCAAGGGGATCACTGACCTCTTTCTTGACGTTAGCAGTGATTTTATTGTGATAAATCATGATGCGCAGTTGGCTGTGTCCGTAGCGGAAAGGTTTTATGAATTGCCAGTTAGGGATTTGTGTTCCATTTTAACACCTTGTGTTCAGTCTCACCTTATGTAAACTGCGCCGAGTAGACCTTTTTAGTGCAGCCTTCAAGCCTTGGCTGGCCCCCCCAGTCTGGGTACTGATTAATGTTTTATCTGACTCACTGTTAGTTCATGAACATCTTATGTTGTGACTATGATCATAGAAAGAGGACTAGCTGCCATCTATAGATGTCATGGCTTTATGCTATAGTATATGATCTGTTCATTAGAATATATCAATATATAAGCTTTGCGGCTGGGACTGCTAAGCAATAAGCGATTTTTCTCGAAACCTACCACTTACTGACATCACAACTGCCCCTGGAAACCATGCCAATGCCTGAGCAATCTTGTCCCCGGCATTAAATGATGAGTGTTATTGCATTGAGTGTAGGTGGTTTGTATAGACACTCTTTAATGAAAGAATACAAATAAAGCACCCTATTGAGCCTCTGCACACCATGTAGTGCCCTTTCGCAGGCGGCAGACATTTTGTTTAGAATTCTAGACAGTAGTCTGCTCCGTACTTAAGGCACATTCTTTCAAATAAATCATTTACACTTAATGCAGTATTTCTATTGAGCGTTTATTCTTTGCTTCAGTTATCGTTTTAACATGGTAAATATTTAATATTTACTCTACCTGTATTACCTGGTGATGTCGGCGGGCATACACCCCATGGTGGGTTCTGACGGAGGTACTGTAAGGTAGAGGCCTTTTTACATACAGGTCTTAAAAAGTAGACCTTTGTGACTTCTCAACTCGATAGTAGAGCGCAACCTATGAATGTAATTTGTTATAAATTACCAGCATATTCTGCATGTCAATTGAAGGTACTGTGAGCACCTTATAAGGGCTATGAAGAAAGAATTTGGGCCCTTACTATATACTGTTTATAAAACAAATAATAAAACAAATAATTTTAAAAAGATTATACGTTAGGTGTGTGCTGGCACAAGAGTACAAACTGTATATATACCCATGTAGACACGTTTGCTACAAGATGTCAGTGGTGCCAAGCACTTTGTATGTGAAATGCATTGGCCAGTTTAGATCTTGTTACAAGGCACACCTATAGCAATGATTTTGTAGCACTTTACTGGGTTTTTTTTCTACAGTTGTCAATGCATTTGTCATCTGATGTAGCCAGCTACATTACGGTCTATTATAAAACATGTCCCCAGTATTATTTGCAGTTGTAATCTCAAAGTCCTTTGACAGCTGTTTACTCTGTTTTTCTTTTTTCTATTTTCTGCTATTTTACCTGTCATAGCTTGAGACTTTCAGGAGGTGTAAATCAAATAAGTGTCAATGATTTGTGTAGGTTTGCTGATCTTCATTTTGGTATAAGGCTTCAAAATGTCTTCCCCATCTTTCTTTTTCTAGCTTTTTGTGAAGCCATACACAGGGAAACATTTATATATTTATTTCTCACTGGAATAGTCAAAGGTTTTCAAACAGGTTTTAAACATTTTAATGAGAATTGAGTAAAATCCAAGTTTTGTAGGGGTGCACACACATACCGTAATTACTCAAAAATAAGACAAGATTTTTTTCAGAGCAAATACCCCTCGTCTTACATTCGAGGTTCGTCTTATAATCAGACCTCAAATAGAGGTCTGACTATAAGACTGGGATCCAGGTCCCCCGCAGAGCTGCAGGGGACCTGGATCCCCCTCACAAGCAGCCGGTGGAGGTCTGCGCGATGCATACGGACGTCCTCCGCTGCTGGCCGGCACTTCCGTCCGGACTTCTGTGACAGAAGCCGGGAGGTCATGTGACCTTCCTTTGGTCAGTTATAAAAGACGGAAGTGTCTGGCAGCATCGGAAGATGTCTGCACTTATCGCACAGACATCCACCGGCTGCCCCCACTAGCCACCAGGGATACTGGGAGCAAGTCCGGGAGGGGGAGGAGCTTCAGCTAAGTCTGGGGGCAGATTGGCAAATAAACAGAAATGCATTTATTTTTCTATCACAATTTATATTAAATATGAAAAAAACAGATTACATGTAAATATTTGCAAGTAAAACTTTTTTCATATAGTGTAGTCTTTCCTAAAAGAATATCCAAAGTTTGGGGGGTCGTCTTATAATCAGGGTTGTCTTATATTTGAGCAAATACGGTAATAGTGCAACACTTTCTACAATGTTAAAATGCATTATTAGACGGGGAAAAGACTATACCAGTATCTCTGGATGCGTGTATATACTAAAGAGATTATTGCAGCTGTGTGAGTGTAGAAACTTTTACATATATATTTCTATATATATAATATAATTATAAGGGTAATTATTTAATCTGGTATTATAAGTCTAGTTTCTTATTAAGACTTCAATCATTTCTAAAGGAAAATATGTGTATAAACCACATACACTGATGTAGACTGTTTTTCTTTCACCAAGCAGTGAGAATATCCAAATAAACCAGTAGTTGATCCTGTATGTGTTTGTTCTTAAAATGCGTCGGGTGGTTTAATTGAAGACACACACATGGCAATGGTTTTTCATTTTGTGAGACCAAAACATTTAATCCCCTGCCTCTTTGGCCCACTCCCTTTCCTCCATAAAGATACCGATGCTGCCATGTTGTATGTTGAAGCTTATTAAAAGGTGGCGTGTTAAAGAGAGAGGCATTGATGCATTTTTCTAATCCTTGGATCAGTCTGTGTCACGGCTTCCATTTGTGAGTGGATCTTAACATCATTAATATCTGATGATTTTGAATTATTTATCCCTGGCTGCGCTCTGAAATTCTCTAATCACCGTTCAGCCGCAGGATTCTGGGTAATGCATGTGGAGTGAGATTCGTTTCATTTAAATTGTATGCATATGGCGATTGAAAGGAGCTAAAAGCATACGTAGCACTGTTATTGATATAATGTTCCAAAATACTAGAAATAATGCATATTGTTCAATTTATAAACAGTGCTATTCCCTTTTGCGATTTGTTTGTGTATAAAGCTGTTCGCTCTGCCTTGTAGATAAGAACTGCAAGTGCTTGTCTTGCTGCATTGGGGTAAACAATATAATCCCTATGTCTTAATCTCCCAGGGGGAACCTCTGAGTAATAGCCTATAGTAGAACCTAAATGGACATAGTCATTGAGGAGCATAAAAAATACATTACGTAGCATAATAGCACGCAAATATTGAGCTTGGAAATAAAATCCTTTATATACTCTGTCACTTTTTAGTTACATCACCAAAATAAAGTGTTTACCATTGTATTAGGCAATGTGCAAACAAGCCCACACATCTCCTGTCAAAGTGAAAAAACTGGGTAATCTTTCAAGCCTGAACTGTTAGGGGGCTGATATATTTTAAGATCATCACACTTTCCTTCCTTCAGCCCTTTCTATAGAACATATCTCCAGAGGCAACAGACTTGTTTATATGACCAATGTCAGTGCAGGTTAGTGTTTGGATGACCAATGTCAGTGCAGGTTAGTGTTTGGATGACCAATGTCAGTGCAGGTTAATGCTTAAACTGTCAACAGAATTTAGAAAAAATATCCTATTACTAATTATTTGTCTTTACATACTGTCTTGTGTATAGATGTGGAGAACAGCTATGTTTTAACACCACCAATCTCATACTAAGCTTGATTTGGAGAAACTGACTTTTGTTGATGTTGTTTTGCTCTTGAAAGCTATCGGATTGTCTGGACAGTGGTTGTGTTCTGTTGTGTAGATTTATCACAAGCACACAGAGCATGTTTGTGCTCCATGTTGATGTAATGCCCTAAAGGGCTTTGGAGTCGTACGTTGGTTTCTGTGTAAAAACAGCTTTGATTATGACCAATACTGGGAAAAATACAGATTATCTTTGACTCTGGGGGAAATATCCGCTTATTGCATCAGTCATCCAGATCAATTCTTAATGTGACCATTCCTTTTGGGCTGCACAGCATGTTATACATCTTATATATTCTCCAACTTGCTACAGTGGTGTAGAGCTAAACCCTGGAGTTACATGGAGGGCGTTTGCTTCTAGCTATGGTTGGTGCCCTTTTGTATTTCTGAGTAAGTGAATTCGGAAGGACATTTAAATCCCATGTAATTGCATTGGAAAAGCCTGTTAATCAGTGCATTGCAAATGTCCTTTTATATGGGGAGACCACGTCCTTTAACCTTTTTAGAACCGTAATTGATTAACCAAAGGAGTTAGGGAGGCATCACTCCCAAAATATTACCGCTGGCCCCTGGTAGTATAATGTGTACAGCCGAATAGATGTACTTCTATTTGTAGTGCAAACACAGCCTAGCAACTCAGGAATCAAAGTTAAAAAATAAATAAATATAATTAGAAAAAAAAAAAAGATAAAATGGTACTATAACGAACTCCACTGTATTCAACCATGTCAGGAACAAAAAACACCCAACGCATTTCATGCCATCCCGGCACTTAGCCGTTAGTACATGATGCACACAACCGCCCTTTCTGCTAAATCCTCACAAGTAAACCATGCTCTAGTGTAGTGTAATATACCAATTAAAGTAACACCTATTTAAAAACAAATGTATAAATAAAAATAAAAGATATATTTAATATCCCCTTAAATATATACACAAATTATGTGGATCTCTGTATTAATTATTGCACAAAGAAATATCCTCATAACAAATGTGCACTTCAATAGACCATAAATATGGTTAGAAAATACTCATTCTAATAGGTACACATATATACATCTGATATAGGCAGAACATGCATGTATATATAAATGAGCGCATTCTTAAATATACATAGATAAATTATCATATAGATAGAAAGGAATCGGGGTATATTGATCAAAAGGGCAAAATACTAAAGCATGTACCTCTATTTGGACAGCTGCTGCTTTTTTTGTTTGAACTACTTGGTTCAAGGCACAGGTGATGTGTTTTACAGCTAGTTTAGTTAGCTGGAGCAGTATAATATTCTTTCTGTGGGAAGCATTTTCCAAATTAGACCCAGCATTGTCTTGTATTGCAGATACTCAGGCTTTCTGCATTATTTCTATTTTATGCCGTCTGGTTGGAATTAATTAGTGTGATTAACTTTGTACCAGTGACTTCTCCTACTTAGAAATGTAAATGCCTTGCAACAACGACTGCAAGTGTGCTTACAAATGATCTTTTAAATGTGTTATGAAAGGGAATCTGTAGGAGGCTAATAAATCTTCCCACAGATGGCACTTTGCACCAGCAAGGGATTTTTATAGATTTTTTTTTTTCTTCTTCTACACAGTTATGCGTGTTGATCATTTAAAGGGCCATTGTAGCACATTTCCCATCACCATCCTATATTTGATGGGCGTGGAGCATTAAGTATACATTTATGTGCTTTTTTGCTTGCAAAGTTATATGTTTGTTTTTTGTTCATCTTTTCTGCATGGACCACTCCTTGGTCCAGCTGGATGCTCAGTATTGCATGCCCAGCCATTTACTTCATTCAGCAAATTGGGCTAAGCATTGTGCATGCACAGAATGGTGCATGCAGTGGCAAGGATATACAGTGCATCCCCATCCCTTTACAAATGAGAAATCCACATGCATGTCTGTGAGCACTGTGACTAGCTTCCAACAGATGCTTTAGACACCTATTCCGAAGAGCAGAAGAGTAACCCCAGGACAAATATGGATTCATTTTTTTGGGGTCATGGTGGATGGTCCTTTAAGAGAAGCCATATTGACATGTAAAATAGCCGCCTATCTCCATTCTTTGGATCTGTTATTTGTTGCTTTGCCGTTCATTGGACATCGATCTCTATGGCTGGATGGTACCCAGTGCCCAGTTTCTGGAGCAGAAGGCAGCCGAATTTTAACTCCAGATGCCAGACTTGGTTTTTATTTGATTCTTTATGTATCATCCTGGAACAGGTTGTCTTTCTTTACACGCAGAACACTTTCTGCCTTAAATGCGCGTTTTTCCAAATCTGCTGAAGCCAGATCCAGTTGGCACAGGCCCCGCTGCATTGTGGGATTTAATAAATCTCCTCTGACGCACGGATCGAACACAGCATAATGATAGAGCTGCCGTGCAAAAGAAATTGATTACAGGTTTTCAGACAATATCATTAACGTTCCTTTCTGGAATATGCCGAGGGTAATACCATTCTGTTTGGTTAGTTTTGCTTATGTGGACTTGTATAGAGGACATTATCATGTTGCAGGTGTACCACCAGGAGTGTGCTCCCCTAATCTTCCACGTTTATGGCCTTGTGTAAATCCAGGAGGTTTCCATGTTTTAGTTAGGTTTGTGGGGAAGTAGAAACCTTGATTTGTAATGCATTATTACCTCTAATGACCCTGTCTGTCCTGCTTTCTGGTGTAGATCTGCAGGGGGTGGAGAGGAAGGACAGGCTGTCTGAGTGTTTTGCTCTGTTTGCTCAAAGCCGAACAGGGATAAAGAATGTATCCAGAGAAAGAGAAACAGCTGTGTGATATGGGAGGTTTAAATACAAATTACACAGTGATAGAGAGCAAGCTAAGCAGTGTTTACAGCAATATGACGAGGTCATCTGCAGGGGTTTATTAATTTGTTTTGGGATGCTCACTGTGGCGTGTCATGTAGACTGAGTATCTTTTATTAACTTTTCAGATCCTTTTTCTGCAGTGACACCACTGTGATAGAGAGGAGTGTTTTGAAATGATTACACAAGGGGTGTAACAATGTACTAGATAGATCTGTAGTGCATTCCCTTAAAATAAGGCACCACGATATTGCTCTGGCTTTTATCTGAGTCAAAAAAAAATAATAATAATCTACCAATAGAAAATAAAATCGCAAAACTAGAAATTTAGAAAAACGTTGGGGGGTTTGGGGCTCTGCTACTCTTTTAAAAAGAGAAAAAAAAAATGATTTTCTATAAAGATGATTGTGCTAGAAGTGTTTTGGACACATATTGCATCTACCCCAAACCCCCCCCCCCCCCCCCCCCGTATCCATCTTACACCAGGTAACAGAGGATAACTGTAAATAAAAAGATCAGGTGCATGCTGGGAAATATGCTGTTCTAAGCACACTGTTTACATTTTTTTTTCTTCTTCAAAGTGATACCACCCCCCCCCCCCCCCCGCAGTCTGTACTTAACACGGAACAGGATAACAAAACTATATTCCACCTAATATCCTTGCAATACATTTTAAATCCCATCTACTTTCATAGTGCTAATTAAATGAGTCTCTTCATTTCCTGTTATGCCATCCAACACGCCCTCACTTCCTGTTGTACCTTCCAACATATATTTTTTTAAGGATTTAATTAATAAAAGGAAATAAATGTAGATAAAATACAGTTTTCCCTTCTGGAAACATTACATGGAACGCAATGTGTCTGCTCGTTGATTTAACACCTCTGCTGCAAGACATAAGAGCATTGCAGGAATTCATGTGTGGTTCCCAGAGAAATAAAAATGTAAATTCTAGCTGTTCCTTTTCCAGCGAGGCCCCTCGCACGGCGCAGTCTTTAAATGACCCTATCTGTTTTATGGCTATGACCATAACCTTGTGTCTCTTGCACAGCTTTAAAATGCCACAACTGTCAAAGATTTTTTTTTTGCCTGACATAAAGCCAGCTAATATACGTTTTGCGAGCAGTGTCGCTCGTCCCAGGAGTGGCGGTAAGACTGAGATGTTGAGTTAGCTTGTGTGTTGTGTTGTGACTCCCAGCTGAGATATGCTCTGTTTAATTTCAGAGAGCACAGGAGTGGAGCTATCTACTGCCACTGAGCAGCAAAAGAGGGGAAAAGGGATTGAGCAGAAGACTGAATATTATATAGAAATCCACAGAGCACAACAGATCTTGCATGTCTTATTAGTATTTTGTCATTTTTATTTACCCATTTTAACCAGATGGGAGCGAGAGTTGTTCATTACAGGCTTTCTTTACTCATTTTGATCCCTTTTCCCCCATATTACTATAGGTTTGTTCTTTTCCTTAGGATGGAGAATTACATTTAAGAACCTATTCTAATGCATGACCGAAACCTAAAACATGTATAGATGTGCATCCTGTCTATTATGACAGAACGGTGTACGTGAATTCGTAACAGGGTCAATTTAAATTTATAACATCGAGATTGGAAATATTGCTTCTGCACCAAATAAATGATTCATGCAAATGCTCTCACCCTCCCCCTTCTAAATATGAATATATAAAAATATATAAAAAGCTCACTGGTTCACAGAAGGGCTACCTCACATCAAGCCTCAAGCTACTTCCTTAGATGCCGTTTACCAATTGATGAGTGCTCAACAGTTTTGTCCCAACCACCCAAACCTCTTCTGTTTCATTTATTTGGTTGTGTATAGGGCATTGATGGTGAACCTGTAGCGTTCGGGGCCCTCTGAAATGGGGGGGGGGGGGATTTGGCCTCTAGACAGCCAAATAACTGAAGCAGAATAGCTTCTCAAGAAGTCCTTTAGGGGGGTAGGGTATGTGAAATAGATGAGACTTTGCAAGAGGTAGCCCTTCTGTGAACCTGTGACCTTTTTATATAAAATAATAAACACCCAATTAGGGAGCCAACCATTGACTTCTTCTTGGAATCGTTCTATACCCGCCCTGAAATATGTGTAGTGAGATGTTGCACGATTCAGCCAGAAAAACGTTCAACTATGTGAATGATGAGTGGGACCTGGACTTCCCACATTGCGCCCTGGAACCTGCCCTGTAATTAGTGCAGCAGTTGTATGGGAGCAGTGTTTCCATGATAGAGCACAACTGATGTCTCCTAATAGATCACTGCCAATAACACTACAAATCCTCCACCTTGTATAACAGATAACATCCGATATTGTGAGATCAAGGCATCCTTTGCCGTTCTCCAAATAATGTGACCCATGATTATTTTCTGTTGCACATGTCAAGGTCTTGGTCTTGAGAATAGAGGTTTCCGAATGGTAACTGGGCCGTCAATGCCACATTAGTGATGCCCACAATGTGCGCTCTTAGTTGATTGTGTTACAGCTGTGATGGGACAGAATTGGGAAAGTAATTAAATCAGCAGAATGTCAGTATTGCTCCTCCTAGAACACAATGCAGACCGGGGGGGGGGAGAGATTGTTGGCATCGACATTAAATTGCAGCGTGGCTTGGCATCGGAGTTGTCCCCTTCAGATGAGCTAGAAGGTATTACTAATTTGTGTGAAACTGAATAGTGACATGAGTGTATGCTTGCCAAGCCACAAAATGGAGCAGGGAGAAATACATGTTGTATGAATCATCAATGTGGACTCATTCACGCGGTTTATTATTAGACATGAAAAAATTGTTATCGTTAGAAGACCAACGTGTTAATAAAAGGGACATTGCCTCTTAATGCGGTGTGTAAACAAGTCTGGGGACAGTGTTTGCTTTTAAATATGTGACAGTCTATATCCATTAAGATTAACATGTATATATACATTTTAGAGGCATCTGTGGAGTACAGAATAACTTCCAGTGTACCTACGGTCATTGACTTGGACAACTGATTGATGTGTAATAGGTCTGATAATTCAGACATGTTTTTGTGTACTCTGTTTACACTTTCTACTAAATGCCGGGCTCAGTATTTAATACTGAGGCCTTTTCCGTCTAGATTTTTCGGTTGTTCCTGTTGCCTCTTGTAAGGTTGTATTTATTGACCCGGGATAGGATGATATCCAGACCATGGCTTAGACTTGTGCTAGAGGATTGATGGAGCACAAACTCCTAATGGAGATCCCAGCAGCATGGCATTTGCAATTAAAACTGACATTCATAAGGCCTTTAACGGCAGTCTCTGTTTTCTAAACACATAATCCATTTAATGTTTCCTTCTGGATCCCCGGTCTATGCCTCCAATACATCCCTCTAACAAACCTTTATAATTATTATTATTGTTTTTAGCATGCTTTGGATTTTGACGCCATTCAATCGCTTGCGCATTAGTCTGTCCTGTACACGCGCCTGTGTCATTCACTTACAGAACCTGGAGCAGTTAATAAAATGGATAGAGATGAATGTAACCCATCTTCTGTTGCTCCTCCTCAGGGCAGATCCCTGCTAGAAAGCTGGAAACTGAAGCTCCACTAATGTCATTTGGAAGCTCCCCATGTATTGAGACTTGTAGGGACATGAGTGACATATATAGAGGTGGATTGGGCATATTCGGTATTGTTTGTGAAGGTCGCCATATGATGATGTCGAGTCATAACCTAAATCTTTAAAAGTAGCTGTAGGCTTCAAGACATGTCAATGTTTTGCAACTGTACTTTTTAACCTATAGACTTGTAAATACCAGCTATAAATGGCTTACATGTTTAATGTGTGTAAGATACAGGTCCCTCGACCCCTGTGATTTGGCGTGCTTTCTCAGCTTGGCCTTTCTTTCCACTGATGCTGCCAAATAAGACTGATTTTTACAAACACAGGTGCAGGCAGAACCTCTGTGCTAACAGAGCCTCAGTGTTCCCGAGACACAGTATGGTTTATGGTATTTGCTCTTAATAAATGGCAGGGTGCAAGCTAGGGCATCGTTTGCTGCAGATCTGGTAAATGCCTCGAATCTGGCATGAGCAAGGCTTTTTCAGAAGCAAGATTAGAAGAAGAAGATAATTGTACAAATGTAGCTCCCATCCTCACCCTGGGGACTCTGTGTTATTAAAATGTTTTGAGAGAGCATTTTCAGATTGGCTGAAGAGTTGCGTGTAAATCCGTCGCCAGCCTTCAAACCAAGGGACAGATCTGCCCTGGAAAGAAGTTGTTCTATGCAGTTATCAGTTGGGTTTTAGCTGGGATAAGCATTGCTAGGATACGTTGGACAATTTATTGGTTACTCAGAGCTCAGGTTATTAATGTTGTTTCTTCTGCTTTGTGAGCAAAGGCTTT
Organism: Pelodytes ibericus; assembly: GCA_036172795.1. Classification (NCBI taxonomy): domain Eukaryota; kingdom Metazoa; phylum Chordata; class Amphibia; order Anura; family Pelodytidae; genus Pelodytes; species Pelodytes ibericus. Next base: position 19,259,542 of record CM069866.1, read on the forward strand.
TACTGCATCTCTGTAGTCCGTGAGATTAGAGTGTAGGCGCTTGACGAAATGACCAATTTCCTGCCCATCCACAATCTAGATGCAGTGTCTAATGACATGTTTTGCTGCCTACAATAGTATTACCTTAACAGCCTAGCTCTCTGTGGATCCATTTAGTTGATTTTCTTTTTCCTGTTTGATAATGTATCTATCGTTTCTGGTTACAGGAACAATTAGTGGAGAGGTGCAGTTTTTCCAAATCCTATTAATCTGTAATACTTTTTGTAGTTAGTGAAGATCGAGCATCAGAATCGGAAGGTGTAATCCTGATTCATGATCCCAGTGGCATGAGTAGAACTGAAGACATACCATTGTCTTATTCCCCCACACCTGTGGTCAACCACGGCTAATGATTACTTAACTGTTGCCACACGACTGCTAATAGATATATAGCATGCGCTGTATAGAGTCAACAGAAGCAAGGTTGGGCTTTACAGGAAACAGGATAATGACTCCATGACTTGAAATTCACAAACATTGATTTATTTTCATTTCTAGTATTCTTTGAAGTCTGTATAATTGGTGCTGAAGTTATATAGGGGGTTTAATGGACTGGAATGTAAGAAATGCACATTTAGAAGAGGTTTAGTTATGGAACTTGCTTATAGTGCAAAAAAGGCTGCAATTAGTTCATTCTTAATTGAGCATTTTCTTTTTGGTTCCTAACTATGATTATAGGTGTCTTCTTTTGGGCTGGAAACACGGATTACAAGCTGCAGCCCCTGCTTCTGTTGGTGGACTACATGTCCCATACTCTCCAGCCAGTCTCTTAGCTGAGCTCTCAATTATATAGACATAGGCAGTTTAAGGCTTTATTAAAATGCCTACACCCTCCTTTAATTCTACGGCAAAGTGAATTACCATGTTAAAAATGTCTGATGGCCACTTAAGGGACAAAGTAGTCGGACAGTGAATAGACATGGATTGAGTATGGATAAGATACAGGTTGTGTGTTTTTAAGGTGCACCTTTGTGACAATGTTTTATAAAGAATTAGAAGCACTGGAATGTGACCGATTTAGGACAGGACAAAAAGGTGTACAAGGGATGAGGTCTTGATTCTCTCACCGTCAGACCTGTAGCTTTGTAAGAGTCTGCTATACTCAAAGGGTGTGTTTGGAAAAATAATCGGTGTGGGGCCTCAGGGCCTGGGCTGTTTACATATGGAATAAAAACTATTCAGATTAGTTATTTCTGGTCATGGTCTTTTCCTCTTAGACAAAACTGAGTGGGGCCTTACCCCTTACCCCCCCCTCCCCACCCTGCACATTTTGAATCAACAGAGCAGATGTTGAACAACTTGCTGAATAATGCATTGTTCACTTTTGTGTAACTCATTTTTATTAAGCCTGTTTAATCTACTGCGTTACATACTCACCCCTCACACTACAATCATGTGAGAGATGTGGCATAGGCCAATACAGGAGCACAGACAAAACCAAAAAGCAGTTAATTTGTAATGAGTTATAGCCTATCGGGATAAAACTATTTGTTCTAAGCTAAATAAGTAGACACAGCAAATAAAATGTGTTAGTTTACCTGAAAAAAATAAAACTTAAAAAAAATAAATAATAAAAAAAAAAAAATGAAAACCCCTAAATTTTGTACTAACAAATACATTCACATGGTGATGTCACATACCACAATGCTTCACTTGCCACCCATATTCATTTGAGGTAGGGCACATACACACACACATCTGCTCCAGTGGCCATCTTGATAGAGGCGTATGTATACATCATCTGACAAGCAAATACATCAATTAAATGTGATCCACATGCTCTGTGAAAGGTTCACTTCTTATATCAAAACCTTTCTGTGTCCTATTCAGATAGTGCAGGTTTTCCTTGTTATTTTGTGTCTGATGTAATACAACGGTTTGCTGATTATTAGATTCTATGAGGGAAGAACAGTATTTGTAATGTTTAGCAGCCAAATAGTACTATTTAGGAGCCAATTTTATATATGCGGCAGTCATGGAACAGGCCCACTTACGGTATAAGCATTTGTTCAATTGTAAATGTTTTTTTTGTGTTTCCTCATTGCACTTTCCCTTTAAAAACAGTTTATATAGTATCTACCATCAAAAATAAATTTAAAATTATTTAAAAAAAAATCCTTTCAGTGTGTCTGGGGGAAATGATGGTTTCAAATAAAACAGCAGTGATGTTTAGCAGTTTGAAAATCCCTGTACTAGAATAAACCCATGTAAAAGGTTGTACAGCCTGTACCTGATATAACTGGACCCCCCTCCCCCCAGCCCTCTGTGCTATTACATATGCAGCGGACAGCTCCAGTCTGGCAGCCCCATTCTAATGAACACAGACAAAACGTGTTTGTTTGCACTGTTCTTTCATCACCAGGCCATACAAATCTCTCCACAGTTAATCTGTCTTTAGTAAAGCACCCAGATAGGATCTTGAGTGTTTGCCATGAAGGCAAAATATTTAAGAAATGTGTATGCAGGCACTTGCAAGACGAGGATAATGGCTTTGGTGAACAATTTCATGTTGTTTCTTAATAGGAACAGCCAAATGTAGAGCTGAGGCACAGAAGGGCAGTGCACGAGGTGAGTCATTAACCACAAAACAGACCTTTTTGCTGTGCATGATATACTAATACATTACAATAAAGCAGAATGACATATCAGGTTAACTTAGTCATTTAACAATTGCAATGTGTGCTATCCCTGGATTTACAAGGTCTCAGCTGGCTGGGAGATGTCTGCATGTCTGTGTGTTTTGTAGTGAAAGATAATGGGAATAGCTCCACATATTTCAAGATAATTCACACTACGTGCAAACGATCTTTGTGTGTAATCCGTGTGTGGTCTTTGTGTGTAATCCGTGTGTGGTCTTTGTGTGTGTGTTAAATCTCTAAACAAATGACAATAATATAAGCTACTAACCGTGCATGATTGCAGACTGTTATGTGGAGAACCACGCTGTAGGACAAACTGTGGCCTGTTAGTGGACTGCATATCCCATACTCCCCTGCCCGCCACTTAGTTGACAGTCTTATGGTAGATGCAGGCCATTAGTATTTGCTTCAGGACCTCCCAATGGATTTTAATAGGCATTCAGTTCTATAGCTATGCTAAAACAAGTGTGCATTTAATTGCAATTTAATATAAAGAGGAAACGATCACATTTAATTAAAAAAAAAAAAAAAAAAGGTTTCCCTCATTGACAGACCAATAAACTGGCCGGCACACTATGTACTAGTCAGGCCAAGGTGAGGCACACTTCTAAGGCATATACAATTGAGGGTGTCAACAACAGGCGACAATGTTAGCTGTGAACATGACGTCTTATTATGCCCAGCCAGCCAAAAGTCTCCCATAGTATCTTTTTAACAAAAATGCCTCCCTCCCAGGGGAATACCTTCTTTGGGTTACTCAGCTTTCTATGTCTTGCACCACAAATATTATCCACTTAACTACATAATATGGGAGCTTCATATAGTACCACCATCTATGCCCACCTAATTATATACGAACGGGATTACTATAATGGAAGTTCTAGCATCTGATTCACATGGTAGCCATGCATTATTACCCTTATAGTATGTCCAGGTATGCTCTATTAATTATTTGCTTTCTTGATGTTTTTGTACCTTTTTTAATAATTTTCTGCAAACTGCTATTAGGTTTTCTAATCTTGCCTCGGGTGCAGAAATAGCAGCTACGGCTCTACACAAGCCTATTATCAGCGGGGCTTGTACAACCTTAATGATGATCCGTTTCATTTTGAGCCACAGCTTGATCAAACTTTATGGCTTTCATTTTTCTGAATTTTACACGGTTATAGACAGGTTATCCTTGGATGTGTATGTGCAGCCAGATGTTGAATGAAAATAATGGTGCATTTTATAACAATCTGAATTAGAATTCAACAGCAATGAAATCTCTACAAAATGATGTGTTTTGTATACCCCACGTACCATTCAAATGTAAAACCTAAAATGTACTGGACAAATAAGGTTTTCAGAAACGTCTCTGCCTCCCCTCACGTTTTGTTTACACTTCATCAGTGACCCCAGCATTGTTATGCCCCTGGCAATAAAATGGCAGAGATCTTAATGAAGTCTATTTGCTCTAATAGAAGGATAAAATCTGCCTCCCCCCCTCTCTCTCGCTCTCTTTTCCATGCGTGCAGTTTCGATATGATCTATATGTTTAATGATTTTTACAGCTGACCCTGAAAATATTAACCCTTTTCAACCCTGCACTTTAATTTTCCCTGCTTGCGATGTGGATGTTTAAAGAGACTCTGTTTAGAGTCAGCGTTCATTGCTCTGCTTTGTAGTGTATGTTATCAGTGCTATCAGTACTCTCCCTGATTCATCTAGTGATCCTTCCCTTGCTATTTGTCAGTGAGAGCAGCTCAGTGCCGGTGCTTCAGGCTTTGAGAGATTATTCAGGCGCTCATTTAAAATGCTAATGAGGCTTCGCTTTTAATTCTGCGCATTAGACAGAGACAACTAGTGCTTACTAAACGGATGCAGGAGGCGGCCTGCTTCCCACACAAAGGCGTCTTATTGGTTGTGATTGGCTTGTAATTTGTGGCTGCATGTTTGCTTGATTGAAGCGTCTTTCCTGTGATGCTGTCTCCTTGATGCCTGGTTGGGAACAGAGTATATAGCACACTCGCCCCAGGGTCTGGTAGCAATGTCTTCTGGAAAAGCTAGGAATGCGTTAAAAGAAGAAAAAAAAAGCCTATTGTAAAATGTTAGCTGTGCCCAGGAATAGACATGCTGTGTGTGATGACCTTACTTGTGAAAGCTGTGAGATCTGAAGGATCCAGTGCAATGGGTTCCTGCTTCTCTAACCATTTATAAACTGCAGAGAAGGTGTTCTCCTTCCAAATCAGCATGCTGTCTTTTAAATGGAAGCTGGGTACCTGTTTGGGATAAGGCTATTTTTCCACTTCCGTGAATCTGTATAATTGTGGCTTTTGAATGGAACTATGAAGCTTTGCAGGGCTGGGTAATGTGTGGGCCTCTCTTTGTTGAGCTACAAGTGTCCTAGTGCTGAGGGAGCCAAAATGCTGCCTGTTTTAGGATTATGGGGGTTGTACCTTAGCAACAGCTGTAGTCTATACAAACTGGAACTTGGGTTCCTGTAACAACATACTGTTTATCAATGGTTTTAATATAATAATCTGATACATTGCTGCCTGCTCACTTTGCCAAAAGGACAGGGTTTGGGTAACCCCAAATAGCCCTGTTTTCTGCCCATCCCAAGCCGCAGTATTCTCTGTGTATGTCTCTGGATCATCATCTCGCCCATCTGCTCCTCTCCCTACCAAAAAAGGGGAAATAAATATCACACTGAGCATTTTGTTAACCCATAGCATATAAAATGCAGTCTGTTTGCTCTGTAATTTGTCACCAGTCAGTGAGGAGGTTTAACCCTGTATTTCCAGGATTCAGAAACCCTGTAATGACCTGAACCGCTCAGTTGTATGTTCAGGGAAGTAAGATAGAAAAGTCAGTTTTTCTTATAAACTGGCCAATAAACTGGCCGGCACACTATGTACTAGTCAGGCCAAGGTGAGGCACACTTCTAAGGCATATACAATTGAGGGTGTCAACAACAGGCGACAATGTTAGCTGTGAACATGAAGTCTTATGATGCCCAGCCAGCCAAAAGTCTCCCATAGTACCTTTTTAACAAAAAATGCCTGATGCTCCAATGAAAACCATGCAACTTCATAACAAAAAAACGTTGTGATTTATTCTTCAACCTCAGTTTATTTTTGACAAAGGTGCTTAGTGTTTAAGATTCAGTCCACTAGAATATTCCTTTTTTTTTTTTTAAATATTCTTTTTAATCTTCAATGTATACATATTGCACACTGCTGATTGTGTTCACCAGTAACAGAGCTACACTCCTATTTGTACAATGATCTAACGTAAATAAATCCTATATACAGCCGAGGACGACGCTGTCATTCTGGCCACACTCCCAGCATGTCCAGTAACTATTCTCATGCTTTATTGACATTTCAGAGCACCACTTACTTTGAAATATGTTGCCCACCTCTCTGGAGATCCTGGTTCATTTGTGTGCTCCGAATATACAGTAATGATATTTGTATTGATTGCAGTGCAATGGCAGAGATCACTCCATCGGTTGTGGATTCAAACTTCTATTATGTTTAGCTGTAGGCTGTGGAGTAATTTATTACGGACACCTTCATAACCTACTGTGTTTTAATCTGATGACCTGAGATACGTAGACTGCATATACACGAAAGGAATATCCACCATCCATTTTTTACTATTACTAATAGAAATATGTAAAAAAAATAGATTTAAATTCCACAAAAATATTTGTGTTTCCCAAAAAATCCGTATAAGTTTGGATCCTTTTGTGTCAAGCTTTGGTATAAAGTTACCCATCAGTGTATATGCTAGTATTCCATATACCTATGTAGCACTGAAGAGGTTAAGCCTGCTAGCGTTTTGGTGATTAAAGGCAGCAGTGCTGTCACTGGGCTGTAAACCAAGCGATAACATTCACTCCCAGTACCGAAAACAGCGATCAATATAAAGCCTTCGCTGGGCTAAATTATTAAACAGAGCTCTTTCTTACAATGTTTCATTAGCTCCGGTTTAATGTGCCTGCCAATTTGTCAGCTGTGTGGGGAGATTTGTTGATTTGTTGTGCAGTGCGCTATAGAAAAAAAAAACCTTTTGCTTATGAATCTTTTTTAGTCCTTCTTTCATCATTTCTCTCTCCCCGTCATACATTAATATTCCCCTTTGTTATATGTATTACTTAAAACAGTCACAATCGTCTCCAAGGGAAAGGATATGAGGAGCTAGTTGTATCTTTCTACTTAAAAACCTGTCATAGAGACATAGAATATGTCCGATAAGAACCATTCGGCCCATATTTGTATCTACCGTCAAATCCTTATGCTTTATTTAGGCCTTGGCCTCATCTTATATTCGGTATGGCCCATGCATGCTTAATAACCTTCGCCTTATTAATCTCTACTACTTCTGCTGGAAGACTGTTCCATACATCCACCACTAGCTCAGCAATTACCCCCAAGTTCTTTCATTTCCTAACAATAGAAATCCATCTGCTTAAGAAGCAGTTTATAACATCAAGAGATATCCTTCAGTGAGTGCTGGCTTTTATCCTGCTTGCATGTACTGCTGTGCCATAGAATCCAAAAGCGTATGCCACAAATGCATTATACGGCTAAGCCCACTTGACCACAGGGCTCATGATGCACGTGGGTTTGCGATGTGAGTGCCGGTTCCGCGAAGGCTCAATGGTGGGACGCATCGGAGCACAGCGTTATAACTGGGCTCATACCTGTACATAATTATAAATTCAATGAGCCATCAGCCATTTTGTTATCCTTTTATATTGAATTCTATGTACCATTGATTTGTCAAAACCTAAGAGACAGGGAGGCATACTATCATTTTACATACAATTCTATGTACCTTTTTCTTGGCTCTTTAAAAAATAAAAAATAAATATACACATTTTTCAAGCCCTGTTTTTAAAGCTCGCACAGTTTTACATGGGGCTTATCAGGTTTTACACATGTGTACACACACATACATACACACACACATCACACACACATCTCACACACACACACATCTCTCACACACACACATCTCTCACACACACACATCTCTCACACACACACATCTCTCACACACACACATCTCTCACACACACACATCTCTCACACACACACATCTCTCACACACACACATCTCTCACACACACACATCTCTCACACACACACATCTCTCACACACACACATCTCTCACACACACACACACACACACACACATATATACACATACACATATATACACATACACACACACATTCATACACACACACATTCATACACACACACATTCATACACACACACATTCATACACACACATTCATACATTCATACACACACATTCATACATTCATACACACACATTCATACATTCATACACACACATTCATACATTCATACACACACATTCATACATTCATACACACACATTCATACATTCATACACACACATTCATACATTCATACACACACATTCATACATTCATACACACACATTCATACATTCATACACACACATTCATACATTCATACACACACATTCATACATTCATACACACACATTCATACATTCATACACACACATTCATACATACATACATACACACACCTTCATACATACATACATACACACACCTTCATACACACACACACCCCTCTCTCTGTGAAAACACATTGTGGTAAAGTGTAACCTTTTATGAGTCTCTTTTTTCCAATGACAATACTGTCAAAACAGTTGCTGTAGTAACATAATTAATGGACAATGATGAGGTCAGCTGGTGTTTTACAATAAAAAAACAAAAACCTTAATCCCTATAAGAAGAGGGTTATCTGGTTTAGAACTATTTGTTTGAGCTCAACTGAAATGGTCACAGTGTGACCCGAGGCGTGCTTGTACACGGGATATAACAATCTGCCGAGAGACATCCATTAATAAGGTGAACAATGCAAATTCCCAGCTTTTATAAGAGCGGCAACAGATGCAATTATTGGAAATCTCCTTTATAGGTGTATAGATGTGTTAATATTTTCTATAAATTCTGTTCATCTTGTAAATGTTTTACCTTTTTATGGTTACCTTTTATTTTTCCTCTGCTGTTCTCCGATGGGAAATGATCTATTCTTGTAGTTTTTGTCATGACATTTGGACTATGATTCAGAGAAAATAGTCTAAATGCACAATGGCAGCAGCATTGCATAAAGAAATGATTATAGACAAATGATACCCCGCTTTATACTTTAGTATTATATTTGTGCGTGAGTGCTTCGTTTTTAAGTGGGCGCTAGTGGTTGCCGCTGTGACCACACTTTGGAAAGGTTCCTGCTAAGTCTGCAGTCCGCCCAGGTTTTACTGTATTTGATCCATCTTGGTGCTCCTTATTCCAGTGATTTTGTTATTTTGGGGGTGCAAGTTCTAGCCTTGCTGTCCGATCCCACCGTTCATTTAACCGAAAAGAGCAACTCTACACATCTGTACATTCCCAGGGCACCTGACTGCCGGTGATTTCCGAAGCACTTCCCCCAGATTTAGTACATTATAGCATCTGGTCACAATGCAGCCATGTTGCAGCTGGTCTACTTTTACAGATATTTTTTACATAGCCCTTGTTTTCCTGCTCCAAATCCAACATCCTGCTGTTCCCAGTGTGAAACCACAAGCACAAGTACCTCCCATATGTGTGGGTGAGCTAATTGGCAGCTGGATGGAGATCCAGAATGCTGGTCCATAGTATTTTTTTTCTGCCTTGTTGCCAACTATTACATTCGCCACTTAAAATACACAGCATGGTGTGGGCAGGAATCTATACTGTGCCCCCCTCCCCCTTTTTCTTTCACCCTGTGAAGCTAACAAGATGATGGGAGTTCTAATCCATATCATCTTGCATTTCATAGGTTATCCATCCCTGATCACACATCTGGTATCAGGCTTGTGTAATTCATAGTTCTGCACTATGGCTGGGATATTGTCTAGACTGAATGGCTTAAATGTTGCTGTGGAAATGGTTTGCTGGATGAATCGCACAAGTTGCAGTTTTTTTTTCTCCAGACCAAGAAGGAGGGATTAAAGGATCACTAATGTCTGATGGATTAAAAAAAAAAAAAAAAACTGGAAAACAAATGCCTATTAAAGCTGACCCTTTACACAATGAGATGAACCAAACTTAGTTTGATGCCTGGAGTGTCCCTTTAAGTTTAGCTGGAGGCTTGGAAGCAGCTTTGTTGTCCATAGTTAACGTGGGTAAAAATAGGTTGCTCATAGCAGCATTGAGTATTCATCTGAGAAAAGCTTGCTGCCTTATTGTTTAATATTCCAGTAGTTGATAGGCAGAAATTACCAATTAAAGTAACACCATTATATTTAACTAAATAAAATTAGACCATTTAAAGTTTTTGTTTAAAAAAACATTCCACCCAGACAGTCCCCCCCCCCCCCCCCCCCCCCCAAGTTGGGATGTTTGGAATAGTTACAGGATGACCTCAATAAAAGCAGGGCTTTCCCTGTCTCATGTACAGTGAGCATGCTGTGTCCATCCTGAATGCCAGTGTTATTTGTTCTTTGTCTCAGGGGATTTCATATAGATCGGATTACCAGAGAAAAGGCCATCGAAACATTCTTAGGATGTTCTTCAAGATGGGAGAATATCACAAAGTACCTTTCCGGATAGATACTTTGTTATTGTTAATATTTGTGGCTACTCATTAGAATGGAAACCAGTTGTGCTCAAGGAAGGATTAATCTGAAAGAATCACTTCTCACCCTTTTCAGGACTGCAATACAAATGGGAGATAGAAAGAAATAAATGCAAAACAAACAATGTATCATATAGTCTGCAGGACAAAAAGTAAAAAAACAAGATAGAAGAGAGGAGTGTATGCAATATTGGTCTTTTTCAAGACTAACCAAACCAAGACATGTTGCTGAGTTTAATGTAATCCTTTTGCTACCTTGTTATACTCTCATTGTTCCCTTTTCTATGACATGTACCAAGGGTAGCTGTCCTCTGGGCCCCCCATGTTATCCACCAGGTCTGAGCATTCTCAGTCGACAATGGTAATCATATTTTATATTCTGCACTGTACAGAGTGCTGGAGATGAACCTTCCAGGAATACTAAGCACTAGCACTGCAGAGGTAGAGTTAAAAGGGACTGGATCACCTAAACCTTGTTTTTAGTATGAATGACCTATACATTGTGTTAGGAAAGTTGCTAGCAAATGCTTAAATTAGGAGAACATTTTGTTTTTAAAGGGTCTATTCAATAAAGAGAGAATGGCAGGGAATTTATAAATTATGGCTAAAGTAGCAGAGTTGAAAAAAATATCCAATGCAGCTGAATGGGAGAGGTTTTCTAGCTCAGCTACTTTGGCCTTAAGCTTGAAATTCCCTGCCATTCTCTTTGAGTGAGCTTATAACATCACTGTGACTTTTCCATGGGAAGGTGTAATTTGCAGATATTGTCTTACACTGGACCCTCCACAAGCACATTTCAAACCTGTTTTTCTTCTAATTTTATTTGCATCTTTGTTGACACAATGTATAGATCATTTTCAATCATTTTTATTCTCTACATTCACAGTATAAACAGTGTTTAGGTGATAGAGCCCCCTACAACCCACATCTAAAGAGCTGCTCCTGGCTTATTACTCTTTGCTTTAAAACAGCACCTCTTCCAGTGAAAGATGGCATGTGTGCAATTAAGATCCAGAGGGATATGTGTGTACTCTAATTAGTGAAAGCCAGCCCTGGATGTGAAAGCCTGTGGGCGCAGGCCACCATGTGGACGCTTTTAGCATATCAAGACCCTCTAGTCGTGCAGGTCAGCACAAAGCCGCTCATTCATCTAACCCAATGACTCATTGGGGGTGACCTGCTCACAGTGCCAGCCAGGCATGAGCTGCTTAACCCCCTGTAGTGATGACTGCATCCTGTCATTGTGTGCAAGGAATGGAACAGCTGTGTGTGTCTGTGTGCACATGGAGTATTTGTCCTGAACCATCGTTCTCACAATTACATGTCCTTCCATTCCCGACTTCAAATTGAACACACCTGGAGCATAAAGGGTTAAAGAATCTGAACCTGTTTTTCTAATGTCTTCTAAATCCTACATTTTATTGGTTCATTTAAAAGCATTACTGAATATGGAAGACGTCATGTATCTGCCTGCTGAGTACAAAGGGCAGTGATCCCCAGTTGATGATGATGCTGCTTATCACATCCCTTTAGCTTTGGTGTCTGGGAGATCTGTCATCAGGAGGTGGTAATTGCTTTCTATTATTAGTTAGACCTTTAAACCCAGAGCACATAGTGTAAAGGATACGCCAGGTTATGAGACTAGCTCCCTCCATGGGCAGCACTGCATTGACCACCCCTCATTAAAGGACAGTGTGAGGCTAAACATGAGCTTCTATTTAATTAGAAGATTGCATCACGTGTAGATGTTTTCAATGTAAGAATTGAGTGCTCTTTGCTCCAAATATGTCTGCCAGAGGTTTAACGTTTTGCTTTAAATCTTGGGTCAAATCTTCATTCACCTTGGATCATATGAAGGAAGATCTGATCCAAGGTCCTAAAAACGTGTGCTGTTCGGTGCAAAGAGGGCTCAATAAGGTACATTATTTGTGTTCTTTAAAGCATTTCTATTCAAAATGTCTACACTGCATGCAATCTTCCAATTAATCTAAACTTCATCTTTTGCGCACAGTTGAGCAGAAACCCCCCCCCCCCCCCCAACCCGCGTAATTGTGGAATATTTCAAACTATATCACGTTTTACTCGTCGACAGAAATTGAAAATACCCCCATAAATGTGATTGGTAAAACCTAATTCTCGCCCTGTCAATTCTACAATCCTTTCTATATACCCCACGAATGGGAAGTTTTTAGTATTAATTGTAAGCTGTACACCAATTGTACAAGGCAGCTAAACCGCTCATAGGAAAGGGGGGGGGGGGGGGCTTTAAATCCAGGGCAAGCTGTCGCTGTAGAACATTCAGGTCTTGTTATTACAACAAAAAAAAAAAATCCAAGATCTATCTAAAAAAGACCAGAGGGAGAAATCTAGCCAAGAAATGGTATTTAGATGAACACGTCTTCCTCAGCTGCCTTCTTCACAGGCAGATCAGTCATCAAAGCGGAGGAGAAATCTGTTCCCTCTCTATTAATGAGATTAACTCCCTGTGTGTTGTGTTGCTGGGGTATGGAGGAAGCTGAAGCAGAGAACAAATTGGCTTCTGTTTCTGATAATGTAACAAATGACTTCCTTATTCAGCCGGTACAGTGAGATTGTGCAGTGTGTGAGAAGCTCCCCAGCCACCAGAAGGCTAATCAAAAGGGGAAGTGTTTGGAAGGGTATAGTGTGCGGATAGATGGCTGCTCCCCTGTAACCTGGCAAAATCAGTCTGATCATGTAGGACACAGGGTGTGTTCTGCACAAACAGTTTGCATAGCACCATTACACCCGGCACTAGAACTGATTACAATGACTGTAAACACCTTCCCAGACTTGTTCCTGTCCTCTATACAACCGCCACCGAGTCAGTCATCCGTACATACGAGGTGATATGCCTGCAGATTGTCATATAGTGAACATGACTTTAAATTACCTGATGACTAAAGGAGCAAGACTCACCGACCGTGCCTTTTATTTTGGTTGAGATCATAGGACTTTTTTTTTATTGTTAAGACACAACATATCTCTGAAATCCAGGGGTAAATGATAACCATCCAGCATGATCTAAACATAATGATCTATTCATTATTTCTGCCAGGAGCTCCCATATTGCTTTCTCCATCACCATGCCTCTTGCTTAGACTTTCATTTCCATCCATCCTTTGCATGGGTGGGCACCTGATTAGCTAAACTATTATCTAGTATTGACTGATGCTCTTTCTACAACCTCTTACAGGTTATTGAAAAGAGCACCTGCTGTTTAATCCTGGGGTAAAAGAACAGACCCTTCATGCCAGCCTAGGAACTATATTCAGCGTATTAACATTATATGGAGTTTTGGACAATTACTAAACCTACATACATTAGGAAGGAAGAATAGGCACATTGCGGTACCTTTTCATTATATACTTACTGCTGCCCAACCCCCTTTTTTTTTAAATTTGTAGTTACGAAGTTCTGACATTAATCCTACAAGCGGCCATCTTGCTTTTGCGTCACTTTAAAATGGTAGCTTAAAGGGACTATGTTAACTAAAACATTGTACTGTGAATGTAGCGAATAAGTAATTATGGAAAATGATTTATACATTGTTTTTAGCAAAATTGCAAGCAATAATATAAAAATCTGTTTGTTTTTTGCCCAGAGTCTTGATATGCAAAATACACATTTAATTTGAAAATCTGTTCATTTGCATATCAAGCCACAAATGATGTCATAAACTGGAGACACCACAGGCACATTTTAAACAGAGGTTTCTCTTATTCTATGCACTTGCTGGCTGTTTTGCTAAGACCGTTTATTCTCTCTGACAGTCCATTTAATTGATAATATTGCAAGACCGAAGTTCGTCATGATATTGAATGTCTACTACAAAAGTACAATGGCTGCTCCCTTTAGCTTTGTTTTACTAATAAACAATACTGGAATCATAGTGTAAAAAAAAATATGTATAAAACCAGCACAGTGGTATTGCGAATTGATTTAATTTTTAATACATACCCCCAGAGCATGTGTAAAGTTAGGGTCACAAGCCGAGCCTGCTACTTTTGTGTGTGGCTTCTTCAGGTCGATAGCGCTTTCCATTTAGTATTAGACTGTTCCTCAATGCAGCGTGCCTGCCTGCACGGGTGTTAACTGCTGAATTATATCTGAATAAATGAAGGTTCTTTGCAGCCTTCCCTGCTACCCAGTGCTGTTTCTTCACCTCCTGTGTGTATTTTATGCGAGCGATTTACATATAAATTCTTACTCCTCTGCCGTTAATACAAACTAGTACTTCAGCAGCCGACACTAACTGCCCATCATTCCAATTCCCCACACAGTAATCTGCACACTCGCTGCTACACTTGGCCCCTGTTTTACTGGCTCTGCCGCTCAAACTCCAAATCGTATTCCGCTCATTTCCACAAGCTATGTTTTTATTTTGAGAATTAAAACGCTAGGGCTTAAAGCAGGGCTCGACAAACCCCGGGCGCCAGGTCGCCATGGCGACCTGGAAATGGAGCCTGGCGCCCGGGTGCCGTTGCCCTAATGTTCCCCTTGCCGCTGCCATCCGTCTTTTGCAGCGCGAGGGGACAGACAGCAAGCTCCGCCCCCTCGCGCAACACGTGTGTTCGTGTTCAGCCGAAAGAGCCATGAGGATCGGCTGCGGCACGAATGTTCCCCCTCCCCAACAATGAGGTAAGGCAGCAGGGAGGGGAAACATTCGTGCCGCAGCCGATCTTCATGGCTCTTTCGGCTAAGTGCTGGGTTGTCAAGAGACGACACCCAGCACTCAGAAGTTAAGAAGGAAAAAAAAACTTGTGTATGTTTGAGTTGTATATGTGAAGTGGGGGGGAGGGATGTATATGTGAAGTGGGGGGGAGGGATGTATATGTGAAGTGTGGGGGGGAGATGTATATGTGAAGGGGGGGTATATATGTGAAGTGTGGGGGGGGGGGGGGGAGGTGTATATGTGAAGGGGGGGTATATATGTGAAGTGTGGGGGGGGGAGGTGTATATGTGAAGGGGAGGTATATATGTGTGAAGTGTGGGGGGAGGTGTATATGTGAAGGGGGGGTATATATGTGAAGTGTGGGGGGAGGTGTATATGTGAAGTGGGGGGGATATATATGTGAAGTGTGGGGGGAGGTGTATATGTGAAGGGGGGGTATATATGTGTAAAGTGTGGGGGGAGGTGTATATGTGAAGGGGGGGAGGGATGTATATGTGGGGGGGGGGGAGTTGTATATGTGAAGGTGGGTATATATGTGTATATGTGAAGGTGGGTATATATGTGTATATGTGAAGGTGGGTATATATGTGTATATGTGAAGGTGGGTATATGTGAAGTGTGTGTGTATATGTGAAGTGTGTGGGGTGTATATGTGACGTGGGTTGGTGTGTGTGGGGTGTATATGTGACTAGGGTTGGTGTGTGTGTGTTTATGAATTGCGTGTATGTTTGCGTGATTGTCTGGCTCCTAAAATTTTTTGCTGGCTCCTAGAATAAAATTAAATTTGTCAAGCCCTGGCTTAAAGGTTCAGGTAATTCATCATCTCAATCAGCCAGCATCTGTTGCCCATTTCTACAATGCATTATATGAAAAGTGTTGTATTTCTTACAAAATCTGAGAAAGCATATAGCTGAAGGGAACAAAAAATAGCTGTCATTTAGACTGGCTGTTCATGTAATCTACTATTTTCTTAATCAGAATCTTCTTTGTTTTCTTTTCTGTCTTATCAAGTGGCCTTGTTACCAGGAGATGTGATTGTAACTGGTTGCGGCCATTTTGTGCCATGTATTATGGGAACATTACTTTTCTACCCTTTTGATTTTCAAAGAAACACACGGGAACAATGAGGCTGATCACTAAAATGAAAGAAAAGGCTGTTTTGGTTAGGTTTGCATTGCAGAGGTGACTGTATACTCGAAATGGGGAAATGTAATGCTTGCGATTTCAAATTGAATAGAACTGACGATTTAATACAGGGCTTAACATATTTGTAGACTTTGGGTGCCAAACGGACACTTATAGAGCCAACTTATGTTATCTTTAGGAGCCAGCGTAATGGTACTTCCAGAATATTCTATATAAAGCAATCAAAGAGGTTAGGAGGAGGCAGAGTCAATTTTAGGGACCCTGGAATTTTCAAGGCCTGATTGAAAAGGACTGCATCTTGGAAGTCTCAGGGCCTGATTTAAAAGGACTGCATCTTGGGAGTTTCAAGGCCTGATTTAAAGGGACTGCACCTTGGTAGTCTCAGGGCCGGATTTAAAGGGACTGCACCTTGGTAGTCTCAGGGCCTGATTTAAAGGGACTGCACCTTGGCGTCTCAGGACCTGATTTAAAGGGACTGCACCTTGGCTTCTCAGGGCCTGATTTAAAGGGACTGCACCTTGGTAGTCTCAGGGCCTGATTTAAAGGGACTGCACCTTGGCGTCTCAGGACCTGATTTAAAGGGACTGCACCTTGGTGTCTCAGGGCCTGATTTAAAGGGACTGCACCTTGGCGTCTCAGGACCTGATTTAAAGAGACTGCACCTTGGCTTCTCAGGGCCTGATTTAAAGGGACTTCACCTTGGCGTTTCAGGGCCTGATTTAAAGGGACTGCACCTTGGTAGTCTCAGGGCCTGATTTAAAGGGACTGCACCTTGGTAGTCTCAGGGCCTGATTTAAAGGGACTGCACCTTGGTAGTCTCAGGGCCTGATTTAAAGGGACTTCACCTTGGCGTCTCAGGGCCTGATTTAAAGGGACTGCACCTTGGCGTTTCAGGGCCTGATTTAAAGGGACTTCACCTTGGCATCTCAGGGCCTGATTTAAAGGGACTGCATCATGTAAACATTGTTTTTACTTATGTATAGAATAAAGAGATGATTTGAAAGTAATCTATACATTGTGCAAGCAAGTGCCTAAATTAGGAGAAACCTGTGTCATAAATGTGTCTGTGGAGTCTCCTGTGTGACATCACAACTGACTTGATATGGAAATGAACTGGTTTTCAATGGGAAATTTGCATATTAACCCATAGATGATGATATAAACAGGAGACTCTACAGATGTAAAACACGTTGTCTCCTAATTTAGGCATTCACTGGCACGTTTGCCAATACAGATAAATAATTTTCAATCACTTGTATTCTCTATAACCCTATACGTTTTATATCTCTTTAAGGCGTATTTGGGAGGTAGTGAATGCAGGATAAGGGATCTTGGAAGTGTTTTAATTTCCTATTTTAATAAACTAGCACACAAACTACTGCATTTGTGTGCGTAAAATACTTTAGCATAACGTTACATTATCGTAATACGTTTTCTTCACAGCGTCTGATGTCTACATCAGTGATAAATGATTAGGCATTGCTTTAATAAGAGGACAATGTATTGCCATAAAGAAGTAGAAGGCTGCCTATATCTCAATGCTAGCATTATTCATTCAATGACAAAACAATCCTTCCCAGCAGTGATAGATAATCTTAATCATTGCAAATGATTTAACCCTGTGACTTTCAAAGCGTTACAATTCAGTGGCTTTGTCTAATGGAGACAGTCCTGTATATGGTTGGATTGGCATAGCAGGAGTTAAAGCCTCATTAATTGTGAAGCGTTTTGTGTTTAAATACCTTTTTGTGTGCGTGCACACCTTTTGTGATGACATCCACCCTGATATTTGAAAGATGCTTCTGCTTTAAGGTCACCTTTCAAGTAATTTCCTGCCCGTATCTTCAGATGTGTCTGCAGCCGCCACTTCACATTCGCCAAAATGCGTGTTTCTTTGAACAGCGGGAGAGATCGCTTTCAGATATAGGCCAGTCAGTCATGCTAATCATTATATCCGTGCTTTGTGCGTCTGCTGGGTGGCTCAGTTACTTAATATTGGCACAGAGCAGAACGTTTTTTCGGTTCTAAGTCATATTCGTTGGGTACCACTGTGTAAGGCTCATCATCCCATCAGTTATGACTGGGCAGCATTGGCTGGGCTGATGGGAGCTATAGTCTGGCAGCAGCTTGAGGGCTGGTGGAAGGCACAGCCCTCCAGCACCAGACTAATGCAAATTTAAAGATCTTTCATGATGAGCCAGGAGAAATTAGAAATCCTTGTCCATTTCAGGTGTGGGCTATAAAAATTTGATTTTTGGATCATCATGAAAGCAATAAATTCCCACAGATGTTAAAATCTTAATACCCCCCCCCCCCCCCCTCCCATTTGTGTGATGGCACACCTTTGGCATTCTAGCTGCTGTCAACTACATCTCCCATGATGCAAAGTCAGTTACTAGGCATTATGGATGTCAGCTTGTGGCGGGGTTTATGACAGGATTTGGGGTCCTGTGTGTGTGGTCTCCCCGGTGCTGGCACTTACACTGTATGTATTCCTTTTTGCTTTATGGTGCGGCAGTGTCTTGTTTTTAAAAGGTGAGATTTCTGTAAAGGTTTCTTAAGGACATGAAGAATCCGTCCCGATCAGCACCAAGCCAGCCATGTCGCTGTGCTTGTATTACTGCACGGCAGGTGAGTGCAATGTCTGCTCAGTCTTAAATAATTACATGTGAACCGTGGAGCACAACTGACATTTCGTGCCAAAATGTCAAGGGCCTTGAACTGCCCCCCTCTTTTTTACGGATTGCTTTTTCTGTACGTTTCAAACAGGAAATCTTAATGGCAAGTAATTACCACAGCACATTTTCGATGATTAGTTAAATGCATCAGTAATGCCCTGAGTTGTTAGGTAACTGCTGCCTGCACACTGTTTAGAGCTGGTTTGATTTATAGTATGTCTTTTGTGTCATCCAAAGCCTACAGAGAAATGCTAGGGTTTAACCCCTAACGGTGCTGACGGGTGTTATCCAACGATGTGCATAAATCCAGCAGAGTAGGGTTAAAGCCCATGTATTAATATCGCAATCTGTGTATAATCACAAACGTAATAACCATTCCTTTACAATTCTTATTTATTAAGAAAATGACAGCCTTTCCCGGACTACAATTGCCATAATTTCCACCATTCTTGGTTGTTGCAATAATATGTTATGTGTTTGTTTTGTTTAGTTCAACATCAGCAACTGGCCGGCCACAGTTAAGGCCTAGGCTTTATGGCAATGTTGTCCAGTTTTTTAATGTAGGGGCCACATACCATGTTGAAGCTTAGGTTGGAGGGCAGAACATTTATTATTTTCTTTGGTAATATTATACAAATTATGGGCGTTTTACCCTGAAAAGAAGCTGGACAGAAAAAAAAAAAAAAAAACATTTGTGGGCACATCTGGCTCACTGGCCGCCAGTTGGACATCTCAAAATCATTTTTCTGTTCTGAAAAGATAACAAATGCTGATACCTGTTTGCAGAGCAAAATGAGCTTTCTCTCGCTGCGCTGTGTAACAGATTCCTACCTCTCTGATCTCTATCACGCAGCTATGTAAGGCTTACAGTCTTTGGATTTGTTCAACATAATACTTCATCATAGCCATTGCTGCTTGTTACTGTAGATATGCCCTAGGGTGAGGGATCCCATATGTTACGGTGTTCATTAGAAAATGTATATATGTGTTTTAAATTACTGCCTTAAACCGTGTGATGCCAACATCTGTTAATACATTAGCCCTATTCTGCCAAGTAACTTGCTTTATAAACGTATATAGGGAAGAAAACAGGCAATAGGAAATTTGGATCTTTTGTTCTTTCCAAAGGATCATGGCCTTCTGTCAATAATCCCCCCCGATTGGTCAGTGTGACAGAAAAACCTTTGTTCCTATTGGACTGTCAGGCTCTCGCACCTGGACAGAGTGTTCCCATAAGTCGATTTAGTGCTGGGCCTATTCCTGGCCTAGATAAAGACATTTCTTACAATGCTCTGCTCTGTTCTACTAAACAGGCAGCGTTGGCATCACACGTTTCTGCTGCACCTCATACATCATTTTACTCACAATTTACACATTGGCGGTTCTCAAGTCAACACTGGAATAAAGTTCTAGAAATGGAGCAGTCGCCATGGAAGCCAATGGGAATGTTCCTGCTGTTTAGAACACGTGTAGCACTTTTACAAATAATGATTTGATTTCTCATTTTATTAACCGAACGAGAGGTTTGGTTGTTTTAACACCTTTTTAGTTGTTGGCATAAAGCAAGATTAGTCCATATGAAAGTGCGGATATCCTTCAGGGTCAGCTTGATTCGCCATGTTACAGTACACGGCAGAGCTGATCACCTGGACTAAAGGAAGCAGTATTTAATACTTAGAGGATCCTTTTCCCCCCTGGGCTCACACACCAGCGAGCACACTGATCGATTATAGCAGCATTAGCCAAGCCATCTCATTCCCTGCCTAACATTACCGCGCTCAATCAAGCTGCTGTCCCACTGTGGCCAGGCTTGTCCTGTGAGACAAAACATCAAGGCCTGTACACGGAAAAGCCTTTAAATATTATAAGGGGCTCAAAGCTTGCAGCCTTAATGTGTCAGGATTTATAGGGTTCTCTATACAAAAGGAAGCAATAGGAGTAGCCGTAAGGCCCTCCTTGCTACTCCTCACTGGACAGGTTAATCACACAACTATTAGGTTTTTTTATGTACAAACAAAGTAAACCAACAATGTAATCTTCACACAGACAGATGTGAATTCATATTAAACTCACAATTTTATTCCGTCACTGCAATATTTATTATTTATTTCTGCAGAATCGGATTTACAGGTGTACAATTTAAATCTGTTGCTTAATGTTTGATTGTTAAGCTGCTGAAACGAAAACCTCTAATATTCTCATTATCGTCTGTGATGATGGTGGTGATCGGTGTGTGTGTGTAAACACCATGAACGTGCTAATGGGCTGCACAGCTGCGACAAGCTGTCATTGGTGGATTTAATACTAGTGTTTCTAACATGGCCGTTGTGTTGTCTTCATTTCTGGGAGAGATACGGTTACAGGCGGCTACAGCTAAGCCTTTAGAATTACTTTGCATGAAGATTTGAATCCAGGCGTTTAAAATGTAGATATTTAGCGGTCTGTCCCAGCTAATCCACCATGTAGATTGTAAATGTGGGTGGGGGGGGGGGGGATTTGTTGATGCCATTTCTCGATTGGGAGAACAATATATCATGACCTGGGAAACGAGTGACCTGTGCTTCTCTCCTGGTTATAGATATTAAGATGTAGCTGCTTAGGGGCGCGGCAGACCAAGAGGGCTGGAATTGTCAGTTCCCTTCTCATCAGAACGGGTACATTCCGAGCTCCTCTACGGGAAGCTAAGCATATAAATAGGGAAAGTAATGAGGCGGTGTAAACCCCTCTTCTACATAATCTGTTGGACATCTGCGGCCCACACCGTTTCAGTGGTTTAACCCTCTGAGGACGGGGTGTTTATGCTGCATTATTGAAATGGAAATGATTTGCAGTAACCACTTCCTTCGTGTGGAATGGACTGTGATTATGCAGTGTGTAAGAGGACCTCATCTGCTATGTGGCAAAAAATGTTATATGAGAGATGTGTGCAACCGCGGAAAACTGGCACGAGAGCTTGTTCGTTATCTGGATGTGCGAGACCTATTTAAATATTTTGATCTGTTCTTTTACGTCATCTAAAAAAATATATATATATTTTTTAAATGATATATGCCTGTTTGGCATCACCCTGTGGCTTAATATGCAAACTGAGACTGAGGGGCCTTTCACACATCCATAGTGAGCTTTAAGATATACTTTCTCTTTATGTCTGTGCATAGATCATTTTTAATTCGCCACATTCACATGACATTGACTGTGACAGTGTGCCTTTTAAGAAGATTAGTCTGGTTGGTAGGTTATGAAACTGGTTTTTTTTGTTGGCACTTTTAATAATTTAGTGATTCTAAAAGCAGCCAGCTGTGGCTCGGATCCTATTTACCTTACCCCTTGTTAAGGACTAACTGGTTATTTGACTCGTGACTCTAATTTTTAGCTAGTTTACCCATATCTCACCCCCTTTCCCAGCTCTTCCTTAGCACTGTGTGCCCATTTCTGGTGAACGGAGCCAGTGCTTTAACGTGACAGATTTTTAGCTGTCAGCAACAAATAGATTTTCTGCATTTTGTACAAAGCGTGCAACATGGACCTGTGTACTTAGGGGAAATCACAGCTATTCCACTGAGAAATCTGACCCTGCCAGCATGTAATTATGCTACACGCATTGCACAAGATCATGACTGTGGCCTGGATCACACTATAAAGAATACATTGGATGAAATGAATATACAGATGAGTGAATGCTGCGGGGAAACATACTCTCCTCCAATGAAGATTAGCCAGCAGTCTCTCTAGAAGTGTTTCATTGCTCAGTAGCACATTATACAAGCTGTGGGAAACACAGAGAGGGGAGTTCAATCCATTCCTGTTATGACTTGTATCTTTGTTTTTGTTCTCTTTTCGCTTATACTCTGGTGTCTAGCCAGTAATAAACCTACCCATTAACCCCCAGCAGATCATTGCTAGGACACTGGGCTCCAGTTATTTGCCAACAAAGCAGTTTGTTTTATATGTTTGTTTAAAGATCTAATGAAGCACAGATAACCTTTACATTATGAGGTGCAGCGCACTTGTTCTCACCCTTTATAAACAAATCTTTTTCCGTGCTTTGTGATCAAATGATTGTACAAAATGTGTCTGGGGGAGCAGTAGTACCGCTGGTGAATAGGACAATATGGATGGTATTTTCATGGTTCGATACATGCCACGACCAGCACTTCTGTGACACACTGGATTTATTATACCAAGGGCAATGTTTCTACTCCAAAAGAGGAGCTTGGGATAATCCACATCATCACAGACGTGCAGGTCATGGCATGTATTTGTGGATTGAGGGTCTGGGTGGGACCCTGACCGCAGCCTCTGCCGTTGGACTGCGGATCTACATTTTTCTATGTGGTATTTTCATGGTGTCGAACACAAGGTGACTGTGCAGAGGCGGTGACTGATTCAGTGGCCAATCAAATGCTGTTAAAACATGGGGGGAAACATGGAATTTAAAGGAGTAGCATTTAATTTTCATTTTTTTTTTTTTTATACTGAATGCGAAAACCTTGAAAGTCCAAAAAGAAAACTATGTAATGTTTTTTGTTTCCTAGATTGTATTCAAAGGGTCTCCAACTTTGTTCTTTCTCATTCCCCAAGGCTATCTGGTTATGAGATTAACTAGCCAAACCGCTACCTGTTGACTACATACATGTTAAACAGGTGGCGGTTCTGTTGCTTGGCAACGTGCGTTTGGATGGATTTTATGGATGTATGGTTTGTAGGTGACACATTAAAATCCTGTCTATTATCTATTAAAATTACTGTCTGTGATGACAGAGGCGGATGCTCCACATGTGCTAGGTGTGCGCCGCACGGAGCAGCCGCGCTGTGTATTTCTGGGGTTTGTGTCCTCCGAACAGAAAGCACACAAACCCCGGAAATTCAGACGGCAGCTGCAAATTCGACAATTTTACGAATTTTCATATACTTTAAGTGTTGGTCGAATTGGCAACAAAGTGAGTGACTGTTGCCGAATTCGTAGCAGTCGTCGGCCCCTCGGATGTATCTTGTGTATTTCCATGGGTTTGTGTGCTGGCTGTTCGCAGCACACAAACCCCCGGAAATACACGAGATACGCCATGCATCCGAGTGACAGGCGTGCTCCGGACTGGCAGCATAGCATGCCTGTCACTCAGGGGCACGATCCGCCCCTGGTGACTAGGGTTGCCACCCAGCCGGTATTTTACCGGCAGGCCGGTAAAATAATGGCTTACTGCCAATGTTATGTCTATGGAGGAAGTAGCAAGGCCGGTATTTTTTGGTGGAAAAGGTGGCAACCCTACTTCTGACAAGTAGTAGTATGGTGGCGTGTGGGTGATGCACTATTATAGTGGTGTGTGTGTGTGTGAAGTAGTATTAAAGTGGAGTGTGAGTGTGAAATAGTAACAGTGTACATTTTTTTTTCCTACATTACATCTCCAATATTCTCTAGAAAGTAGACATGTCTGGGAGTTTAATCCAGTAACTGCTGCAGTTAGTCCCACTTATTATGTAGCAGTATCTTCACTTGAAAATATATACAAAAAAAAGCAATATAATGACTCGGACAAATAGATCAGTGACCGATAGTCTGTTTCTGTGAAAGTACTAATGATGATGGCTTTTTCAAAATAGACCCTTTCTTTACTAAAAATGTACCGCTAACAAACATTCCCCGCTGAGCACTCCAGTGATCTCACGTCTGGTTACGTCTACTTAATAAATGATCCTGCTTGTTGTCACTGTGGTTTACAACATTTTGTTTTTTTTCTTCTTCCCTTGGCTAGACCCCGGTCGACACAATTACAGAGGAATTCTGCTTTAGAAGTTGGGGTGATGCCGCACACTGCATCTTTCATGGAGCTTCTAACTAGGCACCTGAAAGGATCTCTACTTTAATAATACCTTGTCTGGGACAAGCCCACTGCATCTGGGGTAGGACAGTCGGGCACTTTAATGGCAGACCCTTTTTGATGCACAAGGGGACCAATTGAGACTCTGTGAGAGTAAAATTAGGAAACCTGTTGATCAGACTGAAATTGAGGATTGATAGCACATGTTCAATATCTTTTCCTTTATTAATCTATAGTTAACTTGGACGGGGGTAGATTCACTTAACATACAAGTTGGTATAGCCCAGCGCTTATGATGTGGATAACGTGGGTTTTTTCCGGCCCTGTATTAGTAAATCCTTCTCTCATATTATTTCCTCTTTGTTGGGAAGCTTGCGTTTTTAATCACAACAAACAGTCTGGGATTCTCTGAAGGCTTGCCTGAGGATGATGCTTGTTGTGCAATCTTGAGCTTGGACAGTTAATACATTTTTGATCACTATAATCCTGGCTTTAATGAAGTAGGATCATTTACATCGGATTTCGATTGTTTCTGGCAATCGACAGGAACAATGCAAAATTCAACTGGAGGAAGAAATCAAATAAACATTTTTGTTTAATCACTCGTGCCATCCTTTTAAAAAAGTGTCTATGGAGGTAAATGATCTGCTTGCCTAATGGAGCATCCCACCCCCAATAGATAATAACCTGTTCTAACTAGGAATCAGTTTATATTCAGTTATTGGCTTCTGTCATGTTGAATTTCTCTTGTGCAGCTGATCACTAGCCAGGGCAGATTGTGTGCAGAGTGCTTTAATTTTAACTCTTTAAATGCAAGTTCACCCTTTTTTTGCATTCACGCGGTTAGATCATACAAGCACAGTTCTGCTATACAGTGCGCTTGCCATTTCCCATACATGAATGTATAGCAAGCCTTGCATAGTAACTGTGCATGCAGCACACACTGGCGGATGTTCAGGTTACACTCTGGACCTCTCACAGGACCACAATGACATTAATTGCCCAGTAGTAAGGAATTAATCATTAAATATTTTAGCGCCTCATCCAATTCAGCAGACACTTGGCCGGTTTTGACTTATTTTGGGATTGATTTCTTTCTGCATCAGATTAGTTTTTCATTCTGCATGGAGTCACATGCTGGGAGCCTAGGAGGTGATGGGGATATTTTTAACTGAGCCCCTCCTCCTGGGTGACATCACTGCTTTTTAGGAAAGAATCTATACATACTGCACACAGTGCTTCTGGGGAGAGAGGGGGTTTAGTGCCCCTAGGGGTGAATCACATAATTGTCACGGGTCACTTCCTCCATTATGTTGATGACAGAGAACACAAAGACACTTGTCGGTGAACTGCTACCAGCTACAATGCATCCTCCCAGCCAGCCGTCTGACCTTTTTATAGCTCGTGGTTTCATGCAGTGACTGCTTTATGGGAACCAGTCTCAGACATGAGATTTACCCTAAAATGAGGTCTGACGCATTGTATTACACGGGAGCCTCCAGATTCAGGGCTATTTAAGTGTCAGGGGGGAAAACTCCCATAATTCCATGAGAAGCTAGCTCAGGAGTATGGCGCTGGAGAGGGATAACCTGGCTTGTAAATGGACACGGCATTATTCAGACAAACTATGTCTGCTTTGTAGGAATACTGTATGTGCACATTATATATAGATTGTGTCCTTTGGCAATATTATATCTTTAAACACAAAGCAACAAGGAGAGGTGTACAAATAAATATCAGCATGTATATATTATATTGATAACACACGAAAACAATACCACAATAATACAACACCAGGGTGTGTTTAGAGAGTTCTTAATATATACATTTGTTCACACTGATTTGTGCCTCTCTCCTTATCTTCCTTTACATAAAGGCTGCCTAATTCTTTAATCTATTTATATCTTTAGCATATAAATTATATTTTTTAAATAAGAATTCTAATATATATTATTTATTATATATATGTTATTTTTTAATTATTGACACTTTGAGACGAAGTTTCTTTAAACACGGGGCTAATTATCTAAATATAAACTGATACTTGTTGTATCTCTACAATGCTTATTTTGACATATGTTAGTAAAATAAGAGAATTTTGTTTTTGCGCAGCAGTGGTGTCGACTGTTTATGACATCACCATGCAAAATAATAGCTATAATAGTCAACATGCAACATTTGCATATAGAGAGATAGTAGACCAAATAAACACTACACTATTTTTTTTTCTATTAACCTGTATATTAAATTCCAATTCTGAAAGATTAGATGTTCCTAAAATATGTATTGTGCAGACTTAACATGCCCAAAGAAAGCTTTGTGTGTGTATACAAATGAATATTACAAGATTTGTTTCAAAATTCTCTGTTTAAGATCATTAAAGAACAGGTTCCTAAATAGTGACTAAATGCTGCCACCAGCTGGACACTTCAGGGTTTACAACATGCTTATACCACATAATGGCAAAGTCATCTCTGGATAAAGACCCCAAAGTTTCCCTTCCACTCTCCGTCACAGCAACCCCCCCCCCCCTTCACCTCTTTGCAAACCACAAATATGCGTTATACAGGATTAAATGTTCGTGCAGGCTTACAACTCGTTAATATTTTTTCTTCTCTCAGTTGCATAGTAGAAATAAAAATAAACTCTCTGCGGTTCTACTCACTGTGAAAGAATGTTAATTTCCCTTTAGGCCTTCCTCAACTTCCTGCAGTATTTGGAATATGGGAAAAGTATATTGGCCATTCATTATTGCTTTCTCCTGTGCTACAGACTTGTAAGGAGCGTTCTAGAGAGACAAAGCCTTTGCCAGCAAAAGGGGGTTAGTTTAAAGAGCTCCACAGGCAGCCACAGACTGGATCCATGTAATGATCTCTTAAACAAGATCTTAAATGTCTTTATTACAATGGAGCTGAGGCCTATGTTTAACTTTATGGGGAATGTAGGACAGTACTTTTCATCTGGTTTCAAGACCTACCGTGTCTTCTCTTTATACCCTTTCATATTTTATTATTAAAACATTTGGTGTTTCTTCTAGTTTTAGTGTCCAGGATTGTGCTTACATCAGAGCTTACATCAGAAACAAAAAGCCATGTTACTGCTGGGGCCTAACTTTCTATATCAGGACTTGAACTAAAACTCTCACTATTCCTGAGCTGCTGCACCTAGAGAAAGTTTAATATAAAATCTGTTAAACAATCACTTGCTGACTCCAGACGTGTGTAATAAATGCAGTTTATTTGTCCTCTGGTAGACTGCAAACCACCCCAAACTGAATTGAACTCTGTTCTTCAGTGTTGTTGTTTAGATTTGGAGGCAGTTTGTAAATCTGCTTCTGCAAACTAGATGTTTAGCTGTCCAGGTTGTCGTAAAAAATAGACATGGCTTGCGATTCAGGAACGTCAGTAAAACGGCTTTTATGGCCCTGCTTTTCCAGATTTTACCTTTTTTGGGTACCGCAGTAAAGCAGCTTCAAAACTATTTTACAACCATGGTTTCGTGTGGATTGTTCTCCTTTTTGTTGTGTCTCTGTTTTTAATATCGTCGTACAGGATTAACCCATTTTATTACTATCTTATTTATGTATATCTGTATGATATATATTATTTCCTTAACCCATTTTATTACTATCTTATTTATGTATATCTGTATGATATATATTATTTCCTTAACCCATTTTATTACTATTATATTTATGTATATCTGTATGATATATATTATTTCCTTAACCCATTTTATTACTATTCTATTTAAATATATTTATTTGTATTCTTATTATTTAATTTAACCCATTTTATTTCTTAACTCTTACAGAGCCAGTGTGTGAATGTGGTTATGTTAAATTCTCTCTCTTTTCCTTTCAGAGTAAGCGAGATCATCTCCTAATGAATGTGAAATGGTACTACCGTCAGTCCGAGGTGCCAGACTCTGTCTACCAACACTTGGTACAAGACCGGCACAACGAAAATGGTGAGGGCTTTCTCAGTCATGGCCTTGTCTCTTCTTACTCACACAGTCACGTGCAAATACCTGCCCTCTTATTGTCTCGTTACAGTGATGTTTATTCCCAGCTTCATGTGGAGTTACATACTCAACTTTTACTAGAAACTGAACATTTTGTAAGGTTACAAGAGCGCCATACTCAAGTTACAATCTAGAGCAGGGGTGGGTTATATGTGACCCTTTATCTGTTGCTGATCTACAATTCCCATGATGCAAAGCCATCGTGTGGCTCATTGGCATGGGAGTTGTAGTTTAACAGCTGGAGGACCTCTTATTGCCAAGGCTTAAACGGACTGTATCATCTGACAATAGTTTCTCCTGTGAATGTAGAGAATAAAAAGATTATTAAACAAGATTGGTACAAAACTGCAAACAAATGCCCAAATTAGGTCTGCTGCTTATGACATCACCTGCGACCTAATATGCAAATTACTAATTTGTCATTGAAAAAACTGTTCATTTGCATATTAGACCACAGGTGATGTCATAAGCAAGAGACTCCACAGACAGTTAAAACCCATTTTCTCCTAATTTAGGCATTTACTTGCACATTGTTTAGATAATTTTTAATCATTTAATATTCTCTACTTTCCCAGTAAAAACGATTTTCAAGTGAGACAGTCCCTTGAAGGTAGTTGACACATAAGATAAAATGAAATGAATAAGCTGAAGCTCCTATGCTTGGATCTCCTCACACATATTTTCCAGAACATTTCTAGATCTTTCCAATTAATCAGTTGCTTAATATGGCTTCTTTCTAAAACGTAATGCTATCCAATCAAGGCCTATTAGTTACTTGACATGTAATACAACAGCCATTGTTTCCTTTTTCGACACCTTACAATCACGAAGACTGATTGGAAAGGCCTATTTTTAGTCATACGAGACAATTGAAGATCCCAAATAGTAATCTATTTACAAGTCCCTGCGTTTCAGAGCTAGTGAATATAAAAATGTATTCTGCCCCCTATCTAATACAGATAGAGGCTGGTTTTGTCTTCCCTCCAAAAATCGCGATTTTTTTTGTAAACGTTCTTTTAAGCTTGGAGATAAAAGGACAAAATCTCCCAACTAATAATGTTATTTTTTTACTTCATTAAGCACCTAACTGTCGTCCTAGTAGTGTCTTCCTAGTAGTGTCGTCCTAGTAGTGTCGTCCTAGTAGTGTCGTCCTAACGCACTCTGTATTCTCGCCTTAGACTCTGGTCGGGAGCTGGTCATCACAGATCCAGTCATTCGCAACCGAGAGCTGTTCATCTCGGACTACGTTGACACGTACCATGCTGCTGCTCTCAGGTGAGTACCCGCATCTCCCTCATTCCATTTGTCCTTCCTGTTACTTACACATACACAACTCACAAGATAGCTAAAGTACACCAGCAAGCACCCTGCTGGTGCGTGATACACATCTAAATTTGATATCTGCAATTACATTTATATTGAAAACTATACACATTTTAAAGTAAAAAGTTGTGCACAGAGTGTTATTCCAGGTTTGCCCGACGGTAAATCAAGAGGCAGATGGGAACAGAGGAGAAAATAGGTTAGGGAGTGAGAGTGTAAATTATAAGGGGTAACTATAATACAAAATATTTGCCGGACATCAGTAATGAAGAATATAAAATAAACGAATGAATGCGGAACAAAGCAGACATAAATACAACATAAAGACAAAAACCTAATCCATATCTCACAGCTTTCCCGATGTGGTAGAACAGGCCAGCAGAGATGTTCAGTCCGGCTCAGTACTGTTGCCAACACAGGATAGTAGCATTGTGGATGGTTTTTAGACAGTAGTTCACTCTTCATACTGTTTTGTAAACTTCCTTTCTATTATGATTGTAGCATTAGAGAAAAATAGATTATAAAATAACACCACTGCATTATAAAACAATGCACTTAAACCAGACGCATTGCTAAATGATACATGAATAGTTAGTTGTCTGTTTATAAAACAAGTGAAAAGGGTGGACTATTCCTTTTAATTGAAGATGCCCCACCAAGATAAAAGGAAAAAACATGCTAGAATAGCTCTTTAACCCCTTAAGGACCAGACACCTAGGTTTAGGGATGTAATTAGGGGAAGGGCTGTTGTGATGTTTGTGGCTGCTGTTAATTTAAATGTCAGCGTATTAACTCACCTCTTTAAGTTGTGTTTAATTGAAAGATAGTTTCAGGGGTATTGATTTTATTTAGAAATGCTTTTAATGAAAAAAATACAAATAAAGTATCTCATTGAGCCCTCTTTGCTCAAACAGGCTGACATCTTGGGTCGGATGGGTCAGGTCTTCCTTTATCTGACCCAAGAATCTAAACAACATGTCAGCCCCCTGATAGAGGTATACAGAGCAGAAATGGATCAATAAAGCCCTCTATTTCTATTCTCTCATTAAAGCGTTTCTATTTAAAATGCCTACACTTGATGCAATCTTTCACTTAAAGGGAACTTTTTTGCTCACAATTGTCCTTTAAACATAAAGAACATCGGAGAAGGATTGGCCACACCTTTAACCAAATAGATTGTCATCGCCTGCATAGTTATTTTTAGGATCTGGGTGGTGCTTTCATAGTGTAGAATGAGCAGTAGGCATTTTTAGGATCAAAGACTCCCTGGCTCCTTTGTTTTATGCAGCCCTGAAATATTGACCAAGGCAAAATACACTTGAGATTCGTTTGTATGGGAAATGAGTTTAAAGTTTAGCTCGGAAGGGAAAGATAATACCGGATAGATATCAATAAGATCAACTTAGACTAGTTTAGCTAGATGCTTGGAAACGCCTTTCTTAGTTGTTATTTATTATGAAGAAGTGACCTGAGATTTGTGTGCATGGAACCTGAAGAGCAACTCAACGTGATCTTCTAAAATCCCAAGACGAGGCAAGCTTTCCAGATAACCTGACCCAAAAATGTGATCATTGTTGGTTCAGCCTGTTCTCACAAGGTAGCCAGGGACTTCAGATGACTTATCTTCCAAGCATTATTTTTCTGACACTTCTTCGACTGTAATGGAGTTCCTTCTACAGTCAGTCTCTTTTGTGATCTACTGTGACATAATGTAGCCAATAGGAAATAGACAGGTCAGCACAATCTGCTTCTGGGATTCTTATGCCACAATTTGCGGAGGGCAGCTGAAGTGGGTGGTGACGGAGCTAACAGCTTGACATCTGTAGAATTTCACTTTTCTAAAATTATTTAATTACAAAATACATAAAAATAATATACCCACGTCCCATCATGTACTGGTAGTGAATTTATTTTACAAACTTTCATTATTTTTTTTAAATGGCTGTATGAATCCTGCCATAACAGTGATCTACCATTTGTAAGGCCCCATGCCATATAAAGGCTCCTATTCCTGTGACGGATACCCCAACCCGTGTAATAGGTGGTCATGCACTTGGATAGCTGATAAAAGTTGGCATCATAAAGAGTCCCTTGGTAGACTGCACTCTCAATGTCCAGTGCTGCCTTCCATACTTTATTCCTCCTCCACATGCTCAGCGATTGAGCTCTGTGAAAGAGGTGGAATCTGGGTGGTAAGAGATCATTGCGGAATTTCAGTAAATAAAATTATGCAGACTGTGGTCTGACGTGCTGCACTGGTCACAGAAATTAGTGTGTTACCCCGTTAACCCCGTAAAGGACAACAAAACTTCTTCACTTGAGCCTTTAATATAGTACTTTTGACAGTACATGCCAGTTTGTCCTGTGACTGTCCGTGGGAACAAGACACTCTGGTCTATTCAGCGACTGGCACTGTCTGCTTGCTCAGAGAGAGACTTGTTTTTGCATGGAAGAAGCAGACGGGATTAACCAGACATCTCCCCCATCCCCCCCTGCGCAGTCTGCAGACCCCGATCAGACAAGCTGGGTGAGCCCTGCTTTGATTGGCGGTGCTCACGCTGACACTGTCAGCACGTGCCAGCCTCCAGAGCTGAGACACAGCAGGGAGTAAACCTGCGTGTATTTATTAAGATATACGTCGGACATGTTTTTTGTTACCCTTTCTCCCTTTGAGGGCGGGTTAAATAAAGAGTTGACTTCTCCTTTAAGGGCTGTGGGCTGTTTAAAACTCTGGTTTCTAAGGATAAATATGATGCCGAAAGAAAGTCGTATATAGTTTGCACACTTTATAGTTTGAATAAACCATATGAGAAAGAGAGAAGTTAAACACATGCATCACAAAAAGCTTTTCTCCTTGAGGGGTTAAATGAAACGTAGCAAACGTATTAAGATCAAGAATTCATCTGCTAATGCAGAACAGCAATAAATAATTATCCTAAACTTCCTGTTCACAGTACAAAAATGTAGTTCTTACGGACAGATGAGTTTGCATTGCCCAATTTTGTACTGTTTTTTTCTTTTCTTTTTTTTTTCTTCTTTCAACTGATAGTTAATGGGTTAAACACAGTATTTATGATGCCAAATGACAACAGTGTGCTTTTTAGCTGTTTAAAAAAGTATCTCGGCACTTGTAAAGGTTACATTAATTACCCTGTTATAGAGATTGTGCAGAGATTGTAACGGAATGTACGAGGTCCATGGGGTGTGTGGGGAACGCACAGAGAGCTGGTCAGTGTCAGGCTGGATGGAAAGGAGGCGAAGATGGAAAGGTTTTCCTGGCAGGGGCTTTGCACTTGGCGGTCTGCAGAATGGATGCCGTCAGAGCGCGAACCCAAGTAATCTGCTTGCTAATAACGCTCAGATGGCGATTAAATAAAAACCATCTGGAGACATTTGCTTTGTTCAGAGCCACATCGCCAAAGCTGCTGATTTCAAGGCAAATTAGCTCCAACTTGTGCTGGGGGCGTTACAAGCTGGAGACCAGGGAGTGGATAATCTTCTGATTTAACTTATTACAGAGCTCTGGATAAACGCTGTACATTCCAGCAGAGCATTGGAACGATTCAAGTCCTTGTTTCACCTGAGCAGCATACAATCAAAGCATGGCTAGTACCAGATCTCTACCTCCCTGTCCTTTTTAATCTGTCCTGGGCCTAAGGTGCATTGACATGTCCAGTGTTTCTCAGATGGGCCTCTGTCACTGGCACGTATTGTACATACGTTGACTAGCCTGTGAAATAGGCAAGATCCAAATGTTATTCTTTCTAGTCCGTATGACTTGGGTTAGACTGCAGTTCACACCACACTCAGCCAGACATAATGGGAAGACATTAAAACAAGAATAGAAAGTAAAGTATAGCTGTGCATTGTAGATTTAGGGACAATTTAAGCACTAAGGCTTTAAGAGAAAGGAATATATTAAAACCCACAAGGCTTTAGTGTCCTCCCAGCCAAGTGTTGATTCTTTGTGATATTTGGAAAGGATGAGGATTGGAGAAGCTTTAGTATTTGACTTAAGCCCTGATGATCTGTGGTATTTATTCTGGAACACGAGGCAAATGGAAATAGGTGGTAGACACATGGATTAGCCTCCCAGTGTAAGAGGTCTGTTAATTCAGAATGCCTGGGATTTGGGTCCATGGATGCTGTAGGCAATCGGTTATCGTACAGCATCACAATCTTTAAGATTGTCCCGATACATATAAAAAAGGAGGACATTTCGTTATAATTTACGCATACATTCAAATAAGTCTATAAAAGTTATTTTAAAGGGAAAAGGGTTTCTTTTCTTTTTTTTATTTTGCATTGTTGATTTAAGAAATGTCTTTTGTTTTTATGAAATATTTTACTAAACAAGTGTGACTGGGTGCCGCCATTTTGTAAAATATTGTGTTTTGGGGTGCCAACCCCCTGTGACTTTAAAGCACTAGTATCTTATTTTGGGGCTGGGGACACAGAATGCAGTCAATAAGACTGAATTCTGATCATAGAGTTTCATTGAATGGGAGGCTAATGTAACTATTACATCACAAGGGGCAGAGTTATAATGCTGTTTAATCAGGTCAATCTCCTCTCTTTGTGTTGGAAGGCAGGTAAAAAAGGTTGTACACCGTCACCTAGCCCTGCCCACTAGTGATAAACAGGAGGCAGTAAGGTAGCAGGGGTGTATCTTATGACATCATGAAGGCTCTGTCCACAACTGTAAAGTGAGACTTGCTGGAAGATTTTTTTAGACTGTTGCATCATGGGTAAAATTCTCAAAATGGATGCTGGAGATAAACACCTAATTTTATTTTTACTTTTATATGCAATTAATTCAAACATAGAAGAAGAAAAAACAGTGACATATGTCTTATATAGGTGTTTGTTTTAAATGCACATGTAATCTAGTTACCATCTTATGTAAGTGGTAGTGTCCCTTTAAAAGCAGGAAACTTACTTTGGGGCCATGGCCGCCTGGCTCCTAAAGTTTCTCAAGTGTCTGTATATTTAGTCTGTTAACATGTGGTTACATTTTGGTTCAATCAATAGTCATCTGATCAGTGTGGCCCATCTCCTAGAAATAGCTATGTATTTACCTGTTGTAAAACCTCATCACATTTACTGGGATGTCCTAACAGGTATAACCCAAACGTTCACATATTTGTTTACAATTTTTGGGGAATGGGGAGGCTGCAAACCTTTTATAAGCACAGGGAAACCATACACTAAACCAGGAGACTAGTTAGTTGGTTATACATTTATATATATTTTTCTTCCTTTTTTTTTTTAGGGGGAAGTGCAACATTTCCCACTTCTCAGATATCTTTGCTGCTCGGGAGTTTAAAGCCAGAATCGACTCCTTCTTTTACATACTGGGCTACAATCCAGAGACAAGGTAAGCCTTCCAGATAACCTGCATTTCAATCAGACATCAGCTGATCAATGCTTTATTCAGCCATTTCACACGGGCTTCAGTTGGCGGATGTGGGAGAGAAGGTTTACAGGGATGGATTGATCTTGATCGTGATGATAGAGCAGTAGAAATATCAGTATTTAGCAATCAACATCCTGCATGTGTAGTGTTTTCATACTTAGTACACACTGATCTTACTATTATCAGATCCTATTTAGTGGTGCTGCATGGGCAACCTGCATCACGTAGGAAATGCCCAGGAATATACTCCTTTTTATGCAGTTGAGGCTACAAAAAATGGATGTTACAAATCACCTGGAAGATACCTCTCCACTTTATATGGTTTTTGCGCTGTATTAAAAATATGTTAGGAAAACCCTACACAATTCTATCATTCTTAATTTTTAAAATTAGAATTAAAAGACAATACATATTATTCATTGTATTTGTTCCTTTTAGAGAAAATCCTACGTAT
Organism: Pelodytes ibericus; assembly: GCA_036172795.1. Taxonomy (NCBI): domain Eukaryota; kingdom Metazoa; phylum Chordata; class Amphibia; order Anura; family Pelodytidae; genus Pelodytes; species Pelodytes ibericus. The sequence goes on from CM069866.1 coordinate 19,295,429, forward strand.
TTAATGGGTCATGCCATATTCTCTCGCATCCATCTCACAGCTGATCTAGTAGAGGCTCTCACCGGCATGTGTCCGCATTTTGGTGGGTGGTCTTTCACAAGTACAGTGAGAGTATGGGAGACCTAGATATAACCCCCCTATTGATCTGATGTGAATGCAGAGATCCACTGTCTCAGGTAGAATTTCTTGGGTACTTTTAAGCAGTTCTACTGGAGGAAGTTAAATTGTGCGCTTCCCAAAACACTACACACTGTTATTTACCCTTATAGGAGGCAATATTCTCCGTATATAATGTAAGGGGAAGAAAAACAAACACAAAATAAAGTAATATAGTGTAGTATATTAAGACTAATAAGTGGACCAAAAGACATATCTTCCTGAGTAGTACCCTGCTCAGTATCATGGGTATTCGGGAGCCCCTCTAAGGGTCTTGAATTCACAGGTGTTATCAGATGATCCTCGAGGTCATAAAGAATAGGACAGGGGAGGAAGGAGATATATCTTCAGTAAAACTTTCTTTAATAATGCAGAATACAAAAATATAAAATCTTACATAAAAGCAAGCAGCTGCAAAGTGCATGTAGTTTCAGACTTGTAAGGTGCATGAAGTTCTAGTAGAATGCTCCTCTCCCACACACAACGCATTTCTCCTTATTCAGGCTTTCTCAAGTGTGTCTCCAGGAGGGTAAATAACAGTGTGTAGTGTTTTGGGAAGCGCACGATTTCACTTATTTGTTTTGTGTGTATTTTATGTACCAGGAGTGAAGCACTGGTTGTGTTTTTGTGCTGCTACTCCCTTCACAGTTAAAGGCGCAGTGTACTCTATTTTTGTTTACTCCTGGAGGAAGTGGCTCATATTTTGGAAAACATAACCAATTTGATCAACATCACAAAGTCAGGATCTCTCTCAGTAATGAAAGAAACCACAATTATTTTTTAGTGGATATTTTAATATTTCTGTAGAATGGGTGTGCATACCCCATTTATTCAAAATTGTGCGGATATTTAAACGTGTCATTCCTTTTATAATCCATTCAGTCCAGATAATATTGGCACCTAAAAAGATTTTGGTAATCTGCATTTTTCAAGGTACCACATATGTGATGACATTGCTTTCACAGTAGTGTTTTCAGTTAATACCATCTTTCTTAGGGCCGTAGTGATTTATCTGCTGTTCTGTTATTGGAATGGTTTATAGATCTGTACACTTGATTGGTTAATTTTGTCCCACAATAAAGAATTGTAGAAAGTACTTGGCTCATTGTTTTGGAGAAATGTGCATCACCTTTTTGGAATTGGCCATTGGCTAGTTATCGATTTAACCATTTATTGTATGCCATCATGTCCGTTATATGTTATACAAATGACCTGGTTTAAAAAGTACTTTCTTGCTGTACAAGGCTTTTTTTATTCCCAAATGTGAGGAGACAGGTTTATGACATTTTATTTAATGTTATGAGTGCCATTTTGTTTATAGTTATGGCTTGAAGAAAATGGAAAAAATCCAGGAAAGTCAAATGGTTTCTGATCTTAACACCACCCCGATTTGTAATGTCCCATTTAACCATAAACATTGCGTGGATGGTTCACATTGACACTATTTCCTATGGAATGTGGAGATCTGGGGCCTAGTCCTGTCTAGGTACCCAAGCAACTTGGGTGCAAAATAAAGTTAAAGGACTCTGTAGTACACAGGCTTGTTTGCAAAGGAAAAATATGTAGGCAATCTTTTATGAACTGGTTTTAAATATTTAGCTCTATCCCTACCCCAGTGGTCTTGCTCTATTCCAAGCAGAGAGCGTACATATGCTGGCTGGAATAGGAGAAACCATATATTGGTTTTATTTAGTTTTGAGAGAGCGAGAGAGAGTTGACGTGTCAAACTGAATGACTATTGAGAAGAGGAAGTGGAGAATATAATGGTCTGAAACCTTTCTCCTGGACTTTTTTTTTTACTCGCCTTTTGCGGTCTTCCGATCCCTTGTAAAGCAGGGAGTAGTGCAGTGCAAACGGAGTGCTGTATGTAGGGTTGCCACCTGGCCGGTATTTTACCGGCAGGCCGGTAAAAAATTGGCTTGAGGCCAATGTTAAGTCTATGGAGGCAGTAGCATGGCCGGTATTTTTTTGTAGAAAAGGTGGCAACCCTAGCTGCATGTGTTTTTTCTTTTTTTTTTATTATCATAGTAGACCTAACCCTGTAAAGTGACTGAACCTCTGTATAGACAGAGGTGCTCCATGTAAAGTGACTGTACCTCTGCATAGATACTGAGCTGTTTCCTGTATAGTGACTGAGCTGCTGAAAAATGTATCTCTGCTGTAAAACCTTTAAATGGTTATAAAATGCTTTAAACTTTTTCCTTTGATAACTTTCAAAACAGCAGATTCAGAATACATATACATAAGAACTGTGCTTGAAATATTGGTAACAATTCATAATCAGATCAATTTATGTGATTTGGTTAACTGCAGGGAACTAACTTTTCATGGTCTTGTACAGTGGGGAACCGCCAGTATGTTCCATTACCATATGACATTTAATACAGGAAATCACATTCAAATGAATGGGAATACTCATTGGTGTCTTGTCTAAAAACGGGGATGGTGGAACTTGGATACTTTATAACCTTTGTTATAATTCACTTAAAACATAACTTACAGATAGGTTCCACAGTTTTGGTTTCAAAACTTGCGTTTAACAAGTTTGGCAAAAAAAAATTGTTTGTGCAAATTTTGTTTTATTGTCCAACAAACAAGATTTACAGATTCACGTGTTTTGCTCTCTTTTCGGTAGATTTATATGAAGCTCATCTCAAGCTTGAATAAGCTAGCAGTGCCCCTTTAACATGGCTACCAGGGGCATATCGTGCCCCTGAGTGAAAGGTGTGCTGCCAGTCCGGAGCGTACCTGTCACTCAGGGGCACAATGTATATCCGGGGGTTTGTGTGCTCCGAACAGACAGCACACAAACCCCCAGAAATACACGAAATACATCCGAGGGGCCGCCGGCAGTTGCGAATTCAGCATCAGTCACTCACTCACGAAAGTTCACAGCTGCCTTCTGTCTCCTATATGTATTTCTGGGGTTTGTGTGCTGTCTGGTCGGAGCACACAAACGCCGGTAATATACAGCACGGCTCTGTGCTAGGTGTGCGGCACATATGGCACATTCGCGACTGATGGCTACTTCCACATTTATTAGATGTAAATGTTTTAGAGTACATAGCCGGTCCAAATGTTTAACATTCTATTTTGAACTACATGGAAATGTATATGGCAGGTTTATAGTTATGTAAAGCCACTAGACTTTAAAAATAGCATATACTTGGTTACCTGAAGAAAATGTTCTAACATTGTGCCTAGTACAGGGGTATAAGAACATGTGCTTTACATTCCATGTATCTGCAACCAGTGTCCTTCAGTCTGAGGCCTACATCCTGGTCTGACTGACCATGAGCACTCACCATTCCCAGTTTGGGATCAGTCAGAAGATAGGAGGTGTACTGGCTCCCTCCCCTTTTTTTACTTTGAGATCATGGGTCATCACTGCAGATAGTGGGTGCTAAGGCTTGCAGACATGGACACAATCTACAATGTGTTCATGAAAACCTGCACATCTAATTTTTATAAATTGTGCAAGATGAAATTTAACAAATGACTCAATAAAATCAGGTCTTGAAAACTGACCCATTAACCAAGTCTATCAAGATGTTGTAACCGTCCGTGCCATTACATATATATGACGGTGCTTCTCACCTTTCTAGGTGGATAAGCATGGCAGAAGTGAGGATTTTGTTACATGATTTGATACATCCTACCTGTGCCTTGCTCCAAAACTGCATTAAAAGAAAAATTGTAGCAAACAAATGAACTAATGTTTACTTGAAAGATTGCATCAAGTGTAGCTAGATGTAGTTAGATTAGAAATTCTTAAATGAAAGAATATAATGCACTTTATTGAGCCCTCTCTACTCAGTTTAGCACTAATAGGAGGCAGACATGTTTAGAATATTGGGTCAGATGCACCAAGATGAATGAAGAACTGCCCTAAGATTCTAAACAACATGTCTGCTCCCTATTAAAGCTTTACAGTGCAATAAGGGCTCAATAAAGTGCACTATTTATATTCTTTCATTAAAACATATATATGTAAAATGTCTACACTTGATGCAATCTTTCAATTAAACAGTACTTCTGTTTTTGCTACACTTGTCCTTTAAGCGCCAGTACTGATCTGTGCCACCATAACAACCTGGCTATGGAAGCCCTTTTCTGGTGCTCGTTCAGTGTCCGAAATAGGCAGATAATGCACTCTGGCAATACTCACTGGGGTAAAGGTGCAAATATGTATGATGAAGGGAACCCATGACTTGTGTCATTGGAAACCTTGATGGATTGGGCAAATGACTGGTAATCATTGTGCTTAGAACTTGACTGATCTTGGAGTATTAACAAAATTTCATTCAATTTGGCTTTTTCTGGCTCCAAATCCAGGGCTCGAAAAATATGAGTTGACTTTAGGAGTCAGATGGACCAACTTAGGAGCTAGGGAAATAATATTCCACATGTCCTATAGGGATTTAAGGAGCAATGGTGCCCCGGGTTTGTTACTTCCTGGTTTACTTATAGTGCATATGCTTTAGTCTCCTGACAGTGAATGGGTTGCTGTCTGAATTGTCCCATTTGGTAACAGAGGGGTTAACAGCTTATATAGCACTGTGCTTATACATACCCACTCCCACACACTATGCTGCATAGCTGTTTTTCATAGAGCGATGACAGCTCAAGTGGTGATACGGATGGTTCCTACACACATCTGACAGCTTCAGACTAATGGTAAACACGCTGCCATAGATCTCCTCCTGTGCAGCTCCTAGACCTGCTTCTGCAGCCTTGATCTCTCCAGGCAGTGGACAAAAACCTCCCTTCCAGTGTCTTCATTCACAGGCCAGGGAACAGTAAAAACAAAGGTTTTTGTTTTTTTATGAAGTACCATTGTAAGATTATTGCAACCTATGTGTGCATATGATACTGCTAGTGTGTTGCAAATCTGTTAAACTAACTAGATACTTGCCCTTCAAGGTAGCTGTAATCAAAATATTTGAAAGATTCAATTTGTTATTGATCAGTGATCTCAGCAGATCATGAGCACCTAAAGGTAGAACCCCCCCCCCCCCCCCCCCTAGTTATTACGCCCTAAACTTGAAGAAAACTTGATAACAGAGCAGATAAGCTGCCTATTAGTTGTGTTAAGAAGGATTTAAGATGCTTCTGCAGCTTTAAAATATTTCTATCTTTGCTTAAGACATAAATCCCAGCATGCACCTGTCTTTGTCCTGATTGTCCACTCATCTTGTATCACTTTATTCCTGACCTGTTACTCATTATATCTTTGCAATGAAACCAGCAATAGAAAGAATGTTCGAGAGATGCTTTAACTCATGGATCATGTTATATTCCCCTCCCAGGTTCCCTAGATGGGCAAAGGCTTATGGGAAATGTAGTTCAGGAACAGTGGAAAGGCTGCAGTTCTGTGGCAGTCCACTTAAAAGACACTTATAGTTATATATAATAACAAGATTGGATCAAGTGTAGCTGTTTTATAGAGAGATGTTTTAATGAAAGAATACAAATAAAATAGCTTAGGCAAAAGATGGACTTTAAAAGTGTGTCAGCATAGAGCATCAGTGATTGACTTATGAGCAAAGGGTTTTCTAGCCTTGGTTGCAGTTCATTAGGTTCTATGGTCACGTTTCTTTTATGCACAGACAGACACGTGTCACTGTTTTGTTATTACCCACTAATCTGGAACAATGTATAATTCATGTAGATATCTTATAGAGTACCATCAAGTATGCTTGGCACTCTGTAGTAAAGAATAGAGAATGTGCTGTTGGGATAGAGGTAACTGCGTGGGGCATGTAGATGTTGGTAGGTAGAAGTGGCCCCTGCCAAGTGATTGGATTGTTTAAAATATGAAAGTTATTTCACATTTCCATTTAAAATGTGCAAAATTGTTGCTCTTGTGTTCAGACGATGCCGGTTTGTCATACTTTAGTATGGTGTCTGTGTGTATACAAGTATAGCGCTGTGCTCTATCCTAGGATGCAAAAGTATCTTTAATAGAAGAGTAGTGGATACCTGGAGTAGTCTTCCAAACTAAGTGTTACCAGTATATACAGTTTAGACATTTTTAAGATTTCCCTGGATATGAATAAAGTACAAACATTTTTTTTTCATATATTTATATTTTTCATTATTTATTACATAAATCAATCTTACAGACTGCAATGTTGTTTATAGACCGGCTAACACTGTCTGTGTTATTGTTACATATTATTTTGCTTCTGTATGTAGCCATTTGCCTATCTCAGTATTAACTTTTTTTTTTTACATTACTGCTTTTTAATTTATAGACATGTTTTGCTCTTCATTAATCTTTGGTTATAGTGATTCTTTTCAGTACTATATGGTCTCTTATACATTTCTTATACTGCAGCCATATTTGTTTGTCTAACGTTGATAATACTGAGTAAGGTGAATCCAGCCCCTGCTTTCAGAGGTTTCAATGCATTGAGATTGTTTTGCAATAGCTGCTCCTCATACATGGTTTCTTACTGTGTTTTTCTGTTACGCAATGTCATCAGTGTGTTTTGTTTATTAATTGTGTCGAAGGGAGTGCAACACAGGGCATGGAACCCGTAACCGCACGGTAAATGTTGCTGCTTTGCCTCTGGTGTTAGCGGCACTCCATACGATGGCTTTTCAACTCTGTACATCTGTCTGTGTAGCTAGTGCAGCCATTGAAGTGTCAGCAGGCTGCAGTACTGAGTGCCTGGGGCATCGTTAGTTGGAGATTCCCTTGCTGGGGCCCCTGCTCTTTCCTCGCACACAAGCTTAGTATGCCGGGGAGAGGTGCTAGCAGAGGCTGTGTACTCTGCTATATTTACGGAAACAGCAGGGTTGAGATTGATTGCGTTGTAGGAAGGTCTGTGGCTAAGACGAAGGAGGGATGGTTGGAGGGGGGGGAGTGAACCAGAAACAAGCAGGAGGGGGTCACAGCACATGCTCAGTGCCTCTAGTCTGAGGGGGGAAGTTTTTTGCAGCGCTGTGCGTGGAGGCTGAGGTCATAGCACAAGCTCAGTGAAAGCTCTCTGAGGTCTCTGACTGCATGTGCCACCATTTTGAGTAGTTAGAGTAAGAAAAGGGGAAATTTTAGAGCAGGGACTGCAGGCTGTGGGATCCAGACAGAGCCAGCAGCGCCTGTGCTAGTGATGGATGACCTGTTCAGCCCCTGCAGGTAGGAACTGACATCTATGGCCTCCCACACTGCTGCTTGTGCAAGCTTGTGAAATGTTTATCATGGATTGTTTTTCTGCCACTCTGTTTTGTAAGATTGCATGTCGCTGCAGAGCTGTGAGCTGTGCTTGCTGCAGCTGTTTTGCATGCTTACCTGTGGGTAGCACTGTATGCAGTCAGGTACGCTTGAAACCCTCTGTTCTGCTCGTGATATTTTTTTCCTGACTCCCCGTCTCTTCCTGCAATGCTATGTTAACCTCTTGCTGGATCGGGGGTGGGAGGGAGCTGCTTTAGAGTGCACTTCATGCTCTCTAGTCCCACAGGGGTTAATGTGAGCCATTTGCCCTATATGTCAGTGTGATCTTCTGCCTGGGAAGATGCTGGAGCTCGCACGGCTAGCTGGTGATGTGACTCCTTGGTTTAATGTTTTGGGCCTGCAGTGACTGTTTAGATAATGTTTTCGGGAGGGTTGGAGTTGGGCAACCATTGGCTGCTTAGTGCTGTGGGTGGAACTTTTGTCTTGATTGAGAAGTCTACATCCCTAGGGCTAATGATGTGAGTTACTGTGATAATGTGCTAGAAGTCAGAAAGCAACTAGTCTAAAGTCCCACTAGCTCTGCACCTTTCTGCCTTTTGCACAGCTGACCTGATAATATTACCAAGTTCTTCCAGAAAACAGGTTCTAGTGATTTTGTTTTATAACATTTTAATAATTAAGATGTTCCTGTGCATTCAGCCTTTAAATAGTACTTAAATGCTCTTTATTTTATCCTTTTAGAAGGACTGAAAATAATAGTAACTTTCTTAAATTAATGAAGTTAAGTTCTTTGTGGGTAATATATGGGAATCATTCACTAAACTGTGAAAAGATAATAATTGCAAACAAATCTTACCAAAATAGTTGAGCTGGAAAAAAACGTAATTTTGTTTGTTTTTACCGGTTCTGTTATTTTGGCCTAATGTTTGTAATCAGAGCCCAAGTATCTTTATAGTTAACATACATATGGTATGCACAAATGTTTGAATGTGTCTGTTTACACATGTAAAATATAACACACACACACACATATATATATATATATATATATATATATATATATATATACACATATATTTGTGTGTGTATATAGCTATAAATATATAATTGGGTTTGACAAATATTTACATGAAAAAAGCGTCTCTCCGTTGCTCAACCCTACTAGTGCGCCACAAATACAAACTTATCCGTGGATACTTAAAGATAAATGTATATAAAGCATGAAAAGGCACCAAATCGTACCAAGGTTGCATTATGTGCTGGATCCTGGAAGGTGCCCAGTAATATTCAAGAAGTCCCACACTCTGATCTAAATGCATAAACCCAAAAAAAAAGTAGAAAACGCCACTGGTGAGGAATCTAAAATAACATCAACTTTGCAATAAGTGCATATATAGCCAAGTTTAATTCACCATCCAGTGCAACCATAGTCAAAGCGTGCAGATCAGCAAGATAGCCATACATGTTTCACACTCGGCTGAGCGCTTAATCTAGTTGCACCGGATGGGGAATTAAACTTGCTGATATACACAAATTCCAAAGTTGATGTTATTTTATATTCATCATCAGTGGAGTTTCTTTGCTCTAGACTTTAGGAGCCAAGCATACCAATTCAGTAACCAGCCTTGTCGTCTTAGGAGCCAGAGTGGTGGTACCACATTAGCATCCAATATACAACAATCACAACCGTTAGGAGCCTCTAGATTGTGCGCTTGCGAGCAGGGCCATGTGTACCAGTCTGTTCTAGTTTGTCTAACTTACTATGTAGTTCCCTTCTATGCTCTGTACCTAGCGCTACGTAAATAAACGGTAATGTAATGAGCCAGCAGTAGAGGTTTCAGAAGCTGTGGCTCCCAGGTTTTGTACAAAGTGTTTGTACAAGCTCCATTAGTGCAGTTAGTATGTACAAATACACAAAAGTGAAAAAGTAAGCAAACTTTTTACTTTTTCTATAAACTTAAATTTAGGTGACAATGGCTGTATCGAATACGAGAGCGATATTCTGTGCATATTTAACTTTAATAGTAACATATTTTTTCCCAAACAATTTAACCTTGGTTATATGTTCAAATACAGGTTGAGTATCCCTTATCCCAAATCCCTCAGACCAGTAGTATTTTGGATAATAAGATATATTGACGTCTCTCAGCACTCCTGAAATACAGTAGTATCAGTGCAGTTACTGTATAGAGCAAATAAATCCCCTTACTATGATTTGAGACTTTGTTGAGCACCTGCCGTTGGTGCGCCAGGCCTGCACATGTGCTGTTGTATTACCATTTGTTGGTGTGGGGTATTCTGAGCATGCTTAAGTGGGCCGGACACTGAATAAACTGTAGCATTCTGTATCACTGTTTGCATTCTGACAGTGTGTTTGGATTTTGCAACTTTTGACAAAATCCCCACATTTTTGGGATAACTGATCATTTTCGAATAAAAGATTTCTGAATAAGGGATACTCCACCTAATGCTAGTTAGAACTGAAACAGATGCACACAGAGTACACAGTGTGCATAGTAGTTATACTTCCTCATTGTACAATACTTCATAAAGTGTAGTTGAATTCTCAAATGCTTAGTGTATCAAGGGCATCCATCCTGACCTAATGGGCATAATACTTACTCACTTTATGCTCATGTATCCTGGTAGATTTAAATGGGGGGGGGGGGGGGGGTGAAGAGAAACAGGCACCTGTTCTGCTAAGGTAAAAAGTTATACACTAGCATTATCATCAAATCTATTATACTGACAGAAAATAAGACACTTAACGTTGAATGTATATATATCTATATACAGATACAGCTGATCTAAGTACACTAGTGCTGCCCACATAATGTTTCTGGTGGATCTTCACAAACCCATGATAGAAAAAGGTCCAATAACCGACCCACATCCGAAACACTGGAATCCAAACTAATGTTGACATATTTTTTGACTAGTGTTACTCTCCCATGGATAATGGAAATTGATTGTAATCATTTTATGTCTTGAATTGGTAACATTCCTAAGTACTTTCACATTGTTTTCATATATTATCATGTATTGTAACCTTCCATTTGTAACGATGTAAACCAGTACAGGTTTAGCCATTCTTTCTGGTGTTTGTATTGATTTTGAAGTCCTGATGCTGTGAACTCAATAGTTTTATAAGTTGATACACAGTTTGGCAGAATTTAGGGATGTTGTATCTTCGAAACAACCTACATCCAATATTTGTATGTATCCATTTCCCCAGCAGACATGTGTGCTTTAGTAGAAGGCCTGGTTGTGCAATACAGTGTACGTTTGTTTTTGTTTTTCAGACAGTCTAGGATAAAATACAAAAAACTTTCCATACTTCTTTTTTGCTGCAGACATATCTGTTAGTGAAGCATGTCATTTCATTATTAACAATTATTTAGAGGTCCAAGAAATTTTTCTAGATTCCCACAACTAATGAATATTTATTTATTGAAATTTCGTGCATCTGTGCCCCATGGTACACACTCTGTTCATAACCCAGGGAAGTGGTCCAGTCCTGGACATCTATATAAAATACAGTGAAGTTACTACAAACAGGTAGCAACTTTTTTTTTTATGTATCCTGGACGTTCACTATTTCTGGTATATGACACTCTCATTAGAGAGATGATGACGTTTGGGGTTTAACATTAAAGGCCCTGTGAGCATCTGAAATATGTTCCTTGAAATCTTTGTGCCATCACAGAACATCCTACTTATTTACCGTAAAATCTCAATGTCCACATACAACGGGCAACCTCAATTACCATAAAATCTCTGTACCAACGCGGCACTTCCTACTTATTTACCATAAACACCCCGTGATCCCACGGAACGCCCTAAAAAAATGTCCTACTTAATAACCAGTAACAGTTTGATAACTACCACCAGGCATTTCTTGGTATAGGCCTTGGTTGGTCTTTAAATGCTCAAACACATTGTACAGCACTGGTATCACAGTATCTGCCATTTCACATTCATTTTGCCAGCCCCCCTCTGTCCAGCGCATGTTTACCTCAGTGAGCAGAGCGTCTCCATAGTAACGCGCTTTCTCTCCCCCCCCCCCCCCCCCCCCCCCCTCAAAGGGAAGATCTTGTCATTTTATGTAATTCGCTGCAGTTGAAGAGGGCCGAAATATTAAGTTGTTGCTATGGCAACGGCTTTGATAGATCAGTTTCTTTTGTCATTTTTTTCATAGAGAAATAATGGGGTCCTGGAGTCTGGAATTAACACCTTCCTTACAATGAGCAACCATTCTGTAGCTCTAACACGGAGCGGAAAACAAAGCATTGAATTCCTTCGATACGATGGGGACATTAATACCGTGTGTGACATTAGAATGGACTCTGGTCGGTGTGGCAGGAGGCATGCTTGTGCGACTGTCTCCTGTGGAGACTTGTAGTTTCACAGTGTGATTTAGAACCAATAACATTGCATTCCCAAGTGCTGATAAGTCAGATCCTTTACAAAGCAAGATAGAAATGGGGGTGGGGGCCTTGGGCTCTTTGATTTCCTTTCTCTGTGTGACAAAGGAGCACATACACCTGTCATGCAGTCAAAACCCTATGTACTTAACCATGAAAAACACCACCTATGAAAAAGATCGGCCACCTAAGCTATATTTTGTTTTTTAAGCCTATAGAAGGCACATGACACACTGTTTAATTTGGTTGGACATTTAAATAAAAAATAAAAGGCTAACACAATTTCCCTGTAGGATAATATTGTGTAGGAACCTCCCAACCCCCCCCATGTAATATAGCTCACACAGGCATAATATCATCTTCCGATAATAAGATAAACAAAGTCTCTCTGTTGCTATTCCTAAGAATACAGTTCTAGACATACTCATTGTTTCTTGCATGTGCTTGTTAAGCTCCAGGGTACTGTAAACATGATCCGTTTTGTCTATCCCGGTTCTATAAATATATATAAAATCATTGGAAGCCTTATTATGTTATAGACACATTGCAGACGCAAAGTGTTCTGCTAATCTCGACAAACAAACTGGTCAATGTGACCTCTTCGCATGTCCCCATCTCGACCTCGAAAAATGCTATTCACAAAGCATATGTTCGTGGTACAGATGTGTTCAAGGCAGACGCGATGTGTCGAGCAGATCCAGATGGAATTTTTCTCCCACTGAAAATAATGGGAGGCGAAGTGCTATTTTGAGTTCAAATTGTTTTTGACTTGGTCTCAATAAACTACTGTCATTTTTTTTCTCCCATGGAATATAATGTTACTCTCCACCTTTAGAAGACGCGAGTTGAATGGAGTGAGTTTTTTGTGACTTTGCCTCCCTTCACTTCTAGTGAGTAGCAATATTTTAATACATTCTGTGGAGGTCTAGATCGAGATGGCAGGTCGAGTTGGACTTTGGCCAAGGGGGTCAAGTTGGAGATACAGTTTTGTTACAAAGTGGTTGAGTTGGCAAGCATGCGAGTGGCTCGTCACACCAGACTTACGAATGTTCTCTTTAAAAGGAATTGAATCTGGTATTACTAAATGCCAAAGCGACCAGATTTTATCCATGCTTTCGAACAGTTAGTTAATGGAGGAACTCCTAGGGGGTTAGAATTAACCAAGTTTTGAAGGTGAGAAATGTGTCACTTCTGAAAAGCTCCTTGTAATTGTGCATATTTCATTTTAATTACCGTATAAATAGCCATGTGGTTCTGGTATCCTGACCGGTTTATTGTTGGGAATGAGATCCTATACCGTATTCTATAGTGTGTTCATTAAAAAAAAAAAAAAAATATATATATATATTGATATATTGTTTTGTATCGTGTAGTCAGGCTATTGGAAAATGTCTCCTGATGAAGCCTGTTATTATTGGCCTCATACAGGGTCAATGGGAAAGCCTCTGCTTAAAGTGACATTTCGCTAGTTCATCATCACCTTTGCCAACACAAATTGCATATCACAATCTGTGTTATGAAGCCACACAATGGTGGCTGTGTAGCATTGGAGGTGCAGTTTCACTTAGCCTATTTTCCATATATTGTGCATGTTTCTAATATATGGGACAGGCCCTTTTTTTTTTCTTTAAAACTAATCACAGTTCTCGTGTATATAAAAATAATTTCAGCGGGGGCTCGGACTTCCAATAAGGAGGGGCTTGGAGACATGGGCAGGATTGTTACAATAGTAACACTGCTTTATTTGCAGTTTTAGGAGATGGGACGATTTGAGGGGGAAAACTGCTAGATCTGTTTCCATTTGTTTACATTAGAAGACACAGCAAGTCTCTAAAATTGTAGCTGAAACAAGAGTAATAGAAATTGGTTAGTTAATCACAAACATTACGTTTAGCTGGGGCTTTCGTAAAACCACAAAGTGGGCAGTTTTGTGTAGGAATATATTACTGCAGGTTGAGTATCCCTTACCCAAAATGCTCGGGATAAGAAGAGTTTTGGATAATTACTTCCACCAATAAGATATATTAAAGCCTCTCGGCACTCAGAAATATCAGTGCAAATACTGTCTAGAGCAAATAAACCACTTTAACCTTGATGTAGCTGTGATGTGACTCATCGTTGGGAACCTGCCATCGGCATGCCAGTCTAGCACGTCTGCCATTGTATTGCCCTTTGTGGGTGTGTTTACATGGGGGAATCCATGGAGAAGATATAGTGCAGCCTTTGGGGGCTGGACGCTGAATAAATTGTTGTACACTTCAACGCTAAAATGGTTCTTTTCATCAAAGTGTGAGAGTTGATATAGTTAATGTCACTGCTCTCATGTATTTACTGTAGCCAATCCAAGAATCTTACTGACTCAATGCTTTGGTATGGTCCATGTGTTATGAGATCTTTTCTATATTCAGCAACATCAGAATCTCCTGCTGCTGCACAAATTAATTGTTTCCTTATTCCATATGTTAATATTTTTGTCTAATATGTGTAATCCTGTTTATTCCAGGAGGCTGAATAGCACACAGGGGGAAATTCGAGTTGGACCAAGTCATCAGGTACCTTTTTTTTTTTCTTTAATATTTTTTTCTTCTCCCTGTTGTAACCTTTTGGAGAAAATGCCATGTTGTGTTAGGAAGTAAAGACTTAAAATCTGCATTGGGGTTTCAAAATGTAAGTGAGCAAGCTATGAATCATTGGTTCCTGGGCGGTCTCCCCAACTAGTCAGCCAGATCTATCTATACTAATGTGTTTTAACTTATGGGTGTGGCTTAGTTAGAAAAAACAAACAAATCCCACCTACATTTTCCATACATAATCTGAGATAAACGCAGCACAGAGCAAGAAAAAGGTTTGTTTATTCCTGTGGCAAAATACACAAAACAAGGAAGACTTCGTACTCAACGTTTTTTGTCCTCTACGAATTGGTTTTCTCTGAACTGTTCCTAGTTCCGGGAAGAAGCAATGTGCGTGTCTGCTGACACTATCCTTAGAGCATCCCATGTTCACTTGTATTCTTTTTTTCACAAAGTCAACCAAACTTTTAATACAATATATGAATTGCTTTAGAGGAAAGTGTTCTTTGTATTCTAGTCCCATAATAAAAAAAAAAATTCTCCTTCAGTCCTGAGCACTTTATTTCAGAAGATACATTGCTGTGCTAAATTGCCCTTTTAAGACTGGTGTTTAAACGCTGTACTCCTGCAGATCTTTACTGCCATCCTAGCCACAAACAATATTTTATAGATGTCCTGTGTCATTATGGAACATTATGCTACAGAACCTAGCCTGATAAATGTAGGCGTCAAAATGCTGCCAAAGTCTTGTGAACTTCTGACTCCTAATTGGCAGGTTCCGGATAAATATTGCCTTTTTAAGTATGATTTGTATTGCATGTGTAAGAAGTAATTACAGAGGCTGGAAGCCGTTCCTTGCGAAGTGCTCTCCATCCTTGCTGCTAATAACGCTGCAGATGACTAAAGCTGCTAATTAGGTCTCTCGACACAGAGTAATATCTATTTAATGAGTGTACTCCCCCGAGCCGTGTCCATTTCAGCATATTTTTACTTGGTTAAATTGGGGGCTTTCTTACACTTTTTAGATTAGCCCCAGGCAGCCCAAGAAACTGGGTACATTTGATTGGAAAGTAGATGCTTTGGGCACCTGTCTTGTTAAGTGGAAGATGTAGAGTTGCTCCCAGTGTTAAGGCCTTTGGTAAATCATTTGCTTTTTCCTCTTCTGCTTTGTAGTAAAGAGTCAAATGTTCCTTTGTTGTGTTTTTTTGTAGCTTCCTATTTTGTTTTGACTTGTTATTCATTTTTAGGCATCACCTGCTGATTTTTGGGATTTGATCTTTTTACAGCGATCGTTTTGGTGTGATGACCACATTGCCATTTTGTTCAGAGACACTTCTGAAAAATGCATGCCTCAGGGCTGCAGACTGATCTACAGTATACAAATTACAGCTCTGCTGCAGACATTTATCATAATGGTCCCTGTCTAACAGTATCAGAATTTTTTTTTTTTTTATTTTTTTTTTTTTACTTTTTATACAAACAATGGATGTAGTATTGGGTGTCTAGTTAATATCCCTGCATATTTAATTTTTCAAACAGCCAGTGTTTGGTCTCCTCCATAGTATTGCCTATTACTTTTGTGTCATTTGTATACGTTTACCAATAACTCCCCTGCCCAATTGTTCTGGCTTCTGCAGGCCAAGCTTCCAGATTTGCAGCCTTTCCCTTCTCCAGACCGCGATGCAATCACTCAGCATGAGGAACTGGTTTGGATGCCAGGGGTTAATGACTGTGACCTGCTGATGTACCTGCGGGCAGCCAGGTAAGGCACAAAAAGTGACACAAACTTCATTCCTAATTTGTTTTGTCCATAGTGTAATAAATAGAATTCTGGGTTCCAGGCACATGTTAATTATGGCGCTTACAAACACAACGGACTTGTTTTTTTTGTTTTTTTTTAACTGTGTACAATGTCAAAATAAATGACACTAATATTTTGAAAAACTCTGTAGTGTTAGAACTATTTATAAAGCTAGATCCAATTTAAACTGATTTGGTATTCATTTTTGTGTTCACAGGAGTATGGCTGCCTTTGCAGGGATGTGTGATGGAGGATCCACAGAAGATGGTTGTATTGCTGCTTCTCGAGATGACACTACACTTAATGCACTTAATACGGTTAGTTCTTATGCATGAAATAAGTAAAACCTACATAGTGGCGTTACTACTTTATCAGTAGGCTTCAGAAGTACTTTGCAGTAACCATGGTTGCTAAAGCACTTCCTGTGTTGGATGTGATGCATGCATGTCTCACTTCCTGTGTGGGATGTGATGCTTGCATGTCTCACTTCCTGTGTGGGATGTGATGCTTGCATGTCTCACTTCCTGTGTGGGATGTGATGCTTGCATGTCTCACTTCCTGTGTGGGATGTGATGCTTGCATGTCTCACTTCCTGTGTGGGATGTGATGCTTGCATGTCTCACTTCCTGTGTGCGATGTGATGCTTGCATGTCTCACTTCCTGTGTGCGATGTGATGCTTGCATGTCTCACTTCCTGTGTGCGATGTGATGCTTGCATGTCTCACTTCCTGTTGAAACTTCCTATGAAAAACATAACTCGCCTTTTGGTGCTCAGTGGTTTTTCTTTCAGTGACTGTTGAGTTTTTAGTCGGGGGGCGGGGTTTAATACAATTTTGAGTTTGCTGCCTCGATTTTGTGGCATTCCCAAATCCCTCATGAGTGCCTGATTACTTTCAAGAAAGGTAACGCTACCACAGCATTCGATTCACAGCCCGCAAATGTTGATAAACCTTGTATTGGGCTTATGTTCATATGCCACCTGGTTATTACATTCAGCCGCCCTATCGACACCTGTCATGCGGATGAAACCATTTTAATCTCCCCGTGACATTGTTTTCTTTTCTTTGACGCTTTTTCTAGTGGACTTAAATCTCCAACATAAAGCAGAGCAGCATATTTCCAGCAGATGAAACTATTTGCAGTTCATCAATCACCGACTAGTATTTTTATTCGATTAATGTGCTTTATTTTTTTATTTTTATTTTCTGGCTTCACCTCAATGAATGCTTGTCTACACTTAATGTGGAATAAACCTCCTTTGAGTTTTGAGAAGGTTTCTATTCATTACAGACATTTGTGGCTCTCATGTAGGGAGGCTTTGATGGCTGTAATGGTGTCTGCTCGGTCTCAGTTTATGTCCATTAGAGCTGTGCTGAGCATTAGTCGCTACTGATTAGGAAGAATCTTGGCAAACAGATCAAAGAAGAGGATTATACGAACCGATCTTCCAGATTATGGGCAAGAATCACGCTCTCTTCATTTCCAACCCCCTCTCTCTGTGATGAATTATCAGCTGTTTTTTCCCCAATTATATCCTGGCTTTAATTTCTCTGTAATAATCAGACTTAACGGAGAAAATAATATTTTCTATCGCTATCTGTAAAATTCCTGAGCCCTGACTATTTTTGAGATGATGATTTTGCCATGTAGGACCCTCATTATTAGAGACTACGGACTCCAGGAGTAATTAATTTAGACTTTATTGCAATAAACTTAAATTCTAGTCCCCTCTTATTGACAAATGGCAATGCACCTGTATGTGTGTTTGAATGTATAAATATATATGCAGAAATGCACATAAAAAAAACACAGAAAACAATCATCGATTAAAAACTAAATGCTAATTTATGCCCCAATAATTCCACATCGCAAAAAAAAGTTAAAAATGATTGTTGCAGAAGTGCTGATGATTTATAAAGAAATTATTTAATTAAATAATACATATTAAGTATCTTATTGAGACTTCTTTACTCCTTCTCGTTCT
>CM069866.1:19323540-19538540 GCA_036172795.1 Pelodytes ibericus
AAGTCAGGATAATGATTTAGCAATGCACTGAATGCTGGTGAATGTGCGTGTTGTGTGTCTTTCGCCTGCTCGCTCAGTGGAGGGGCCTCGGGCTTGGTGTTGGCTTTCCTTGCGTGAGCTGTCATTTGACTCCAGAGATGGAGAAGGCATGTTCAGTACTCTGTTTTTGGCCACTGGACCTTGGCTGTGTGCGTAATAGGGGGGAAGCAAAGGGGATGTGAGACTCTCGCTCTGAAAACTCCAACAGCTTCACTATCATGGCTGACGTATCTCACCCAAGATGTGTTTGTGGCAGGTTGGATTACACCGGTTAGTTTCCTTCTGATTCTGAGACTTTGTTCTACATCCAGTTTGTTTCGAATTCTGCAACCGCAAAGTTGGTTAATAATTAGGTTTGTTTAAAAAAAAACGTATATGTTTCCATAATGACCTTACATTGCTCTATTATTCTCCTTGATTACCTCCTTGAGTAGTCTGACCTGAAAGCTCTATTTTAACTTGCAAGGGGCGGTCACAATGAAAATACAGTTGTTTATATTCTTTACTTGGTTAATGGATTAGCCTTTGACATCTAATTTCAACTTTTTTTTTGTTTTTTTTCCCCCCTTTAGTTACATGAAAGCAGCTATGAAGCGGGGAAGGCCTTGCAGCGCTTGGTGAAGAAGCCAGTGCCCAAACTGATTGAGAAATGCTGGACTGAAGATGAAGTGGTGAGACACTTAGATATATTCTATATGCTCTGTCACCTGCTTATATAAGTTCTCTGCAGGACATCAATGCAGAATATCCCCCTGGTAATGATTATTTCATGTAGACTTTTCCTAAAAGTCCACCATTCACAGGACTGTGCCCAAAGTGTCAGTCACGCCAAGGAAGACTGTTACCAGAACGTTAGCAACAGTTGAAAAAGTAAAGGTGTATATATAACGGTGGATATAATGTGTCATTTAGTCAATGTTTATTAATATGTGTAGATATCAAGAGAATTGTGACATAACTTTGGCAGTTTGGTCATGTACTAAACAAGGGCAGTGGGAAAACAAGTAGGTAAAAAATGAGTAAGGAGCATTTTGCGCTGGTTTTCCCTGATTTGCGCCTCTTCCATTTATTTTTATTTAGCGTGCATTTTTCCGGTTGCGCTAATAAATTGCGATTAGATTTGCGCACGCTAAAGAGCTTTGCGAATATTTTGTGAAAAATTATTCTTATTTGCGTGTGAAAATTACGCCAGCTTTTAGCCAGTGCTATCAAAAGAGGTAGAAAAAAATATTCGCAAAATTGCCTGTTTTTATTCTCAGTTATGCCTGTTTTATTCGCAATTTGCTCGTATGTCCTATTGGAGTGTTAAATGTTTAGTACATTGCAATAGGAGCAAAGCGCAAAAATAGTTTTGCACATAAAATATATTTGCGCTTTTTTAGTACATGCCCCTCTTACTGTGATGCGAGACATCGTTGGGAACCTGCCATTGGTGTTCCAGGCCTGCACACTTGTCATTGTATTAACCTTTGTTGGGGTGGGGGGGGGGGGGGGGGTGGTATCTGAGCATTCATGGAAAGGCTATTTCACCGCTTAATGGGGCTGGACACGTAATATACTGTGGTGTGCTTGCATTGTGACAGGGGTGGGGGGGGGTCCAAAAAATGTAAATAACGGATTTTTGGATAAGGGATACACCTCAACCTGTAGCACTATAGAAGCTTATTGAGATGTAGCACACATATACTGCTTTAACGGACCGATAGGGGAGAAGCACTGTCTATTTACGAGCCTAAATAGGAACCGTGCCTCCTTTCTACTATAATCATGATATTTTTATTACATGGGAGATTGCCTGAGCAGGGATTAACCCTTTCACATTGGCAATGGGAAGGCCACTGGGTAAAAATCTCCAATACTTGTGATCAATGCAGATAAGAAGCCGAGCAGGCTGGTTATTAAAGCACTGACAATAGGTGCAATGCCAGCTGTAGTGGAGAGGTATTTGAGCACTGCATTGGGTAATTAGCAGAGGAGTTGTCTAAAAACACAGATTGTTTTAATTATCGTTTTCCTTTTCACACAGCTGAGCAAGTGAAGTGTGACAGCAGTCAGCAATGGGGTCAGATTAGCACTAAGCCTTTTTGTGACTGTGCCACTCTGCTAAGTACCTTAATTGTCTGCTCTATATTTTCTGCAATCTGATTATGGAGTGATAGGTGCTCTAGATTAGACATATTGACTTTGATCCTCCGAGTGCCAAAAAGCTGAGCAAGTAGCTGCTAAACTGTGACTGTGTGGGATGAAATGCTACACAGCAATGAGTCTGTGAGCCAAATGCCGTATATTCATCCTTAGACAAAGACAAGTTGGATTGGAATTCTACTGAATACGAACATGCTGTGTATCTCCAACTTAAGCCTTTACAAATAAGCAGACATGAAAGATTGCTCATCGACTGATATAAAATTTAAATATTGAAGAAACTAATATCGAGGGTGTTTTCTGGTCAAACGTTAATGTTCCTCCACTTCCAGTAACAAAATATGGGACTGGGTTACTAAATCCTAGAACCTCAGCAGGCACTGTGTTATGCCTAGGAAGGCCCCCTCCAGGGCTGCCATCAGAAATTTCGGGGCCCCACCTAGTCTCTTTAGCTCCCTTTTGCCCCCCTACCCTGCCAAAGTCATTTTATCCAGGGCTTTGTATATAATGCCAATGATTTAAATGCACCCCAGAACATACCCCATCACCCGCATTGAACATCCAGGACTTGCTGCTGCCCCCCAGAACATGCCCCATCACCCGCATTGAACATCCAGGACTTGCTGCTACCCCCCAGGACATTCACATCACGCGCATTGCACATCCAGGACCTACCTCATTAATATGCCACGGACAGTTTTTCCATTAGTATGCCACAGTTTGCCCATGAAAATGCCACAGCCAGTTTGCCCATGAATATGCCACTGTTTTCCATTAATTTGCCGCGGCCAGTTTGCCCATGAATATGCCCCTGTTTTCCCATTAATTTGCCGCAGCCAGTTTGCCCATGAATATGCCCCTGTTTTCCCATTAATTTGCCGCAGCCAGTTTGCCCATGAATATGCCCCTGTTTTCCCATTAATTTGCCGCAGCCAGTTTGCCCATGAATATGCCGCTGTTTTCCAATTAATTTGCCGCAACCAGTTTGCCCATGAATATGCCGCTGTTTTCCCATTAATTTTCCGCAGCCAGTTTGCCCATGAATATGCCGCTGTTTTCCCATTAATTTTCCGCAGCCAGTTTGCCCATGAATATGCCACTGTTTTCCCATTAATTTTCCGCAGCCAGTTTGCCCATGAATATGCCGCTGATTTCCCATTAATTTGCCGCAGCCAGTTTGCCCATGAATATGCCGCTGTTTTCCCATTAATTTGCCGCAGCCAGTTTGCCCATGAATATGCCCCTGTTTTCCCATTAATTTGCCGCAGCCAGTTTGGGAGCCAGAACTAGAGGTTGTCTCTGACAGGGTGACATTTTAATTCATGTCCTTCCATGTTAAGGACAATACAATGATGGCTATAATTGCTTTTTACCTCAGAATATACCCTAGCCAGTAATGCATTTGATTGAGGCCATATGAGGCACACCTAACCTATGTTCTGCTTTGTCTCTGTGTAATGCAGAAAAGGTTCATCAAAGGCTTGCGACAATACGGCAAGAACTTCTTCAGGATCAGAAAAGAACTTCTTCCAAACAAAGAGACGGTAGGAAATAAATGACTTTTTATGGAATTGCTTGTTTCTATACACAGCTTTTCACGTGTAAATCTGATTGTTTATCTGTGTTACTCTAGCAGTTGCCAAGTTTGAATACTGCACATATTTTGTATTTTCACCCAGACTAATAAACTTGTGTAAATACGGTATTTTTTTCTCTGCGTTAAATCACATTGTGTCACAAGCCGGATCACTGCGCTATATCAGGGACCTTCTTTCCCATAGCGTTATAACAGGGTTTCAATTACAGAAGTAAATGACACTGGTATTGATAATTACTTCAATGCGTATTGGGAGGGGGGGGGTGGTGGAGTATTTTGAGACCTGTATTTTTACCTATAGAAATGGATACTGCTTTCATGACAGGCCTGTATGCATAATTATTCAGTATACACCCAGTTATTGGAATAAACCAATCAGGCTACTTCCATTGCCATTTGGGAAATCCTAATACTCTGTCGGGGGTGAAGATCCTGAGGGACCGCAGTAACACATTCATTCTTCTAATAACATTTGCTCTTCCGCGGCTTCTCTTCCAGCAATTATTTCCCTGCTAGAATCAGGATTTCATTCACTGCTTAACATTTGATGATTCGTTAAATGGACTTCTCAATGTTTAAATCACAGGAGAAGAGAACATTATAGATGCACTAAGCTTGCCACAGGCTCACAAATGCTATATATATACATAGCACATGTATATGTTAGGAGAACATATATATATTAGGAGCCATACCAAGGGTGTTCAGTGTTATTGGCTAAACAATGTGTAAGAAAGACATAGTACTCATTGGGCACATAGTTTACTCTATACTGGCCAGACATATTCATTATTAATGCATGCAAGTGGTCTAAATAAAGTAAACCGGTCATCCACAAAACTTGGTAAAAAAAGTTGAGAGACCGGGAAGTAAATGCACTACATATTTACTTACAAAATCAACCGCAAATATGTAGCTGCAGACATATACTATATATAACTAGGAAACGCTGCGAGTGGCTAACTAGGAAACGCTGCGAGTGGCTAACTAGGAACCGCTGCGAGTGGCTAACTAGGAACCGCTGCGAGTGGCTAACTAGGAACCGCTGCGAGTGGCTAACTAGGAACCGCTGCGAGTGGCTAACTGGGAACCGCTGCGAGTGGCTAACTAGGAAACGCTGCGAGTGGCTAACTAGGAACCGCTGCGAGTGGCTAACTAGGAACCGCTGCGAGTGGCTAACTGGGAACCGCTGCGAGTGGCTAACTGGGAACCGCTGCGAGTGGCTAACTGGGAACCGCTGCGAGTGGCTAACTGGGAACCGCTGCGAGTGGCTAACTGGGAACCGCTGCGAGTGGCTAACTGGGAACCGCTGCGAGT
Source organism: Pelodytes ibericus (assembly GCA_036172795.1). Lineage (NCBI taxonomy): Eukaryota > Metazoa > Chordata > Amphibia > Anura > Pelodytidae > Pelodytes > Pelodytes ibericus. Next base: position 19,328,639 of record CM069866.1, read on the forward strand.
GGCTAACTGGGAACCGCTGCGAGTGGCTAACTGGGAACCGCTGCGAGTGGCTAACTGGGAACCGCTGCGAGTGGCTAACTGGGAACCGCTGCGAGTGGCTAACTGGGAACCGCTGCGAGTGGCTAACTGGGAACCGCTGCGAGTGGCTAACTGGGAACCGCTGCGAGTGGCTAACTGGGAACCGCTGCGAGTGGCTAACTGGGAACCGCTGCGAGTGGCTAACTGGGAACCGCTGCGAGTGGCTAACTGGGAACCGCTGCGAGTGGCTAACTGGGAACCGCTGCGAGTGGCTAACTGGGAACCGCTGCGAGTGGCTAACTGGGAACCGCTGCGAGTGGCTAACTGGGAACCGCTGCGAGTGGCTAACTGGGAACCGCTGCGAGTGGCTAACTGGGAACCGCTGCGAGTGGCTAACTGGGAACCGCTGCGAGTGGCTAACTGGGAACCGCTGCGAGTGGCTAACTGGGAACCGCTGCGAGTGGCTAACTGGGAACCGCTGCGAGTGGCTAACTGGGAACCGCTGCGAGTGGCTAACTGGGAACCGCTGCGAGTGGCTAACTGGGAACCGCTGCGAGTGGCTAACTGGGAACCGCTGCGAGTGGCTAACTGGGAACCGCTGCGAGTGGCTAACTGGGAACCGCTGCGAGTGGCTAACTGGGAACCGCTGCGAGTGGCTAACTGGGAACCGCTGCGAGTGGCTAACTGGGAACCGCTGCGAGTGGCTAACTGGGAACCGCTGCGAGTGGCTAACTGGGAACCGCTGCGAGTGGCTAACTGGGAACCGCTGCGAGTGGCTAACTGGGAACCGCTGCGAGTGGCTAACTGGGAACCGCTGCGAGTGGCTAACTTGGAAACTGCAAGTCAATTTGTGAATGATGGTCATGTTATTTCAAGTGTACTTTCCTTTCGTATTATACTATCTCTAATCAGCATTTCATTACATGGCATATGATTTGCAGCACAAATTTTCTTGGGCAAATAATGTGTAATTATTTCTATCACTTCTGTTAATAATGTTATTCAGCCTCAGAATGCATTGGTTCTTTATTTATATTGCAAACATTAAAGCCCGTCCATGCTTATGTATTTACATCACAGAATGAAGGAAATGAGGTGGGGGCTGAAAATATAATAATCTTCTAACTTCTAATCTGAAGTTCTAACTTTCCTATAGGTTTTTCCATACCATAGAGCTTTTTTGAATGTATACTATTTTGGGTGGGTTTGATTTCCTCACAGGTGGATTTATTGTGTCACAGTTAGTGGTCCGAGCTCCTGTCTGCCAACCTTGAAGGATTCTGTTGTGTTCTCACTATAGGAATTCACCTTAAAACAGGACTATAGGTTCTTATGCCACATGCTTGCTGCATTACAAACCATCTGCTTAATGTTGGCGTTCAAGTTGTCCATCTGTAGTATGTGTGCTCTGCTCAGAACTGTGATTTGTGTACCCACCTTGAGACCACCAAGGCACAAGGCAGAAAATGTTAGGGTCCAAAGCCCGGCAGAACTGAACATCCAGATATTTGTTAGTATTACTCTATGAGAATTAGATTAGTCTGATGCAGGTCAGCAGTACAGCAATTCAGAAAGTAGTCTGCTATGGGCTTATGTGGGAGTCCCTTACTAACATAGAGATATTTCCACACATCTTATTGTGCCCCATAGGTCTTCCCCAGGATGTTGTACATTGTGATAAAAGCTTAATGGTGTGTTGATATCTTATTGTGTTCAGCGGTTTCTTGAATACTTACGTCTGACTTCCTGTGCTGTTCTGGCCTTTTTTATGTGCTAATTGGTGCAGAGCCTTCAAAAGTAAATGACAAGTGTTTTTGGAGTGGTTGTGAGAAGGGCACCTGCCAGGTTAGTGGGGTTTCTTATCAGCACAGGAGCATTATTTGGGAGGCTGTAATGAGGATGTATGAGAGGAAGGTGTCATGTGATCCCTAACCAATCAGGAGATGCAAAACAAAAGCACCTTGTACCTGTTTCCCAGCGAGGCTCTGGTTACCCCCAGCTCTTCAGACACTGGTTATTTCCTTTTTGGGTAGAGGACTAGCACGTCATGCGCTCCCCGACCATTTGTGTAAAACAGATAATCAAGCCTTGTGTGATCTTGCTGGCAGCAGACTCTCTTAATCCTCCCCTTATCCCGCTAATGTTGGCTTTCTCTTGTAATGCCCTGATGGCTTTCAAGTCACGATCAGAATGGGGATCACTTAAAACTCTAAATTCTGCTTCTTTCTGCCGTTTTGAAGGCCATCTCCCTAATATCAGACTTGGCAGGCAAACGTCAAATTCCTTTAATTAAAATACATCTTATTCTGGGATTTGTGAACAAGAAGGCTCTGGTCCATCTCAGGACCAAGAAACCTGTACTGCCCTTGTATTACTTTTATTTCCAGCTTTATGGTTGAAATCCCTCCATGTATTCCTCATCCTAGCCCGAGTGTTGTGGCATGGTAGGTGTTAACAGAAGAAACATATCTTTTAGATGGCTTCTTTCTTTTTCTCTCCTCTTTCTCTTGTAGCAGAACAAAGGGTTCAGCAATACGACTAGAATGGATGTTGTTCAAATGTCAAGGGGAAAAGGGCATTGAGGGAACTGTGAACATTCGCCTCCTAGAGGTGCTGAAGAGTACTGCAGGTTCTCATCTTTTCTGTGGAATGTGCTTCCAATACTGTGCACAGCATAAACACACAAGAAGACAGGTGCTTAATGCCATGTATCCAGCAGCCCTGCAGCATGGTTTCTCTGCTGCATATAAACTGCCTTCTGTCCAGGATAAAGTGGCAACAAAACAGATAGTTGGCAAATTATATATAATCCTGTTCTCTGGCAGATTTTAAAGGGACACTAAACGTTTTTTGTTTTTTTTTCACTTGTGCTTCTAATATAGAAGAACAAGTGAAATGTCCATAGTATGAGGATAAACTGGTATGTACTTTTGACAGACAGCTGCCAGGAAGCAGGGAGCCATCTGGTCGGCGACCAGCTCTCTCTGCACCCCTCGTTTTTGCATGGGAACAGGAGGGGCGACCTTAACTAGGTCCCCCTGCAGATCCCATGCAAAAAGAGGGTCTCGCATTCAGCAGCTAGTAAACCCGTATGTATCTATTAAGATACATGTCAGGTTTACTTACCTACTTTAGGTTAAGTCCTTGAAGGAAGCAAGGGTTAAACAAGTTCGAATGTCCCTTTAAATTAAATATGTATCCTGATTAGATCATCTGATACCAGGGGAACTGGACTTAACAGAAGCATTTAATAAAGTTTAATTTTATATATATATATATATATATATTTTTTTTTTTTTTTAAAGCAAAGTCTTAAAAATGAAAAGCTGCTTTCTGTTTTCAGTGTAATATGGGAGTCCAAATATTGCCTGGATAACGTGTAATGGGTTCCAGATACTGTAGGAGGAGGGGTGTGAATCTGTACCTCCTGTTGATAGTCTGTGTCCCCCTGACAGAGGTGTATGGGAGATGTTATCCATAAACCACTAAATGGCCTTTTTTGAAGCCTGTTGTAGAATCCTGATTTTGCCTGGTATGACCCAGTAAGGATGTTCCAGGAATTCAATACACATAGACCCTGTGACATGCTTGGCTTCCATAATATTTTATAGGCTCTGCTTTTCTTCAACCACCAGAGATTAAAAAACCTGCGGCTTGCAACTTTTTATTTTTCCTGAACCGCAGTATTTATGCCAAGGACATCCCAGGACAAGCTGTTTTTAATTATTGGCTAACTCTTTACTACCCGAAAGCATCTATAGCAAGCTACTAGGGCCATTGGATGAATACTGTGAATTACATATTCAGTGAAATATTCGGCCTCTGTCCCGAATCCCTGCAATGTTTGCTCTCTTTGCTAATATTCGTACTTGCTGGTTTGTGGTTCTTTGTTCATGTAACTGGTATTAGTCATATTTTATTTTTAAAGAATAGAAACATAGAATATGTCGGTATATAAGAACCATTCGGTCCATCTAGTCTGCCCAATTTTCGAAATACTTTTATTAGTCCCCAGTCCCCTATCTTATATCTAGGATAGCCTTGTGCCTATCCCACGCATGCTTAAACTCCTTCACTGTGTTTACCTCTACCACTTCCGCTGGAAGGCTATTCCATACATCCACTACCCTCTGAGTCTTCTTGTTGTGGTAGTTTTTCTTCTTCTAAACATACTCTCCTCCTTTACTGATCAGTATGTAAAATGATATAGATGCATGATAAACACACTGACTATTTTAGTGGGATTATTCTTGCATTGATACCCATATATCTATGCAAGTTCTGCATCTTTTGGTTTCATTGTGTACTATATAGTCCCAGTAAAATGCAGAGATGTGATAACTAGTCGTAGTATGTATGGAGGGGTCTGCTTTGTTAATGTGGAAAGTGTTAAATGTCGTGTTCTTGTTCCATATAAGGGATTTGGGGAGTCGCTACTTTAAATGTACAGAAAGCCTAGGATTTGAGTGATTTTATATGTTAAATACAATTGACATGCCCAGAAGCAAAACATGGCCTATTCATAGAGCTTGTGAATGAAGCTGCCCCCTGCTGGTTGTCTGGTAACAGTGTTATCTAGAAAATGGTTTTACACAGCTCTTTTTATTTGCACTATGAACGTGCCAAAATGTATTTGTCAGTATACTGAATACAGTGTCGCACGGTGCATTCTGGGATCTTAGTGGCCGAAACTATTGGAAATGGCAAACTTACCTGCCAAAAACATTTAGAAGCAACATGTAATGCATAAGTCAAGATTTAGGAATGGGGAAAGGAAATGCTTCCTGGTAGGTATACGTATTACATAAAGCTTTCCACACATCACACTATGTATACTTTTATTAAGCAGTTCCTGCCTCTCAGTCCTCACAGACGAAGTTGATGATTCAATGTAAAAGAAAGCTGCAATGGAAACATTGTCATTCCCCATCTGTACACTGTACAATTAGATGTCCACCCTTCATCTGTGTTAGCAGCTAGAGGGAAGATCTGGAACATCATTTCACTGAGAAGCAGATTTTTATTCAATGCGCCACACAAAGCCAAGACTGTAATCATGAATCCTTTCGCTTCATTAAATGTAATTTTGGCTCTCGTGCTTGTAGCCCCAGTTGGAGTAATTTGCTTTGATCTGTGCTGACAGGGTTTGTCCAGTTCAGACGGGGTGTCCTGGTGCCCCACAATGTGTCCCCTGATGCCACATGCCCCAAGTCCGTATTAGCTCTCTAACCTTGGCCGGACTCTTCAAACGTCATGTGTATTCTGCGATGAAAGGAACTAAAGACTGATACTCCATTGAGCCCGGACCGCAAGCTGACGATTCCCCAGGCTCTGTGTATGAATTCAGTACACACAGATAATAACAACATATTTTTTACCACAAAGTTTACTTTAAGATATTCACTTATTTTATAATATTTCCTGGAAACGCTGCCATCGCCCAGCATCCTGGGCATGTTACTATTACCTGACTTAATGGGTCTCATTTTATTGACCTCAGAGGGATGTACAGCTTTGTTGTGACCCTGCCTGGTTTGAATCGGGCTCTGATATTTGGAAGAAACTGCTGTAACGAGCACTGTGCAGGCCAAGGTAAATCAGCGTATTGCATAGATGCCATACAGTTACCCAGCTTGTGACATGGGCACTTGAAAGCTGCATTATTAGACCCATGTTTTTATCAGTGCTGATCAGTGATCACTGCCCTGTTGCTTTCTGTTGCTGCGTATAATGGCAGCCTTTGACTGCAGTGTTACCTGTAGTCAGAATATCACAGTGCCTTATATGGAGATTCTAAAAATAAGCCTTAGTTATAAGGATCCATGTCATTACCGTCTGTGCAGTGTATATTAGACCCGGCAGTCACTGACGGGGGTTATAAATGAGAAATAAAATCCTTGGCTGCCTACAATCCCCAGGGAGCAACTTTTATATGGAACAACTACCTTCTCTGACCCTCTTTTCTCCTTCACTGTTCTGGGACAGAGAGGGTCAAAGATGAATGTGAAATGCGTCAGCAGCTTTTCTTTTGTACAAATTAAATTTCCCAAATGCCTGCTGATAGGAATAGTACAAGGAGAATGCCCGAGCAGAGGCTGTCATGGTATAAAATGGAGTAACAAGACATCGGTGCCGTCCTGTGCAGGCAGCAGCCGTGCCTCCTTGATCATCCACGGCTGGCTGCGGCTTTAATAGCAATCATCCCTTCAGGCTTTGTTATTTTCCAGACATGACGGCTGAGCTGATAGAATTGTTTTCCACACAACCTTGTAGCAGATGTTGTGCCCTGGCTCTGCTGTAAGAAATGTCACACATTATTCTCTGCTCCCTCCCAATCCTCTCGAACCAGCTCCATAGCTGGTGCTATTCTGAATAATGTCTGCTTAGATAGATAGATATAGATATATAGCATAACTTAGACAAGGTACAGAAACCTATATAGATTGCTTTTATTTTCTCGGTATGATACAGATTATCCATGCTGAATTATAAATAAGGTTTGATAAGTCCCAGACAAATGTATATGTCTTTCTAGAAAACCCTATGTTTACTTATGTAAATGTATAATAATCCAAACTGAAAGCCGAGCGTGGGAGAAGCAGATTATCCTGATAAGGTATAAGTAGAAATGTGGACAGGCTAGACAAGTTCTTATCTGCCAACAGTCTGTTTTATGGGCTCTCAATTTACACCAGTTAGTGCATACACCTGCTAGATTACTTTTATGAACAGATTTTTGTAATTGCTCAACTCCTCTTAGCAGGGGCACAATTTTACATTGGAATACAGGCAAAAAAAAGTTCCATTTTACCCATATATGACTTTGAAATTGTTCTGTGAGAACTCTTGCAGAAAGTACGTTGTGTGTGTAATATCACCTATTTTATATGATAAGTGAATGCACTGTGATATATATTTTAAATGCTTGTCATGCAGAATAAGCAGGATGTGGTCATCGATGTAACTTATTACAGGGCAATGCATGGTATGTTTGGAAAAAGGAATATTAATATGTAGGATATTTGAAGCCCTTAATTGCTGCCTTCATATGTGTAATAAATGTCTTTAAAATGGTTGCTTCCATTCAATTGGGGGTAAGAACTATTTAAATTCACACATTAATGCAGTTCATATTCAGTATATTTGCTTTACCACCAAAGAATATATTGTTTTCCTTAATCCTGGTTTTTACATGGCTCCCTGAAGATGCTGAGAAGGAAGGGAATTAGGACCTTGAAGGGCTGAGGTTTCTGTCACTGCCAGGAGGTGATTTGAGCTTAATTAACAGTACTGTGATCGTGACTGCCCCATATGAATATTTCATCAGGAAACAAAGCAGCAGGGGGGGGGATTCGGATCGTATGTTTTGGAAATCATGCAGGCTTGTTCATCCATTACTGGGCTTTGAGACGCAGTCTCTGCATACTGCCCTATAATAATGGTGGGAATGGTGCTGCCCCCATAGTACAGATTACACCAGAAAATTGCTTATGGATGCCTTAAAAGAGTCTAAGACGAGTTTTCACTAGAGATACTTCCCTTCCTCAGTTGATCACCTATGCGGTGATGGCTAATCTTGGCACTGCAGATGTATGCACACAACATTTCCCACACTGCTCAGTCATAATTAATGGTGCCTGAGCATCATGGGAAATCTAGTGTCAACGTTGGCCTTTGCTGACCTTAAGTAATAGTATTGCACAGGAATTCTCATTGACCATTCAATCTCATTACATTAACATTTAATTCTATAGCGCCAATCATTTTACGTAGCGCTAGGTACAGAGCACAAGGGAGCCAACTACTAAGTTAGACAAACAGTCACAAAACTGATACATGAGGTAGCGAGCGCTGCACGCAAACTTACAATCTTTCACATTGGTCTAACAAGTACCTGTTCTAGTCAACCTAAGCTGGTTTTACATGATGTTAAGTTCTTCCAGCGCTTACAGTAAGTGAACTTGAATTAAGAAATAAAATTTAAAAAAATCTAGATGTTGTTGCAGAAATGTACGTTGGAAAAGGATTAGATTTTAGAAGAAGCGATATTCCTCGCTCATCCAGCAGCCACGAAACAAACATTTCACAGGCCTTCCTCAGTTACACTTCAGTAACGGGTTTCTAGTTAGGTTTGAACTCGTTTCCTGACGGCGCAGTGCTAGTATCCAATGAATTGGAGATTGGCTTGAGATAGGAAAGATCCTCTGGACATTGATGTCCAACTGGCTGGCCAGATGTGGAGTTTTGCGCAGCTGTCTACTATATGAAATATTGGATTACCTCATAGAATGAATGTCTCTTCCCCCCACCGGAAATGTGATCCTTAACATTCAAATGTTTGAACAACTCTGGTTTAGCAAAATGTTGTTTCTTTATGGAAATGTAACTGTTGGCCCATTTAGCCCAGTGCTCACAATATTAAATAATGTCGTCTATATTGCAGATGAGCAGAATAGTTTGAGCCCTGATATAGAATTCTAAAAGTTATTTTTTTTTTTTTGTACCCCTTAATTGCTTTAACGCTAGTTACTAAAGCAGTCAACTTGGCAAACTTTCTTATAGTGATATCCTTGATTTGACTGAATAATATTCAGCTTTTGTTCAATGATCATTTCCAGGATAGTGTAGATTATAATAGTTTATCATCTACTCTAGAATGGCAGGTCACCTCAACAAATGTAATTCCCAAAAAATAATTTGATGAATTCTGCTAGAATTTACAAGCCAAATATGCGCAGATTTAGTAGCCGGCCTGATTTTTGTTGATTTGGCCAAATGATGATTTTGAGCCAATTTTTCCTGTAACAGTCTCCATATTCCAGCAATAAGATTGCACATAATGACTGTTTAAGTGAGGTGTGCTGTTGAATAAAGATTGCGATGTATTGATTGACTGCGAAATGAAACCAAGCTGTGATATAAGTCAATGTGGCAGACCCACATCTGGTGATCTATCAATACAAGTCCATTTAAGAAAGATATTTAACTTCTATTGCCAGCTCTGAAACGGCCATGAAATGGTAAAATCATTTTTCATGTGGCGCAGAGCTCTGTTTGAGTCTGTAATTTACTGCAAGCGCTGAAATTCTATTTGTGCCGCTCTGTTTTAATCATTTGATACAGCATGGGTACTTCTAGCAAACGGAATACCTGGGCCAAAGTCAAAGAACATTAGAGAGGATTAAGCTGTAGGTGAATTTTGACTGTATTCACTCCACCTCGATCACCCAAACTATAATCCATTTTCTGAACTGCATAAATATTTCTTAAAGCTTTGAAGCCAACGGGTCTACGTAAACCATGCTGATGTATTGACTTGCATGCCGGTTTCAACTTAAACTTGTAGAATCCTGGTTGGGCCCTTCTATTTTTGCTCCCTGTGACTTCTATGGGAGTACTTTGGCTATTTCCGCAGAAATAGCTTACCATATAGTGGATAAAGGCTAAGATTTTGGTTGGCCAAATGCCAGAAGATTTTTATGCCGATTTGGGATCAATTCGGTTATCTGAGTAGCCTGAATTAAGGGGACATTTACACTGAATCTGAAGCTCCCTGCATAGCCTGTATGTGTTTCTGCATCCCATTTGTCATGCCATTCAGAGCACACAGGGTCCTTCCAAGGACACTGCAATGACAATTTTACTGCTTGACGTGTGACTGTTTCAGCTGTACCTATTTTTATTGCCGCCTACCACTGTTCATTAGTGGTACTTTGTGTTCCAGTGGAGTGGTGATCTGCTCCCGTCTGGTACACACACGGTTAATGGAACATTGAAAGTTATCTTTTCTCACCTCTGTTTGCTTTTGCTGTTTGAAGCCTGGTACACACACACAGGGAGTATGAACTATGTTCTGTAGGTGTGATACTTGTGATAAGCAGCCAGCTCAGAGTGGGCTGGCCCCTCCCTCTACGTCCTGCAACAGGTAGCACTGCTGTGCATGCTCAACAGAATCCAAAAAACCCCTGCAGCAGCTTACTGTGCATGGCACAAAGAAAGTGCTAGCTGCACAGCTGGTAAAGTATGATCCTTGTTCCTGGTTTGGATGTTTATTGTGGGGGGTGGGCGCGGCATTATTGGTGTTTTTTTTAAACTGAAAACGACATCAGATCATTAAAACTGATTGCTTTGGATTACTTTTCCCTGATCTGCGTATGTACATGTGAAACGAGCAGTGTATAATCGGGTGTATTGAAGAAGCAAGCGTATCCCTGGAATACTTTGTGCACTTGTCTCCATTGCGTAGATGGAGCTGTGAAGGTCTTGTGGTATTCCTTAATATGCTATAGATTGGTGCTGTTACATGCTAATGGTCCGAAGCTATCTTTATACATTAATATGTTGGGACTTCTCACAAGCTCCCCACAGCCCCCCTCTATACCATACTAATCCCTTTTGTTTAGTTGGATTCAAATGCATTAGTTTTGTTGCGTAACTTAATTAAGTTCTATACTGATCTCCGGTGGCCTTCCCCCACCCTTGCTCATTTTTCTGATTTTGCAGTGATAAATATCTAGTTAAATACTTCCTTCTTTCGCCCAGCCAAGGGTCTGTTTAAAGGGACAGCTCACATATGTTGCATATATTCTCTTTTAAACCACAACTGATTCCTATATGAAGAATTTTCTCGTCTCTTATAAATATACAAATAGACGAAAAGAGAAACAAACTGATATCTAAGGTTTGTTTGAAGAAACATCTGGAAACCCGTGACTATAGCGCTCTAATTGGTGAAATACACCTCTATGAATCGTCATATCCCATAATTGTAAAATGATTCGGTTTTGATTGCTAAATTGGTAAAATGGAGTTTATCACTGAGACAATAGGGGATAGCTTTATTAGATTCCCATTTCTGACAAAGCAGCGAATGCAAAAACTATACAAGTCTGAAATCAAACGGATAAAAATAATTTCCTGCATTTAAATACAAGCATAAGGAATCGTTGCTTGGTGATCACTTTATATATTATTCAAAAGTCAACTATTTCAATGTCCCTTTTTCCCTTTGTTTACAGGGTGAACTTATTACTTTTTATTACTATTGGAAGAAAACCCCAGAAGCTGCCAGTTCCCGGGCTCATCGCAGACATCGCCGGCAGGCCGTCTTCCGCAGGATAAAAACTCGCACTGCCACGACCCCTGTAAACACCCCGTCTCGACCGCCATCCAGCGAATTCTGTGAGTACTTCTATACAATGAATGGTCAGGCCACAAAGTACAGTCGTTCACCTCTGAAGCCTTGTAACCCAGTGTTCAGACATGGCAAGCGCTCATATCTACTTGAAAAGAAGTAAATCAAAAACAGATGTCTGCAAAAACCCCTGTGAATAAGGTGTAACAGTGAACAAATGAATAAACATTATTGTAATCCAAAAATATATAAAATACATTGTAATCCAAAACAAATGAGGATTAAACGATTTGAGGAAAGGAAGTGAAAGTTTAGTACCTATACAGCCAACAATGCAACCATATCCACGGTCTATAGATAGACCTACTCTCTTGGATCCACAGGATTTGTTTATAACAAATATATATCGATTTCTAGCAGAAGTAGAGGTGAATACAGTGAAGGAGTTTAAGCATGCATGAGATACGCATAAGGCTATCCTAGATATAGGATAAGGCCAGGGACTTATGAAAGTATTTAGTATATGGAATTCACTGCCTGAAGAAGTGGTTCCGACAAATACGTTAGATACCTATAAAAGCGGCCTGGATACTTTTTTAATGAGCCGGAGCACAGAGGGCGATGCATGTTAGTATAGGCATCTATATTTATTTAGTGCTTGTTGATCCAAGGAGAAATCTGATTGCCATTTGGAGTCAAGAAGGAATTTTTTCCCAACTGAAAGCAGAATTTGAAATTACTGAAAGGGGTTTTTATTTGCCGCCTTTTGGATCAACAGCGGTAACCATGTGATAGGAAAAGGGTTGAACTTGATGGACACAAGTCTTTTTTTCAACCTAAACTATATAACTGCTATGTAACATTGTAAGATTTTTTTTTGTTTAATTAGGCAGAATTTGGGCAGATTAGGTAGGCCGAATAGTTATTATCTGCTGACATATTCTAGGTTTCTATCAGAATAAAATAGAGCAGAAACTCTATATAATGCTAGACTTTTGTTGTTGTGCTGTCTAGAAAAAAAAGTAGTAGTTCTAGTGTATATTTTCTTAGTTACATTTCTGGTTAAAAAATGTCCTAATGTAACCTATGAGACTTCTAGAACTTGAAATACTAAATGATTAGGATCTTTGCTTCTTTCTACAGAGCTAGGATATGGCTACGTTATGTTAAAAAAAGGTAGATATTAATTATTTGAGAGTTTCATGGGAGATCAGTCTGTGACTGTCCACTCCACAGTATTCATATCGTCCTCTACTGACTATGAACACAAATATTTGTTCACCAAGGAATTGTGCTGTTAGCACTGCCTTCAATTCCCATCTCCAGCCGCTGCGCACTAGCACTCCCACCATCCTAACAATGGAGCATGGTTTGATTCCCGGCTTTACAAGGCAGCATTATTTGCCTGCATGGAGCACTGAGGGATGTTATTGTCACTGCCTCTCCATTAATCTCTCAATATGTTAAATTACCTGCTTTTTTTTCTCTCTCTCTCTCTCAAATGGATTGGCAATTACTTCCACTGAATGATTTTTACATAAGTATTCTGATTAATAACAATTAACAGTCAGTTAAGTTTCATAGCCTGCCAGGCATTGATGGCTGAGACTGCAGACAGCTACAGGTGGGGTTAGCAGCTGCCGCTGTGCTTTTGTTTAATCTTGTTTGTGCTTTATTGTAAGGCAAGGCTTGTCTGCATTACCATTAGTGATGTGGAATGCTCTGTGTATATGTGTATACACATGGTGATTGGGTCATCTGGAGATCTTCGTCTCCTTGACCTTCATACATTCCATAGGAGGTCAGAAGTTCTAGCAAAGTAGTTCTTGTCAGGTGTTTATTATTATTATACCTTTGTGTTCTTAGTGCCCTTATTTGTGGGTGTTATTTCCTATATATCTGTACCTGTAAAAATTCTGTGGAAAAGAAGAAAAAAAAAGAGGAGCGGGCTATCTCATTCTTACATTTTCTGCTGATGCCTGACATTCCTGTCTTCTAAAATAGTTGACTACAAATTTGATCTACTACATAGACTTATATGCAATAGACTAGTGTTTCCCAGTCTTGGGTGAACAGATTAGCTTCTATATTCAATGTGCTTTATTGTTCCCATCACACAAACAGAGGGGGTTTAGTGTGGGGCAAAGAAAGAACAGAAACACCTATTGCAGAAGTGGGGATCTATCAATCTGCCAAGTCAGTGATGGCTAAGATCCAATGGGGTTTGAAACCTACAATGGGGAAGTGAGACTTTGACATGAAGGTGAAGTGTCATCTCAAGAATGTTTGGTACACTGTAATTTGAACAGTTCTTCACTACAGGGCATTTTCAATTTAGCACTATGCCACATCAGGGACTTGAGTCCTCAGAGGTTGAAGTACTCAAGCCTTTTCCCTGGTGATGTCCCTGTAGATATAATGTGAAGTACCTTGATGAGTCCCAGTCGGAATCCTCGTAGACTGAGACTGATTTGAGGACAGTTTTCTATAATATGGCAAAAAAAAACATTGATCCAAGAGATAGGAGATAGAAACTAGATTTTCTCATTTTCTATGATGACCTCGGGTGAGGACCGGCTGGCTTGTGGGGCCCACATTTCTGAACCCCTCTCTGACAAGCAGATAGCACCCATCTTTGTAGATTTTACAGTAGATGGCAATCTGGTTGTAAGGCATGTCACATTATATATGCTTATTTTAGTGAGGTCTGCTGGTGACAACAGGAATGTTGGCAGGGAAAGTTATTAAAGCAGTGGCTTTACGTTTTGTATAGACTTAGTATAATGTTCTCTCTGCTAGGTGATTCTGCTCCTGGGCATTCCTTTACTGTAGCCAGAGTGTGTGAAGACATACAGTTGGTGCATGTTAAAGCAGCCCTATTTTTTATAAATGATAACACAGAAAGCAGCAATCAGATCATACAAAAGTAGCAGACAGGTGCTGTGTTACAGGCTCTGCCTTAAAAACTATGGTTGGCTAAAAATGAAATCACACTAGGAGTGAAAATGTCCAATCACCAGAGTGATGAGCGGTATGTTTTTGGGAAGTGCGCTCAATATTTTTCCAATCCCACCAAGTATTAGCCAAATGTTACATTTAACGTGTATTTTCTTTGTTATACTTTTGAATGCATATTCTGTATATATATATATATATATATATATATATATATTTTTTTTTTTTTATTAGCAAAAAATAACTGGTTTGTGTAGCATAAAGGCATATTTCTTTACCCTTGTTTTTTTTTTTGGTCATTGATCTTATGAGATTACACAATTTAGCTCTTAAAAAATACTATATGTGCTTTTTTGTGTTTAGTTATATACAGGCAGGTTTGATTTGAGCTTAATGGTATAATATATATATATATATATATATATCATTTATTTATTTATAGCTTTTTGTTCATCTGTTAATTATGAGTCAGCCCACTAATTTTGAAACATATCCGCTTCCTAATGAATATGCAGATGCTGATATGTGACCTGTACATTTAAACATGGTATCCCATGCTCTTTTTACAGTCACTAGATCTTTCTGAAATATATAATTTTTTTTATACTTAAGATGTTCTTATCATGTAAATGCTTCTATAAACCATTAAAATCGAAGTATGTATTTATATAGGGCACCAATAGAAAGCTCCTGCCAGTCTGGGACCTGTCTGCTTAGTGAACAATGACAAAGCTAATAATGGCTGAATAAACACTGACAATACTGAGATTTTCTCTGAGCATGCAATTTTCTTTTCTTTTTTTTTATTGCTTTTCACTTCTAAACTTCTGTGTTTCACCTCTTTATTTCAGTGGATTTAAGCTCAGCCAGTGAAGATGATTTTGACAGTGAAGATAGCGAACAGGAGCTGAAAGGTTATGCTTGTCGTCACTGCTTCTCTACCAGTACGTAATTTTGTCTGTAATGACGGTCATGTCAGCGGGGTCTCTTACTTTTTTGATCAATTAAAAAGCTCTGTATTGCCGTAAATTCTAAATGGGGGTGGCTGACGGGTGAATAAAAATCGCCTGCTGTCCGTATTGTTGGAAAAGTAGGCCGTTCTCTCCCTGTTGCAAATATCTGAATGCGTAACCGTTGTTAAATGGAAACGGGCTACACGTTTTTGCTGCTCAAACATTGTGAAATGTAGCCTATTTGAGTTATTATTTAAAGCCAAACCTGTTCAGATACACGGTCATATTTTGATAAATCTGTAAGATAAGAATTATGGAACAGCAAATCCACTGCTTAAAAAAGGTCATACTTTTGGTCTGAAAGGCAGATTTTATTTAAAGGCCTTGATTTAACGCTTGATGTTTGCCGACCTTAGACATAAACTCCTGGTATGTTTTATTTCTGGATACTAGTGTTGTCAGATCAATGTATAATGTTGTGCCCCGACTTACAGCTTCTAAGGACTGGCACCACGGAGGCAGAGAAAACATTCTCCTGTGCACAGACTGTAGGATACACTTCAAGAAGTACGGAGAGTTACCACCCATTGAGAAACCTGTGGATCCACCGCCCTTCATGTTCAAACCTGTCAAGGAGGAAGAGGATGGTCTCAATGGGAAGCACAGTATGAGGACACGGAGGAGCAGAGGCTCGGTACGCACATAAATGTTCCCTGAAATATACAAACTTCTCATATCGCCCGTCTCTCTATGATCTGACTGCAAGCGTCAGCGAGGGATATATTGAGAGGAAATGTATATGTTGGTTGTGTCTAGTAATGCTGCTTGGGATGGTTTTGGAAAGATATTTGACCTTTTGCCCTGGAAGTGGTCAGCCATATTTCTAGCGGGTTTGATGGCCATTTTATTTATCGAGAGCGTTGCGAGGAAGAGTGCATTAAGATTTTTTTATGTTTTTGTAGTTCATCACAATGACACGGTTACAACTTGCTGACTGGTACATAACCTGAGCTTTAAATCTTGGGAAACGTTGCTTTATCATGCTCCATCAACAAGTGACTAAGGGTCACTTTACATCATCTGTGCTTTACTCCAAGTGAGCTCCTAGGAGCCTTCTTGGTTGATAATCACGGCATTTGCAGAAAAGTTACTTTTTAGGCAGATATCCTTTCTGAAGGATCCAGACCTTCTTCTATTGAAGGTTTCGGTGTTATATGTGAACACTACAATACTAATTATTTTTGCTCAAATGGATCTGACCCCCCCTCTATTTCCAGCTTGTTTGCATTCCTTGTGAAGGCTTCAAGACATGGTCATTTTGCCAAGTAGATAAGTTTGAGAGTGATACGATGCAGTCTGGAAACTTGGCCATATTCTCAGTCTGCACAGAAAGATTTCACCATTATTTTCTCTGCTGTTAAATTTTGACCTAGTGATTGTCTTTCTTGCCAACTAGATGTCTACACTACGCAGCGGACGTAAAAAACAGACTGGCAGTCCAGACGGCAGAGTTTCCCCTATCAATGAAGACATACGTTCCAGCGGTCGAAATTCTCCCAGTGCTGCCAGCACGTCCAGTAATGATAGCAAACCAGAGTCCTTGAAGAAACCTACCAAGGCAAGTAGTGCATTATTTAGGCCATCATGTGTGAGAGATGTTATGGCATGTCATTGTTCTGAGGAAACTCCGGTGTGACCTTGTTGGCAGGACCATTGTTGAATATAATATGCAGAGCATTTCATTTGCTTACCATATTTTCCTTTGATCCAGAAGATTAAGGAAGAAGCCTCTTCTCCACTAAAGAATGCCAAACGTCAGCGAGAGAAGCCGGCATCAGACACCGAGGAGACAGATCGGGCAAGTGTGAAGAAATCCAAAACACAAGTGAGTTTTACTGGTTGATATTAATCCTCATGTCCGATTTGTTTTATAATTTCTGTTGTATGATTTGTACAGTACTTTTAGATGACTTTAAGATCTCCATGTTGTGAAGAGAGGTAGAGTCTGTAAAGGGCAAGGTGATTTTGTGCGGTATACTTGGTGGAGAAGTCTTTAAAGAGCAGAGTGTGTGTGTTTGGTGAAGAATAGTCCATAAAGTTCTGTGCAGTGCAGCATATGTGATGATCTGTAAATGTGTGCATGTAGGGGAGTCAGTAAAGTGGAGTGTGCAGCGCAAAGGCCTGCAGTGGTCTATACACAGTAGTTAAGGGTCTTCTGTTCCGTATATTTGTGCATATTTTGGGGAGAGTAGAGTCTGTAAAAGTACAATGTGCGGCGCTCTGTGCAGTGTAGAAGCTTGCGGCGCTCTGTGCAGTGTAGAAGCTTGCGGTGCACTGTAGAAGCTTGCGGCGCTCTGTGCACTGTAGAAGCTTGCGGCTCTCTGTGCACTGTAGAAGCTTGCGGCGCTCTGTGCACTGTAGAAGCTTGCGGCGCTCTGTGCACTGTAGAAGCTTGCGGCGCTCTGTGCACTGTAGAAGCTGGAGATTTGTACAGTACTTTTAGATAACTTTAAACTCGTTTCTTTTAGATTTTAAATTTCACATTCTGTACGTTTTCTTTACATTTTTAGTTAGGAAATAACTAGACTTGCGTTTTTGTTGTGCGCTACTAGTTGGTGAATTTAAAAATTCACTAAAATCCAATTTATAAATCTATACTTCAATTTTCTAATAGTAACATTTTCCATTTTTATTTTGTAATACATGGCAGCTGTTTCGCTGATTATTTGTAGCCGAGCAGTATTGGGGTACACAGTCCATATCTTCACCAGACATCAGGAGAAACATTTTTAATGCATATTTAAAAAAAAAATACATTTGAGAACTTAATATAACTAGTTAGTACATTGCCTGCCATGATAACTTACTGGTAGTAATTATTGTCATCTTGCTTTGATATGATAAAATTAAGTTCTATACACACACATTTCTTCTTAAACAACTGACGGTTACAGCAAACGAATTACAGAAAAATAAATATTCTTAAAGGTGTGAGCAGTTCTAGCTAACGTGAAATAAGTAAGATGGCTCTTTTAATGCTTAATAGTACTTGGTCACACCTTCCCAAGATAGTGTATATGTTAAATAACGCTCAAGTTTATTTGATCCTCTGCTGTCCCATGTGGACACATTATTCTTAGTGTCATAGCTTGCTTGTCAAAATCCATGTTTATCCTGATACGTGAGCCTCCACTATCCACTCTGTAATTAGTTTAATTTCATTATATTGTTGTCCTTCTTGTGTGTGGTTTTTGATATTGGTGTTTGGTAACCAATTCAAATGTTAAATTTGTTTCCCCCCCCTGCAGGAGATAAGCCGGCCAAATTCCCCATCGGAAGGAGAGGGCGAGGGTGAAGGAGAGGGTGAAGGAGAGAGCTCTGACAGTCGTAGTGTTAATGACGAGGGTAGCAGTGATCCTAAAGACATTGACCAGGATAACCGCAGCACATCTCCCAGCATTCCAAGTCCCCAGGACAACGAAAGTGACTCTGACTCCTCAGCACAGCAGCAAGTGTTACAGCCACAAAATGGAGTTCCAGCAATGGTGCCGCCCCCTGTGTCTCCAGGGCCTCTGCCACCAGTTGTACCTGCAGCACATAGCATCGCACCTGCTCAAATATCACAATCTCCATCTCTTCCTCTTTCCCAGCCTCCTCAGCCACCATCGCTGTCACTTGTTCAGGTTCCAGTTTTGCACCCTCAGAGGCTTCCCTCCCCACACCCAGCAATACAACCCCTTGTTGGATCACAGGGAGAACCACAGCCTCCAACTCCTGTCCAAATCCATCCACAATCTCCACATCATGGACCAGTACCCTCCTTGCCACATAACATGCCAACACAACCAATTCTACAGTATCCAGGTTCCTCTCCACCTCAGTCCTGTCCCTCTCAGGTCTCTCCATTGCCACAACCCCCATCTCATAACTTCCCTCACAATTCTCAGGGACCACCAACATCTCAGCCATCCCTGCCAACTCCTCCTCAACCACCACGGGAGCAGCCTTTACCCCCAGCACCCTTGGCCATGCCTCATATTAAGCCACCACCAACAACTCCTATCCCTCAGAATCCAACACAGTCTCACAAACATCCTCCACATTTACAAGGACCTTCTCCGTTTTCCATGAATACCAACCTACCACCACCCCCTGCACTCAAACCCCTCAGTTCACTGCCTACTCACCATCCCCCTTCTGCACATCCTCCACCCCTGCAGCTTATGCCCCAGAGCCAGCAACTCCAGGCCACTGCAGCACAACCACCAGTCCTGACTCAAAGCCAAAGCCTTCCCCAGACTCCTGGACACCCGCAGTCAGGGTTACATCCAATACCTCCACAGCCTCCTTTCCCACAACATCCATTTTTACCTGGTGGCCCACCATCCATCGCTCCACCAACCTGTGCTCCTACGTCTGCTTCATCAAGCTTGCCAGCATCTTCTCCAAGTCTCCAGCCTCCTCCACCCGTCACAACTTCAACTGCTGCTTCTGGGGTTTGCATTCCTGTGGTATCCCCCTCTCCAAATCCACCTCCACTGCCCCCAATACAGATCAAAGAAGAAGCACCTGATGAAATTGAGGAGCCCGACAGTCCTCCCCTTCCTCCTCGGAGCCCATCTCCTGAGCCCACCGTGGTTGATGCACCCAGTCATGCCAGTCAATCTGCAAGGTATTGGGTTTGGGACATTTTGAAATTCTAGTGGAGTGTCTAGGGGGTGCTTTTATTTTAAAGTACATTGACCAAAATGGAACAAATATTTAGAAACGTGATTGTGAGTTTTATAAAATATTGTGCAAGTTCAGTTCCTCTAGCGTAACTTAAACCGCCTGCATGTTGCGTCATATTTAAACAGTTTGGCAAAATTGCCAATTTATTAATGTTTATATAATTTTTCACTTTGTGTCGTTATGTGGTATCTTGGCATATATTAGATTTTTATTTTATTTTAAACACACAGGTTTTATAAGCATTTAGATCGGGGTTATAACTCCTGTGCAAGAACGGACCTCTACTTCATCCCCTTGGGGGGCTCAAAACTGGCCAAGAAAAGGGAGGAAGCGGCAGAAAAGGCCAAGCGAGAAGCAGAGCAGAAAGTCCGAGAGGAGCGCGAGAGAGAGAAGGAGAAAGAAAAGGAGAAGGAAAGGGAGCGAGAAAGGGAGAGAGAAGCAGAAAGAGCGGCGGTACGTCTTTTACGATTTTCCTATAATTACTATAAAGGAAGAAGCGTGTGTATTTTGGGGATTTTAAGTGGGTGAAAGATGATTTTTAATGTCCAGAAATCCGTAAGAAAAGTTGCAGTTTGTTTTATGTATGTTTGAAAGTTTTTCAGAATTGCCAAAAGTGATAAATTACTGATT
Organism: Pelodytes ibericus; assembly: GCA_036172795.1. Taxonomy (NCBI): domain Eukaryota; kingdom Metazoa; phylum Chordata; class Amphibia; order Anura; family Pelodytidae; genus Pelodytes; species Pelodytes ibericus. The sequence goes on from CM069866.1 coordinate 19,349,060, forward strand.
TCATTTATTTTTTCTTCTAAGCAGAAGGCATGTACCTCTCATGATGGCCGCCTGGGAGAGTCTCAGCTGGGTGGCCCAGCTCACATCAGACCTTCTTTTGAGCCTCCAACCACCATAGCTGCTGTACCCCCTTACATTGGTCCAGACACGCCAGCCCTTCGCACCCTGAGTGAATACGCTCGACCTCATGTCATGTCCCCCACCAACCGTAATCATCCATTCTTTGTCCCTCTTAACCCCAATGACCCACTTTTGGCTTATCACATGCCAGGTTTATATAATATGGACCCTACTATGCGGGAAAGAGAATTACGTGAGCGGGAATTGCGAGAACGTGAAATCCGTGAACGGGAGCTGCGGGAGCGGATGAAACCTGGCTTTGAGGTTAAGCCTCCTGAGTTGGATCAGCTCCATCCTGCAGCAAACCCCATGGAACATTTTGCAAGGCATGGTGCACTCACTATCAACCCAACTGCAGGACCACACCCTTTTGCTGCTTTCCACCCTGGTTTGAACCCTCTTGAGAGGGAAAGACTGGCTCTGGCAGGACCACAATTACGGCCAGAAATGAGTTACCCTGAAAGACTGGCAGCCGAGAGGATACATGCCGAGCGGATGGCATCACTTACTAATGACCCTTTGGCTAGACTTCAGATGTTCAACGTCACGCCTCATCACCACCAACACTCGCACATACATTCACACCTCCATCTACATCAGCAGGACCCATTACATCAGGGTGAGTCATCATTTTTCTGTTTAAACTATGCACAGGCTGAATCCTCAAAGTAGATTTGTCTCCCCTTTTACATGATAAAGTTTTTACAGGTTGGTGTCATTTTAAAAGTTAGAATGTGAAGTTTAAGATCTCCATGTTGTGAAGAGAGGTAGAGTCTGTAAAGGGCAAGGTAATTTTGTGCGGTATACTTGGTGGAGAAGTCTTTAAAGAGCAGAGTGTGTGTGTTTGGGGAAGAATAGTCCATAAAGTTCTGTGCAGTGCGGTATATGTGATGATCTGTAAATGTGTGCATTTAGGGGAGTCAGTAAAGTGGAGTGTGCAGCGCAAAGGTCTGCAGTGGTCTATACACAGCAAGGGTCTTCTGTTCAGTATATTTGTGCATATTTTGGGGAGAGTAGAGTCTGTAAAAGTACAATGTGGCTAACTGAGCTCTGTGCAGTGTAGAAGCTTGCGGCACTCTGTGCAGTGTAGAAGCTTGCGGCACTCTGTGCAGTGTAGAAGCTTGCGGCACTCTGTGCAGTGTAGAAGCTTGCGGCTCTCTGTGCAGTGTAGAAGCTTGCGGCTCTCTGTGCAGTGTAGAAGCTTGCGGCTCTCTGTGCAGTGTAGAAGCTTGCGGCTCTCTGTGCAGTGTAGAAGCTTGCGGCTCTCTGTGCAGTGTAGAAGCTTGCGGCTCTCTGTGCAGTGTAGAAGCTTGCGGCTCTGTGCAGTGTAGAAGCTTGCGGCTCTCTGTGCAGTGTAGAAGCTTGCGGCTCTCTGTGCAGTGTAGAAGCTTGCGGCTCTCTGTGCAGTGTAGAAGCTTGCGGCTCTCTGTGCAGTGTAGAAGCTTGCGGCTCTCTGTGCCGTGTAGAAGCTCGCGGCACTCTTTGCCGCGTAGAAGCTCGCGGCACTCTTTGCCGCGTAGAAGCTCGTGGCACTCTGTGCAGTGTAGAAGCGTGGGGGGCTCTGCACACTGGGTTTGTTAGCAAACTGAATGTAAAGCTAGAAGGTTTGTGATGAACTGGAGAGATAGCTTAAATAAAGGGGACCTTCATTTAACTGTGCTGTATTGAACTCACAAATTGACTGCTTTATTTAAAGCAATACTGCCATGAAAATGATTTATTCAGATTTTAAAATAAATTATCGTAAGCTCTGCGGCCCTCCAGCTGCTTGATTCCCAGAAGCCTATTCCAATGACAGAGAATTATGGTAGTTGTAGTACAGAAACCACTGGACGACAAATGCGGCAATTGAGCTAAGCTGGTCAATAGTCATATGAATATAAGTGTCTGCATTGGGCTGTAAAATCTGTTAAACGCTTATTACAAGCTCGATTAAGCAAATGGCTTTTATTTTCAGGTTATGGCTAGATTCATTGAAAGACCAAGTCTAACTTCAGTGTGGGACTTATAAGAGTAAACCGGAGTAATTAATTATCCTTCCCCCCACCCCCACTCCCAACATTTTTGTTTAGTGTGAGCTTGAAGGTTTCCAGAGCCAGGGTTTTGAATCTCAGCACAGTATATTTCCTGTCCTCAGTGGTAGCTTTGTCTGAATAGATTGCTCATTAGCTATTTATGTATTTCAGGCAGAATGTAGGAATCTATTATTATTTTTCATCATACAGTTTATCCTTCACTCCTGTACCGCCCCCTAATTAAAATGTAGGTTTGTTGGATTCCTCACCTGGCCAAAGCACTGTGGTTTATGTTCTAGTATATGATTTGTGTTGATACATCTATGACATGTGAAGAAAGCAGCATCTTACGATGTTATGTGTTTTTATTAGACTGCTGCTGTAACTCTAAGTCTTGGCCGGGCGTGGCTGAAAACGGGACATGTGTTCCAGTCCACTTTCCTGGTAAATAAATATTGTGACTTTAAAAGTGGGGATGATAAGGACTTGAGAGACCGGGATAATCCTCTGAGAGAAGCGAGCTCTACCCCCAAAATTTGTTCTCTTAATTTAGCAGTGTTAGATTTGGCCATAGTGGTTCAATTAGGTTTAACGAAGGATGCCCCGGTAATTCCAGTCCAAGATATTGAATTGCACCCACTGATTCTGTTGGGTATGTCACAATGCTCATTTTCTTCTGTATTGTAGCAATGGTTGCCAGCTTGTAGCTCTCCGTTGCTTGTTGGACGCCAACTCACATGGTGCTGTGCACCATGGGCCTTGTACGGCTGCAGGTTATGTGCCTCTGACATGTAACTGGGGTTCACACCTCTGCTAAAATGCATATTCATAAAATTCTTATTCATAGCCCAACGAAAAAACGAACCCGTAACCACGTAATATACTTTAAATCAATGCTGACTATTCATCAATTATCCCCAAAAGGTTTTGGATCAGAACTTCCAATTATGACTGGAGTTACCGGAGACTTGTGGGTAAAAATTATTTGGATCTGCCCTAGCTAATTTGTGTCCACGCTTTATTGATGTAAATCCGCTTGCTTGTAAATGCTGCTTTTTTTTGGGTAATGATGACTGAGTTTTAGGCTATGTATGAAGCACTTAATCATTTGGTCACCAATGTGATATTTACCCCAAGATATCACTAACTAGACTAGTCATCTTGTCTCTAACTAGACTTCAGCCATTTTGATTTTCTGTAAATGCTGTATTATTTTGCTTTTGCCCCGTGAGTGCCATAGGAGCTTGCAGCATGTCACTCCCTTCTATGGCATTTTGTGGGTTAGTGTGCTGATCTTCCAGTATCTACCAGCTCCATCCAATGATTGTATGTGTTGAAAGTCTTGGCTGCAACTGCAAAGAGTATGCGCTTTGAAATGTTCCTTCTTCCATGTTTCAATTGATCAAACTTCTGTTGGAGATTTTAAACTATGTCAGCACCCACAAGGAATACATTCCCCTGCTTCATTTGGGATGCTGTCAGACAGCTCTACTTAGATTAACTCAAATGACAGAACAGATGCATCTCTTCAGGATGGTCCTTTTTGCAGCACAGAGCCTTTTAATATCAAAAAATGCAAGTTGAAGGGAATTTTAAAGATACTTGGTAGCCCTTTCATGTTAATGTTGGGAAACTTTGAGACAGAATTCAGTTTGTAAAAAATGTTTTATAAATACATACATATTGCTTCATGCAGCAAAGTTTAAAATGAATGACTGGATCAGACACTTTGCTGTAGGAAATGAAGTTGGATGTATTCATTAGCTCTGGTTTTTGCCCCATTTTTTTTTTTTTTTTTTTTTTTTGCCTTATTCTTTTTTGCTGGTTACCAAGTTTTAAAAGTGGAGCAATCACCATGGAAACCAATGGAATGTCCCTGCTGATTAACTCACCTTCAGACCTTGCCCCAAACTGCCTCTTAACCCCCGAAAACTCAACCATGACCTTGTTCTTTGCTGTGGTATTTATATGCTGTATTTTATTGTGCTTTTTCATTCATTATATTCATAATTAGCACTTGCTAGGGGGGTATTACCACATTGTATCCAATTTGTTACTTGCATATCAAGCATAGCTTTGTGCGGCAAACAGGACAATTGTCACAATCACTTAAAAGGGAAAAAATAAAAAAAATAGTGTATGTGGCCCACGTCCATTTGGTTGGCTTAGATCTGACAATATTACACGGTCTTATTCACAGTGACCTGCAGGCTCTTTCTCTGCTGGGATGAGACCAAAGCCTGTCAAAGGGATGGGGGAAATGGCAGCTCCTTCCTCATTCAGATTACACTGCTTGGGAGAAAAATACACAGAAAATGTTTAAGCATAAACAACCCCAGCACATTATTTAATTAACGCTTTTATTTTTAAATGGTTGTTACAGATTTACTTTACTAGGGGTACTGTGTTATCCTGCAGGTGTTCTTCCTTGGGAGGCTCTGTCTGTCTCTTGTGTACAATACTGTACAGATTTACTGCAGTGTGGCGAATGCTGAAAGCAATGCTTATTGCTCGTACAGAAATTCCTTTCAAACATATAAACTGTGATCTATAAAAAGAGGTTTGAAATCTGCTCACAGGCTGACCTGACATGGTTTAGTACAGTATAGTATAGTATTGGATGGTGTACGCAGTGTACTAAATGATTGTTTTTTTTTATATATAATTGAGTATGTGTGTAAATATGTATGGATAACGGCAGGATGGAAGGTACGTTCAGAAACAATGATGCCGCCTACCACAAAGGATGCTTTGGGACGAGGCTTGACAAATCCCATGAGCCAGGGGGACTTCTGGCTCCTAAAATATCTATTCTGGCCGCTTACATTTTTGATCCTATTACATAGAACTCTATGGAATTTCCATTTCCCATTCCCAAGTCCTGCTGGAGGCCTGACTTCAGTGCAAACAAAGACACTGGTATTCAGACTGCGTTTTATCTGTTGTTGTCCATAGGATCATTGAGTTAAGGGTCTACTCAATATAGACAGATCTGGCCCTGGGATTTCGTAACTGCAGATCCTATAGATTTCCCGTACCTAATATGGGCCAAGATCCCTCAAAACTGGAGAATTAAAATACAAAATATTTCCCCCAGGCCTAGCAGGCTTCCCCTCTAGACCAACATAACAAAATTCCGGTCCCTCCCCCAGGGCCAACTCATGCTGGCACCAAATAATCAAGCTGGCTCCTATCTTTTTCATCACACCTTAAACTAATTAGAATATGACCGTACACAAGATCTATATCAGATGTACCGTATTTTTCCGTGTATGAGACTACCACTATTTTCTGCCGAAGCACTCTCGAGCCTGCTTCAGATCCGAAGCAGCCTCTAAGAGTAACTGCCGGCATGTAGCGTTGTGCTATGGAGCGCAACGCTACATTATAACGCTACATTACATGTATAAGATGACCCCCAATTTTAAAGTTAAAAAAAATTGGGGGTAAAATATCGTCTTATACACACAAAAAATACGGTATGTGTCCATACTATAATCTCACTGTCATTTATCACTTGTGCGCCTCCTATTGAGATGAGATAGCCAGGATCTATAGTCATTAACCAAACTGAAATGCACTGTGTCCATAAAAGGAATCTGATGCTAGGACCCATGTAAGGATTGGGTCTCACAGTTCACCTTAAAACAAATGAACTCCTCCCATGCTCTTTACAATGATTACTGAAAGAGTTTGATAGTTGGGCTGGGTCAGTAGAGTAAGTGATCAATGAAGTGCAAGACGTTGTCCAACTATGTTCCCTGATCTCCGTCTGAGGGCATGCAGTAGATGACATGATTGGCTGTATACTGTGTGAGCAACCTTTCAGTGATCCCCGTATGTCTGGTGGTGATTGATTATGTAGTGTTAATGGGAGAAGTATGAACTTGGATAATTCCAAACTAATATCAGGAAGATAGGATCATTTCCCCCCTTTAATTATTATCACTTGTTTAATTATTGTGTTAAGTAAACCTTTTGATATATATATTTTTTTGCGTTAAGTAGGTCATTCATTCACTGAACTAAAACTTTGTTTCTTATTACATGGAATTAAGGTGATCAAATGAAAGCAGGTTTCTGGTATTTTCAAGCTAGCTTTACCATTATTAATGAGTGTTACTATCATGTGTTTCATATTGTGCTATATATTTCAGTTGCTTTATTTTCTGTACGTATGACGATTGAACCCGTATTCATGTGTAGCTAAGCGGTACCCCATACTATATGCATGCTCTCTAAACATGGCTGCTGCTATTAACTGGTTAGTGAGGGCAGATCCTTCCCGAAGCTCGCAAACCCAGTCTCCAAATCCCGATCTCTCTGGAGTGTTATGTTGAGGGTGCTCCTCTGGTTGGAGGTGGTAAGATGTGTTCTATTTTCACTTTGTCTTTCGTTGTAGGGACGGCAGGTCCTGTGCATCCGCTTGACCCGTTGGCTGCGGGCCCTCACCTGGCGCGGTTTCCATACCCACCTGGTACCATCCCCAACCCGTTGCTAGGACAGCCGCCACATGAACATGAGATGCTACGACACCCTGTGTTTGGTTAGTATTCAATAACAATATATTGGGAAAATTAAAAAAGTAGCTCATTAACAAAGGACTGTTTAGATTTGGTAAGCACCAGGCTATTAACATTAATATGCTAATCGTCTAACAGGCTGGTTATAGCTTCCAATGGTAGTAACATTTGTATATTCTGCTGATTCAGCAGGCTTTAACAGATTCTTTTGATGCACTGTGGGTTTGTAATGAAGGGGTAGTCAAGGTAGGGGAGAGGGGGATGGCCTACAGGAGTATAAGGTGTAACCTGTGCTATGGGTAAGTATGTTATACATCCTCCATGGTAGCTGCTTTAAACACATTCACTTATCCCAGTAATTTGGCTGTGCAGTTTCCAATGTGATCTGTGTGTCTTGCTATGGCATGTACTCTAATGTTACAGTGAGTTATGCCTGCTCTTTAATTGCTGGCATCCATCTGTGGCGCCACGGTACTCCTTGTCCTTTCGCTAGTGCATCATTCTGAATGACGTATTTTGAAAAGGATATTTGTCATTGTTTCTATGGTAACCAAACACTTAAGAGTCCCGACTCTCATTTTCCCTTTATATCTTGTGATATAATAGTTTACACATAAATTCAGTGCTACTGGTTAGCTACTCTCGCATATTAAACGCATGATACAGTTATCACTTGCCTATATCAAAGTATATAGAAATCCTAAGACATCGTGACATAACTGGACCTCAGTGGAGAAAAGAGAACTGTAGAGGGACATTTAAAAAGTCAGATAATTTCTAGCGATCACTAAAAACAAATTTAGTCAAAATCAGGAAAAAAGGTCTTAAAAATTGTATTTAGATTTTGAAGAAGAAATTGGTTGTCTTGCTACATAAAACCCAGAGGCGGCTCTCTAATTAGGCGAGTTAGGCAGCCGCCTAAGGCCTCGCACTCACGGGGGCCTCGCGGCTGCCTAACTCACCTTATTGCCTTTGATGTAACAGGGAGCTTAACACTGACGTTAAGCTCCCTGTTACACTAACCTGGGACGTTTCCTCCGTGCATCTTCTCTCCTGCACGGAGGAAGGAAGCTCCGATCGCGTATTTTTTTATTTTTTTTTAAACTTTATTGAACCCGCGTAGCTTCAATAAAGTTTAAAAAAATAACGCGACCGGAACTTCCTTCCTCCGTGTAGGAGAGAAGATGCATGGAGGAAACAACGGAGAGCAGCATGGAGGTAAGTACTAGGGAAGGGGGGAGGAGGGTGGCACAAACGAGCAAAGCCTGGCACAATGAGTGGCTAAATATTGGCACAGTGTGGGGCAAAATCCTGGCATTGTGAGGGGCAAAATAGTGGCATTATGAGGGGCAATATCCTGGCAAACAGTGGCAAAATCCTGGCATATTGAGAGGCAAAATTCTGGCATTGCGAGGGGCAAAATTCTGGCATAATGAGGGGCAAAATCCTGGCATATTGAGGGGCAAAATCCTGGCATAGAGTGGCAAAATCCTGGCATATTGTGGGGCAAAATCCTGGCATATTGTGGGGCACAATCCTGGCATAGAGTGGAAAAATCCTGGCATATTGAGGGGCACAATCCTGGCAGATTGTGGGGCACAATCCTGGCATAGAGTGGCAAAATCCTGGCATATTGAGGGGCAAAATCCTGGCATATTGAGGGGCAAAATCCTGGCATATTAAGGGGCAAAATCCTGGCATATTAAGGGGCAAAATCCTGGCATATTGAATGGCTTAATCCTGGCATATTGAGGGGGTAAATCCTGACATATTAAGGGGCTAAATCCTGGCATATTGAGTGGCAAAATGCTGGCATATTGAATGGCTAAATCACAGTGCATCCGGTGCTGTGAGGAAGAACAAAGTGCCAATCTTCTAGCACAACATGGTCTGTGAGACCACTTTCAACATTGAGCACCTTTCCTTCTGGCTGAGTGTTTCTGTTAGTGTGTGATTGTGTGCTGACTGAGTGTGTCTGTGAGTCAGTGTGTTCTGGCTGAGTGTATCTGTGAATGACTGTGTGATATGTGTTAGTGTTCACATTTAGGACACAGCAATAACAATGTGAGTTAGTGGGCCGCACACAATATTATCTATACCAAATGTTTATAGATGTTTGTAGAATAATTATGAGACAAATAAAATTCTAGGAGCTGTTCATTTCTAGAAGCTCGGATTTGAGTCTGATCTTGAAATAATCTATTTCTACAGTTCATTTTTATTATCACTTGCATATATTTTATTTAATAATGTGTGTCCGTGAGGGCCTCATGTTCGACTTTCGCCTAAGGCCGCCTCTGATAAAACCTATTCAATCCATTCAAACAAAGACTCTTTCTAGATAGTGATTGGTTTATGAGGGTACGGGTGGGAAACCCCACTCCCCCTTAGCTATTAACAATCCATAACACAATGTTTCTTCCAGGTGCTCATTACCCCCGGGACTTGCCTGCAGGTATCCCACCACCTATGTCTGCTGCCCACCAGCTTCAAGCAATGCATGCACAGTCTGCTGAGCTGCAGCGGTTGGCAATGGAACAGCAGTGGTTACATGGTCAGCATCATATGCACGGAGGACACTTACCCAGTCAAGAAGATTACTACAGGTGAGCGCTCATCCCAAACGGGTCCAAGCATGCTCTACTTTCTGCTGGTCTTCTAACTTGAGCTATACTTGGATTTTATTGGATGTGAATTAAATAATAATTTGTTTAACCAGATAGTTTAAAAAGTCTTTGTTTCACTTAAAAAAAGAAACCCTCTCTCATCCTGTACCATTGCTTTTATTCCTCAAGTCATTCATAAATCCATAGTCCATAAGGTAATAGAGGGTCCATAAATCCAGCATACGGGATCAGTAGGAAGGTGGGTCACACACCACTGCTTCATAGTAATGTTTTACTGATCTGTTTAGATATAATGGAGGATTTAGGTCTTCAATTATATCTTAACCAAACAACACAAAACGGCTAATACTTTGGAACATTGTACACCAGCTGTGCAAGGAAGACCCTTTAAAATATTTTGGTTATCAAATATTGCTCTTACTTGTACATTAATCCTAGCATGGGGATAAAAAGCAAAGCACTTTAAAAATGACATGGCATATCCTCTAATCCTTGGCACCTGTATACTTCAACATCAGGCCAATCTGGTCGCTGACTGTCATAGACAGTGAAGGGAAGGGGCACTTTTTGGAAAAATTGCTTCTCCTTACAGAACAACTCCTTCTTCAATTTCCTGGTTGAAGTTGGAAATATGAATATGCATGTTATGTGGGGGATTAAACCTTTTCTTATCCTCAGACAGCAGGGGTAAATGGTTCTAGGGCAGTGATGGCGAACCATTATGGACCCGAGTGCCCAATTTCCTGCATGCAACCAAGTTCCAGACCTTAAAGTGCCAACACTGCTTTATATTAAATACCCACATACATACTCTCACACATACACACAGCACATGTATACCCACATACTACATACTTCACATGTATACAAACATACACATACATACAGCACAAGTATACACACCTACATACAGCACATGTATACACACATACTCACACTTACATAAAGCATATGTATACACACATACATAAGCACACTTACAGCATATGTATACACGCATTCTTACTCACACTTACATGGAGCACATGTACACACACACATACAGTTCATGTATACCCACATACTCCACATGTATACACACATACAGCATATGCATACACACATACTTACACATACATACAGCACATGTATAAACACATACATGGAGCACATGTATACACACACTCGCACATGTATACACACATACTTACATACAGCACATGTTTACACAGATTCTTACTCACACATATTCACACATACATGCAGCACATGTATACAGACATACATATTCACATACACATGCAGCACATGTACACACACATACAGCACCTGTATACACACATACTTACTCACACTTATATACAGCACATGTATACACACATTCTTACTCACACTTACATATTCACACATACATGCAGCACATGTACACACACACACACACACACACATACATACAGCACATGTATACACACCTACTCACACATACATTGCAGGAAGTCTCTTGGCAGAGCTGCTGGAGCTGCTATGCTGCTGTGTGAACAGGGGGCGTGTCAGCTGTCAAGCTGATGTCAGGAGAGGAACCGGCAGGCTAAACCAACCTGCAATGTTGAGGGGTGTGCAGTTACTGAAATGATTATCCTGTTGGCTCCTGAGAAATAACACTTATGTAATTGCTCAGGAGGCAACAGGATAGCATTTATGCAAATATTTTTTTTTGCAGTGAATTTTAACTTTGGGCCAATGGAGTTAGGATTAGGGGCTTCAGCCCCACAACTCCCCCTAGCCATGTGTGCCACAACAAAGAGCTTGGCATGCGTGCCATAGGTTCGCCATCACTGTTCTAGGGCATCCATAGTCTGAAAGGTGATCATCAATTGGCAGTCATTATCCCAATTAAAGCAATCCTTACCAGGTTTTATTTTCCATGTTCTACTTTAATACTGTGGAATATTGGGCTTGTGCAATATAATGGTGCAGTGATGTGATATATTGTGCACATCTCAGTTTGCAGGAACCTTTATGATAAGCTGTTGTGTATCTCACCCAGCAAGCAGTTCCCCAGTCTGCCCATCGTGCTGTACATTTAACGAAGCGTGCTTTTGGTTTTCACACAGTAACTTTTCTAATTCTGATTTCAGTCGACTGAAGAAAGAATCGGACAAGCAGTTGTAACTGAGAATTGACAGTGGATTCCTCCCTCCCCTCCAACTCTCCTCAGGAGAACCAGGCTCCACACAACCGGTCCCTAGAGGCTGTGCAACTCCTTCTCTGTATAAGACTAGCCACATACTGTCCTTCAGCTGTAAAGACGACTCCTCAAAGCCAGCCTGGTACCCTCTGCATGACACATTCTTCCCCCAGCCTTGGGATGGAGCAGGTTTGGAAGGAGATGGAGTAATAATCGAACACTCTGATCCGTTCTCACCCTTTTGATAACACCTCGTGTCCTAGAGGTGCTAAAACTCATACTCACTGTGTGCAATTGAAGCCAGAGACTTGGTTACAAAGACCCTTCGCGCTCCGCCGGCACCTATGGGTTTCTCGTGCTGCGACACAGATTAATCCTTTATTTTATTACATCGGCAAGAGATCCCAGTCATTGTACAAAGTCGCCCCATTCTGCCCATTTGCCTGTAAATACCTTAAGAAGCAAGGACTCTAGAGGAAAGCTTTCCACAAAGAAAACACACAACCAACCCCTTTCTATTCCCGCCCCTGCAGTGCAGTTACTACCTGTGAATTCAAACCTGCCTGTGTCAGGTTTACCTGAATTTCTTCACTGCCAAAGGGACATATGGCATTCACCCCATGAGTGATTGGAATTCAATGTATCCACAAATCCGTTACCAAGAATGCATTGGTAAAAAAAAAAAAAAAAAAAAACTAAATGTATGGTTATTTTGTTACCGGTTTGTTTTTTGGTTTCTCATTAACCATCCGATCCTGAGCATCCTTCATCCCATTCAGAATTGTCCCAAACTCATCCATCTTTGAACTCATAACAGCCTTCCGACCATTACTTATGCGGAATGTTTGTTGTTTTTTTTTTTTTTTTTTTTTTTTTTTTTTATAATCCTCCCTGACAATTCTCTAAACGTTTTTCTCACTTGTAGATAAAAGGGGCTACAGCGTTTTAAGTTGTAGAAGGCAAAACACACACGGGCTTGTGTGTATCTTCACTTTATAGCGTTAAAGTTTCTGCAGGGTTAGAACTTTTTATTATTTAATTTATAAGGAAAGCCTTCTATATTTTAGTGTTTCGGTCCTGCTATACTTAATGCCAAGGGTTTTATTTGTACAGATTCTATTAAACCTGGGCTCTTATTTTTTTATTTCATGTGGGTTTATTTTTTTTTGATTGTTTTTTTTTTATTTTTTTTGTAGTTTTTCTTTTTCTTTGTTTATTGTTCGCTCCTGCTTCCCTTCCTAATATTCAAGTTGCAGGCTATAAACACAAAGAAGAAACATGTTATTGTGCAGCTGAGAAGCACGAAGACACACCTAGTAACTGCGTATCCATCATGTGGTCTTTTTAATGGGCAGACAGGGGCTGCGAAATTCAACAGATCAGCTGCATGTTTAAAGCAGTTGTCCAGATGCTGGAGAAATTTCTTCCACGCAGTCACCTAGCAACCCCCAATCAGGGTTCCGACTGTTATATATGGCCCTCTGCATCTCAGGGCTGTGCCAGACGGTGATGGATAAGGGCTGATGTCGAGCACCCCTCCACTCCTTTGGTGTGATCTGCAGACACCATCTTTTGCACATACAATCGGGTGGTGACCAACATTTAAAAAAAAAAAAAAAAGTAAATGACTGGTAACAGTGCATTTTTGTCATGTGACTTCACCCATAATTCTGTAGGTGAATCTTCATTTCCTGCTTCTGACTTATAAAAAAAAAATCTGATTTGTAATGTTTTGCTGCAGCCAATTTCATACAACAGAGGAAAATAAATACGTTTTGTCATTTTTTTTTTGTGTTTTGGCGTCATACACTTTCACAAAATATTTCAGCATGCATGTGAGTTTAACAACCTCCCAAATTGGTCTGGATTATTATTATTATTAAAACGCAGCAAAGAAAAATTCTAACCTTAGCTACAAAAATAACAGTTTTTTGTTTGTTTTTTACACTACAATGAAGATTATCTGCAGATGTGAGTGTATCCTCTCAAGTCGTCCTTGATAAATATATATTAATATACATATATATTCCATTTGACCTCATATTCTGTGAGTACTGGGGTGCTCAGCCGATTTATCCACACTGACTGTTTAGTGTACCATATTTTCATTGTTTGAGAGGCCTGCTTTAAGTTTTACTTTCCATCCCTTTTGGTTGAAGAGCTGACACATTCTCTGCCAGTTAGGACGAACGAGTAAACCTGTCAGGGAAAGTGTGGCTCAGTAGAGCGTCTGCACCCACTTCCAGATTTTTTTTTGGTTTTGTTCTCACTCTTGTTTTATTCTTTCCTTTTGTAATTTCTGACGTACCTCGTTCAGTGTGTAAGCAAACTGTAAGGCTATTTGTTTCATGGCACCATTTAGCAGAATGTAAATCACAGCTGCTCCATTTCTATATATATATATATATATATCTTGAAGATTTTAATGTATATAGGAGTAGTTTGCCATGGGGGGTAGAAACCCAGAAATTTCGTGACTTCTGTGTTTTCTCCATTTTGAGTATTTTGTAATTTTTTTGGAAATATTTGTGGACATAAACAATAAAGCAAGCTACACCACAGGCAACGCGTTTTGTGGTTCTCTGCCAGGTCTGGATAAGCAATGGTTTAATCCATAATGTGTCCCATTGAACAGGCTGCTTGCACTGTGTACATGTGCCAGTCTTACAAGTTCAGAACATCTTAATACGGTTGCCAGATCCTTCAAGTCCTATCCCTCCACCCTGTAGGTACATTTTGCAAATGGCCGACCACCGCCGCTTTCAACGTAGAGGTTTACCAGGCTGGTTCGGTCTCGCTGGACATATATTGGGTTTACGTATTAGGGGCGACATCCTTGAAATGAAGTGGTTACCGTGGAAACCAAATGTTCCTGCTGATAACTACTTTTATACCATTATTTCCTGAAATGCTCTTTCTACAAAAACCCCACTGTTACAAACTGCAATACTTAATTTTACCACCATGTGGCAGCAAATACCAATTTCAGCGTTTGTATTGTTCTTTCTGACTTCACATACACACATACATACTATTTGGTAGGAAAGAATTGGCATTTTACACCACTAAAAGGGGTTTTAGATTTATTTAACGATATGTTGAACGCTCCTGACTATCAAAACCGTTAAAATTACCTTAAAAATAGGGTTAGTGGATCTGATCAAGCTATTGACATTAAAAACGAAACTGTGTGTAAAAGAATGTCTCAAAACATTAATAACATGCACACCTTATTTAAGTATAATTGTAACTTTCCTTTTCACATTGTTTTGTGTCACATTTGGTACTTTTCTTTTAGCCATTTTATAAATATCTTGATACATAATTTCGGATAATCTGCAAAGCAGTAAGATGTGGATAAATGCAATGCTTCAGTGTCACCAGCAGATGGAGCTGGCTCTACATGGATACATGGGATTAACTGCTTGAACACATAATCAGGCTGATCAGATTTACTGGAAGACAACATTTTTTTTATTTATTTTTTTATGATGGGGGGGGGGGGGGGATAAATGCTTTACTGAAGTCTAAAGGAGCTTAGGGTCATCCTTAATGCAGGAATATATATGTATCTCCCTGGCAGCATTAACCATCCTGTGTGCAATTCTTCTTCTGAATGACTTCAAAAGTTGTCTGTCTCCATTTTTTGTTGTGCGACTGGCACTCTCGCATACTAAACCCGCCATGTACAGAAGCGCAGTCTCCTACACTCCTGCTATAAGAAGTCATACTGCCTTCTGCCTCTCGTTTAATATTCCTCACATTGTAGAGTTTAGGCCTCAAACTGGAGAGCTCTGTAATCTGCTCCGTGAGCTGATCACCTCTGGTTTGTGGGGCATTTAAGCCAACGGTTCTGTGCGCAGTATCAAGTAAAAACTGGCGATTAGGGGGGCTGCAAACTTATTTTGGCAATATCTCACTGTGGCCTTTGTGTGAGATTGTGTAGAGGAAAGTCTCTTGCCAAATCATGGCGATAGTTTTATGCGTGCCGGCTTTAAATTCCATACTCCCCTAGACATAGAATTATTGGCAGCTTCTATTGCCAGTGTTTGTAATTCAACCCTGAGCAAATTTCACTGATTGGCCGGAACAAAATGTCACTTTATAAAGTGCTTTTTATTCTCGGAGCTGTAGATTTCTGTAGATTTAAAATCCGATCTGGTTGAAGTTTTGTACAATGCAGAGCACCTTAGCACATATCAGCACTGCTGATAACTAAATCCAGATCAACACCTACTGGTTTTAATATTTAGGTCAATTCACACTTTGCAGCCCCTCCATCCACCCTGTCTTATATAGCTTGTCCTTTTAATGTCGCTTGTCATAAATGAAGGGCACTTGGCAGTTTTGCCAGATATCGAAAGCCCCTTACTGTTTCCCATTTAGAGTTCAGGTCAAAAGTTTACATTTCTACCATTCACGTTTATATCTTCAGTGGTTTGGGGGCTTCAAGAGTTTTTCAGCTTTCATTATTGTCATTTTCGCAAATCCTAATATAATTTATTATAACATTATTAAAAACACCCAACCAACATTGTAATTGTACTAGGAGATAGTAGCTATCTTAAATTATCTTTTCGATGCCTGTAAGGGTCGAATAAAATTCAAATTCCTTCTTGTATGTAAATTTCTTCTAGTAAAAGCATTTTCTAGAAATTGACCCTCATCAGTAACTTTATTCATGATTTTAAAATGTTTATTTCAGTCTGGATCTATGTTAATGTTTTAACGCTTATAAAGACATTTCTTTTAACCCTTCCACTGATGGATGGGTAATTTGGTATCCCTCCATTATGGCCTAAAAGGTTAAAATCAGGCTTTTCGTTAATAATTATATTTCCCACCATTCTTAGTTTGGCATCCACAGACCAGCTTTTTGTTTTTAAGTATTGACCAGGGTTTTGCAGGTAAAGCAAGGGGGATCGTCTGAATTCCCCACATGCCTGATCTATTAGCCACGCTATGAAGGAGACTGATATTGATTAGCTAAAAAGCAATCGCAACCAGCGAAGAATCTATACTTCTCCGGGATCAATACCGCTTTCCAACAAGCGCAAAGTATATTATCACTGGGGTGGATGCTATCGTTCGTTCTCCCTGCTTAGAAAAAGGGCTTAAGATCTCAAGACATCTGGTTTTTGGCTGGGTGTTATGAGAGTTATCATGCACAACAACTTAAGTAATACCAGAGGGTGCCATGAATGAGTTAATTATATTGGTGGGGTTGGTAGTTTTGCTGAGCTAGTTCCTCCATGTCTGCCAGTAAAAGGATTCATTATCTATTTCTCTTTATAGCATTCATGAGTTGCCTCTCACTGTCTGCAGCAAGAGGCCAGAGGAACACACAGCACGTGTTGCAGGAGATGGGCTCTCTGCCTCCTGCATTGCTGTCCCAGGGTTTTTATTTTTGCCAGGAGGGGGGGTTGAGTCTTATTTGTTCTTTAATAACGAGCGTCTGCTAGTGCTCCCCCCCCCCCCCCCCCCCCATCAGTCCCCTGCGGTAGGCCTCATTAGAGCTAGGTGCCGTGCAGGGGATTAATCACAGGATGCTGCCGCTGTCTGGGAAGAAAAGGTCCTCAGTGATTTTGCTTTAATTACCAGGCAAGCCCTGTCATTAGCGAAGGCGGCACACGGCATTCCCAGCGGCTAGACTACTCAGCTCGAGCCTCTGTAAAGCCCCAGATCACACACATTGCAACAGCTAAACCAGGCTCTTACCCTGCAGCACCCCCCAAATCCCCCCCCCCCACACTGACCCGCCAACCACCACTGACTCATTCACGACCCACCGCTTCATATTAAGGCTACTTTTATCTGTAGGATTTTCCCCGCTGCTTCCCACATGGGTATAATGTGTTGTTTTATGTTTCCAGTAAGGGTCACGGGGGTGGAATCTTTACTAGAGGGGGGGAGAGGGTTTGCAATGGCCCCACAGTTTCTACGTTTGATCCGATACGTTTGCGCCTTCGTATGACTGGAAGTTCTGCATGTGATTTACTAGACCTCTGGTCAGGGACGGGTTAGGATGGGGCCCAGGGTTTGCACAGTAGCGGGAAGGTCACAGATTGAAAATTGTAATATATATTTACACAGTAAAATGAAACTTTATATCACACGTTTTATTCTTTATCTTGTATATTGCAAGTGTTGATCTCTGGCATATCTGCCATGGGTTGCCACCTTTTTCAAAAAGAAAGAAAAATACCGGCCTTGCTGTTCCCTCACAGGCTTAACATTGGCTTCAAGCTAATTTTAATACCAGCCTTCCTTTGCCAGTGGGCAACCTTATGTCTGCATAGTTGCCAACATCGGCCATGTTTCCAGTGACATATATTTGTTCCATGTGGTGCAGAAAGAGCATGCAAAGTGCAGCCCGGCAGTATGTAGGATGGATATACACACAGACAGAATCCAATTAATTAATCAGGGTGGAGATCTCATAGGACCTACCATGATTAATTCATTGGATTATGTCTGTGTTTATAATCCATCCTACATACTGCCAGGCTGCACTTTGCATGCTCTTTCTGCAGCATGTGGAACAAATGTGTCCCTGGAAACATGGCCGATGTTGCCAACTATGCGTCTGTCTCTTTTGCTCACTGGTGCAACCTCTTCCTTACTTTTGATTAGCCCTGTAGAACAGTGCTAACCCTTTTTTTTTAATGTGGTGGGCCCCCATACCATGCAGAATTTTAGATGGCTAGACCTTATTAATTTTATGAGGTAATGCAATAGAATCAACAGGTATTTCAGTCAACCAGAAGCCATTGTGCCATCAATGTGGTGGAGGAAGGTGGACTTCTCAGTATCAAGTCATCTAATTATAACTTTGTTCCATAACTGACCTTTATAAATAACCCATTATGTATCAATAAATACTAACTAAATTAATACTATATTGTAAACTTTAGAATAGGATTGTCATAATCTGTCTCTCGGTTACTTTTACTTGTAACACCTATAATTAGTGCTGTGGATTTGGTTTGTGTTATACAAAAGTGTGAATACACATTGGTGGGAACACTTGAGTCTCATCCAGAAATTCTAACTTTTATACCTTCCAACTTTCCCCCGGTGACTGTCCGCAGTATGTATTCCAGACACTGGAAAATAAGATCTGCAGTCCTGTTCCACCAAGTTCTACCTCTGTCCCAAAAAGCGGGATAGAGTTGCAAAATCATGACTGTCCTGTGAAAAGCAGGGCAGTGGGGAGGTATGCTTTTATGAATATCATTAAATTATCTTTTCACAAAGCTGATCACAGGCGGAAGCTGCACAATTAGAATTCATGGTCTTGCAGATGTCTCGCCACTGAATCTCAATCCTCTGCTTTGATTGAATCGCCAACCTGATCATTCTGTTATAGCAGCAAACTTCACATTGTCTCCAGATTTATACATCCAGTGACTGGATGTAATAATCTGGAGACATTGTGAAGTTTGCTGCTATAACAGAATGATCAGGTTGGCGATTCAATCAAAGCACAGGTAGCTCTCCAGCTATAATTAAACTGCCGTCACCCACAATCCTCCGTTTTCATTCATCACTTTAACACAATTGTAAACGAATGCTTGGCGTGAGAGAGATTTTAAATGTGTCTCCTGTTACTTTGCGACCTGATATGCAAATTAACTACTTTCACTGAGAAATGTGCATGTTGGGCCATGAGGTGATGTCATAAACAGGAGACGAGATAATTCATATTTAATAAACTCTTCTCTTAATCGGCGCATTTTGCTGATAGCAATAGCAATTCTGATAACCCGACTGTGTTATTTACAAAAACCTTCTACACATGAAAGAGTCGGGAAATGTTTTTTATTTAAAAACATAAAAGGTTATTGCAGTGTTTTATGTATAAAATATGTGGTAAATAGAGCCCCAGTCAAAATGGATTAAGCGTCGGGTGTCAGCCATTTTTCATGCGCTTTTCAGAACATGATTTTTTTTTTTTTGAAAATGTTACGTGTATGCTAAATGTGGTAGTGTGAGGCTGGGGTATAGAGCGCAAACTCCTGATATTAGAAACATAGAGTGTGTCGGCAGATAAGAACCATTCGGTCCATCGAGTCTGCCCAATTTTCTAAATAATTTTATTAGTCCCCCAGTTCCCTGTGTAAAGATGATTTTTTTTTAAAGCACCCTATACTCTGAATAAAGCAAAACAACAGAAGAGAAGAAGCAGGGCTCGTCCAGGATTTGAACCCGGGACCGCTCGCACCCTAAGCGAGAATCGTATACCTAGACCAACGAGCCAGTTAGAAGTAACGTTCTATGTTGGATCACGCAGTGATAGGAGCACTATTAACCTGTGTGCCTATTTTACACATGAACCCCTATGTGTGGATCGTTTTTTATTTCACAGTATAAAAAATTTTTAGGTGACGGAGCCCCTTTGAGATTCCCTGACCTATTCACCTCGGGTATTCACAGAGCTCGGTTTCGCAGTCTGCTCTGGTTTTTATCTCCAAGTCTTTTTTGCCTCTCATCAAGCAGAGGGCCCTGTAGTCTCTCTTCCCCCTTCAAGTCCCTATTGGCTGCATTCCCTCCTCCTCTGCTTCCCTCTGAAGAATTTCACAGCGGTATCTCCCGCCTCAGAGAGCTGCTTGTCAGTATCAAAGCCAGATCCTGACTTTGAAATCGGTGAGGTGCGGCCCACAGCTTCAGCCAAAGCTTTGAAACTCGCAAAGAAAAAGCAAGCGAAATAAATAAACCAAGTACAACAACTTGCCTCACTGCTTCACGCATGCGCTGTGGCGACGTACAAAGGATTTTTAGCTAGTGGCTGCAATGTTTTCCACATTAAAAAAAAAATTAAGTTGCTGTGTGTAATTCAGCTGGCTGCTTTTTTATCTTTTATTTCCAGGGTCAGGGGGTGAGAGAGAGATTGCTAACCTAAAGGTTTTTTGTTCTAGTTCTGGAAAGCCACACTGCCGGTCCATAGTCTGGTTATTTGCTCATTTAAATTGTGAATAAGGTAAATGTTTAATTTGCAACAATTTTGTGTATTTCATGAACGTGTATCATACAGCATGGATGTCTCAACATGTGGCCCATGTGACATAACTGCACATCATCTACCATTTGCTCTAGAAATGTGTAGTATTGTTTGAATATAGTTGACTTTCACAGTTTTTCCATGATTAACAGGCTGCTCTTCACTGTTGCATCCAGTGCAGTACACACATGCCTTTCTAATCATGCGGCGCAACTTCAGAAAAACCTTGCACGCCCCTGCTGTATATAATTTGAACAAATACACTAAAGATGGCATTTGCACATGTGCATACCCCCAACAGTCTGATTTAAAGTGGTACGGTCCCAAATTTAGTTCTCCGCTGTCTGGACACGAGAGAATGAATACTGAGCATGCTCAGTGTTGCTGTCGGTTCGAGTGATCATGCATGTGTGGCAGCGCTGACCCTTGACCTCCCGAATGTCACTCCTCTCGTCCAGCATTGCAGAAATTGGGAGATATGCATGGGTAGGCATCCAACCTACTCACCTAATTTTTTTCCTCTCTAAAAGTAACTTCTATGGGTCATCCTGAACCTGTTTTTCCAATGAATGTGTAGCCAGCCACGCATTACTTTTTCTGCTGAGCATCCCTAAAGTTGGAGGTAACTATACTGTGTTTAGTGAGCAGAGGTATTACATCTATGCTAAAAGGAGTAGTTTATAAATAACTGGCTGCCAGCTGATCTTATACTTATGCCATTTCCTCCACATCGTTTGGACTGTAAGATTGGTTTAGTGTAGCATGGTTATTGTTCAATGTGGATATTTACTGGTCTGATGGACAATTTAAAGATGGTCTCTGTACCCTGCCTATCCCTGCTCCTCTCCATTTGATCCAGTATATGTAAACATGTTACCTGCTAGATGTGTGCTTACTCTCCATATACCAGTGTGGAATATGATGGACCTTAACATATAAGAATTTAATTATTCTATCACCGAGTGTTCTGGCTAAACGCGAGCCAATTTTTTTTAACAGCCTGCTGGTAAAATACTGGCTGAGTGGCAACCCTACCTGCGGCATGGGCTGCACGGAACTGGATGGCGTGCTTTACGCAGTGGCCTGTACCACAGCATGCTAGATGAAGGCGCAGGTTTACAATCCACTACCTTGCGGCTCGTGCCACAGGAGAACTAGAAGCAGGAAAATGTTCCATTTTATTTTATATTGGCATAACTCATAAACTGCTCCTTGGCTAGCCACAAGGCTAGGAAACGTGTAGCTGCCGATAGGAGCACATTCATTAGGGACTTTATTATGTTCAACGTTAATTAAATAAAAACATATAAATACTCCCTCTGAAACGGTTTTTTTGATTTGAGTAATGTACAATGAGACGGTATTAAATTGCAGCTTATAATCATATTATTTTATAAGTGAAGGAAAACCAGCTATTTATATACTGTGATATTCACCATTATTTCTCCAGCCTGGAAAGGACTGTACATACCCTGCTCCGGAGTATTGTGTATAACTACTGGCACAAGACCGCCGCAGCCCTAGGGGGGATTGCGTTAATCTCTGTGCTAATTAAATACGACGAAACCCCTTCTCCCTCCCTGCACCGCTGCTAAACACCTCCTCCTGCCAGCACCTTCCCCAGAGACCCCCCCCTCCTCTGTCAGACACTCTGCTGTGTGCCAGGAGGCAGCCATCAGGGGCAGCTCTGAGCAGGCCTGGGAGGGAGGAAAGAGCAAGGAGTGACAGGCACCATCTGTCAGTGTCGGGACAGTCTGCAGATGGAAGGCAAAGGAGCCAAGGGAAACCTGTGCCCTCAGCAGACAGCGGGGAGAGAGGAGGGAAGATGGGAGATGGAGGAATGAGGCGATAAACAGTGCGCCAGGAAAAATAGAATACCACAAAATGGCAAAATAAAGTCTTAACTGTTTGCATTCCAGTTAATTATATTATTTAAAAAAAATAAAAAGATAAAATAAGAGGTAGTAATGTGGGTTGGTCAGTAAGTGCAGAGAAAGTGTGTGTATGAGGGGGGGGGGGGGTCTCCTGCTTATGACATCATCATGATATGCAAATGAACTGGTTTTCAATGGGAAATGTGTCATTTGTCAGGTGATGACATAAGCAGGGGCGGGCTGGGCCGGGGGGCAGGGAGGCAATTGCCCCCCAGGCCGCCCTAATGTTTGTAAAACACAGCCGCTGGGCCAGTGTTAAAAAAAACAAACAAAAAAAAAATGCACTTGCAGGCAGAGACGGAGGTGAGAAGGGATCGGAAGATCCCCTCTCACCTCCGCTCTGCCTGCAAAACTGCACGGGGAGCCGAACAGGCAGCACAGAGAAACCTCCGTGCTGCCTGTTCGGCTCCCCGTGCAGTGTGCCGACACGGAAGTGCCGACAGTCACGTGATCGGCGCTCTGACGTCAGACTCGCGCCGACCACGTGACCTGTCGGCACAACCGCCGGGAGGCCGAACAGGCAGCATGGAGGGACCATGCTGCCTGCCACTAGCCACCAGGGAAGTCCTCCTGCCACTAGCCACCAGGGAAAAAGGTAAGAGATGGGGAGGGGGGGGGGAGCAAAAAACACTGGCATATTATTGGGCAAATTGGCTGGGGAATATTACATGGCAAATAAGACTGGCATATTATTGGGCAAATTGGCTGGGGAATATTACATGGCTAATAACACTGGCATATTATTGGGCAAATTGGCTGGGGAATATTACATGGCAAATAACACTGGCATATTATTGGGCAAATTGGCTGGGGAATATTACATGGCAAATAAGACTGGCATATTATTGGGCAAATTGGCTGGGGAATATTACATGGCAAATAAGACTGGCATATTATTGGGCAAATTGGCTGGGGAATATTACATGGCAAATAAGACTGGCATATTATTGGGCAAATTGGCTGGGGAATATTACATGGCAAATAACACTGGCATATTATTGGGCAAATTGGCTGGGGAATATTACATGGCTAATAACACTGGAATATTATTGGGCAAATTTACTGGGGCGTATTAAATGGCAGAATAACACTGGCATATTATTGGACAAATCGTCTGGGGAGTATTAAATGGCAGAATAAGACTGGCATATTATTGGGCAAAATGGCTGGGGAATATTAAATGGCAATTAACACTGGCATATTGGGCAAATTAGCAGGGGCATATTAAATGGCAGATAACCTTGGAATATTATTGGGCAAATTTACTGAGTCATATTAAATTGCAGAATAACACTGGCATATTATGGGACAAATTGGCTGGGGAATATTAATGGCAAATAATATTGGAAATGTGTATGTAATGGGGTGATGGAGGCATGTCCTGGTGTGCAACGTGGGTTATGGGTCATGTCGTGGGTGTGCAACGTGGGTTGGGGGGGTGCCCAAATTTGGGGATATTGGGTGTCTAAATCCTGGCACATTGAGGGGCATAATCCTGGCATATTGAGGGGCATAATCCTGGCATATTGAGGGGGCATCATCTTGGCATATTGAGGGGAAAATCCTGGCATATTGGGTGTCTAAATCCTGGCATATTGAGGGTCATAATCCTGGCATATTGAGGGGCATAATCCTGGCATACTGAGGGGCATAATCCTGGCATTTTGTAAGGGAAAATTCTAGCATATTAAATGGCAAATCCTGGCATATTGTGGGGGAAAATCCTGGCAATATTCGTTATAAAACAAGGAAAAGATGGCCGTGGATGGGGAGGCGATTCGATGGTGCAATGGGCCACTTGACTGGATTTGCCCCCCAGGCCTAAGGCTGCCAGCCCTCCCCTGAGCAGGAGACTCCACACACACACACATTTAAAACTAATTTTTCTCGTTATTTAGGTATTTGCTTGCAATTTTGCAAACCCAATATATAGATAATTTTCAATCATTTTTTTTATCTCTGTATTTACAGAATAAGCAATGTTTCGGTGATAGTCCCTTTAACTATACATTGTGGTGGGACAAGCTTGATGTGTTCCTCCTGCACGTAGAACACAGCTGACCCTGCATAATGCATAGTTAAGAAATAGTGCGTTTATGCATTATCTATGGTATGGTGAGAACTTCCAGCTGAGGACACTCACAAAGTTTGGCCTTGCACGATATGTATAGGTGAATAAACCCCACAGAGGAATGTGGACAAGTAATGACATATTAACCCCAAAGAAATGTTTGCCATGATTACACCGAATCAATTAATTTGCATTGTATTAATTTCGAATTTATAATTAAAACATGTACAGGACAGCTCATAAGTAGTGTTGAGAGAACCCGAACCGCACTGTTTGGGTTCATACTGAACATTACGGTTTTTGGACCCCGGACCCGAACACGGACATTTCAATGTATGTTCGGGTTGGAGTTCGGGGTTCGGTGATTTAATGGTGCGTTTTGAAAGGCTGCAGGGCAGCCAATCAGAAAGCCCATAGCATTACATACATATACATTGTACGTAATGCTATTGGCTTTCTATAAACCGAAATAGAGTCCCCATTCATACAAATAGGGACTCTATTTTGGTTTATAGAATGGCAATAGCATTACATGTATTACATTAACCGAAAGTCTATAAACCGAAAGAGATTCGGTTTATAGAAAGCCAATAGCATTACATGTATTCCATAAACCGAATGTCCTTCATTCAGTGAATGGGGGACAGTGAATGGATACACTCTTACCCACATTTTACTTCATTTTGCAGCCAATGAAAATGAGCAACAAGGACACGCACTCCGGAGTAGGTTGAATGATAAAGGATTGTATTAAATCAAGGAAACATCACGAACATCAGGGATAACAAACAGATAAAACAGATGCCTTACGCGTTTCACGTGTCTCCACGCTTATTCATAGGCTGTTTTATCTGTTTGTTATCCCTGATGTTCGTGATGTTTCCTTGATTTAATACAATCCTTTATCATTCAACCTACTCCGGAGTGCGTGTCCTTTTGTTGCTTTTTCTTTCCTCATTTTGCAGCCCTCTAGCCCTTTCCAGGACTTTTTTAGTGGCCAAAAGTTCGTGTCCCCATTGACTTCAATGGGGTTCGGGGTCAAGTTCGAGCACGGACCCGGACATTTTTTTTCAAAGTTCTGCCAAACCCGAACATCAAGGTGTCCGCTCAACTCTACTCATAAGCCTTAATATAGCGCTAACAATTGAAAGCAGAAGTTAGTACAGATCATAGAAGGGATTTACAGACCACGTTTGGCAAAGAGAGACACAAGGTAAAGCTTACAATCTAGAGTAATGTAGAATGTTTGCCATTTATTATTATTTACGAAGCCATCCCTTCGATACACTCTTTTACCTAGTGTTAATCTCGTCAGATTGCTGCTTCCTCGGTAGCAATGTGGTTTACAAAAAAATCTTAGCGCTAATTTTCCAGAGGCTGCTAATACTATGTTAGAATATCACCCGACAGGTGGCTGACTGTAACTGTCAATTCCTGTGGGGCTTTGTCACTTCATACCTAAAAATATAGATCTGGTTTATGATGGGGGGAGCTTCGTTATGATTTATAGAAATTGGCCATATTTGGGCCAATGAGTGTGCAATAGATAGCTCATTGCACTAGTACTAACGTGTGATGTCACACACAGTTAGGAGAAAAATGGCCGAGGTCAATTCCAATCCAGGCCTGCTGAACAGAAGATTTAGGATGGAAAGGTTAATTGATTATGGGACTGAGGCTTTATTTTCTGTGCCGAGCTCTGAACATAGAGTTTGGCCAGACGTTTGTGGTGTTTGAGAGGGATGGAGCTATCCGTAGATCCTGCTCCTTTTGCCCTAAATGGTACCCATGACCAAAGGGTTAGTAATGCTATCCAGGATTTATTGACTAAAGAGAAATACGAATACAGTAGATAAGAGAAAGATGTACAGACATACATCCCATGCAGGCTACTAGGCGTGGGCATAGCTGCGACACTCCTGGGTGATGCTCATCACATGCAAAGTAGAAACTCATTTGAAAAGGGTGGGTAGTGTTAATACCACAAGTCAAGTACCCGGTCTCTTTAACGGGAAATGTAATCTCCTCGTTTTAATTATCATTCCGCCCTCTCATTTTCTACATTCCCCTGCTACAGCAAGTAAAGCACGGATTGTTCACTCTCTTCCCGAACACATGCCGTTTCTACGCACTCATTATATGGTTAAAGAGCCTAGAGATGAACCTTGTTTGGCCTAATCTGTTGTTTGCACGTTGGTTTGTATTTTGCAAGCTGAGGTTTCCAAGATGGGCGGTTTTGTCCACATGATTTATAGTTTTAACTAATTGATCCTTTTTCCTGCAATTTTTACATTGGAAACACCACTGAAAGCTGACTTGTCTCTTGTATGAAGGAAAGTTTTTTTTTTTCTCATTTCTATATTTCTGTGACTGACGTTGGGCTTTGCTCGTAGCTCAGTCTTTCCATAAAGGTGTATGCGTGGCATGTTTTACTTGCATTTGTAAAGAAAAAAAGAGCTTAATAGTCCTCCAAGTGAGACATATAGGACCTTTGTCCATAAATAGTCCATAAAAAAGGTCTACAAACCTAAGATTTATGTAAACAATTAAGCAATTTTTTAAATGTTTCTAACACTTTCAGTTGTCGCTCTTCTGCTCGGACATATTTCCCAGACTGCACCTTCCCTCCGCTTCCTGATTGGATATTAATTTTGTAATGTGTATTACAATCCATACAGGAATCAGGAGGTTACCTGTGTCTTTTGCAATATAAACTCTGTGGCAATCTAATTAAAATGTAAAATGGCAGAGCGATCCTCAAGGAAACATGCAGAGATATTAAAGTTCAAATAGATTTTGGCGATTACAGTTCTGCAACTTAATGGGATTCATTTTAACAGCTTTGGAAAGATGAGTTGACTTTCTTGGAATCTGGGATTGAGTAGCCTTTCCAGTTGGTGCATTAATGACCTGCGATTTCTCACACACTAGGTAAATGAAAAGAATGATTGTTTCAAAGCGGATTTGAGGAAAAACAGAGAAACCAGCCATGAATTCCACAAAGATGCTTTATTTCAGATGTGAGCGGACGTAACAAGCATAGACAGCATTGCAGATAAGCTTTGTATGTTTCATGCCATAAGGAATTTAATAATAGGCTATTGAGCCCAAATAGTTATGTAATATCGGGATGCCAGACATCCTCTGATGTTACCAGTGGGATCCCAGTCTTATTCGCTTGGTCATTTGACCCTTATGCAGGTCAGGGAGAGCTACCGCTCAGCACAGGGTCCACAGAGGGGCCTTCCTGCTGGAAGGTAGATTTTAGAGAGGGACACGCTCTGCTCCCCAGTGTCACCCCTGTCCTTGTTCACAGTGGCGTAGCGTGGGGGGTGCAGGGGGGGCCGGCCGCACCGGGCGCAATATCTGGGGGGGCGCACTAGCCCTATGCGGCCGCCAGGGCCGTCTTTAACGCGGGGCAAACGGGGCAGCTGCCCTGGGCCCATTTACTCCTGGGGGGCCCCAAGGCAGCTGTCCCGTGGGCCCCCAGCCCCTGCTGCCGCGTTCACAGCGCATTGCGCTTGTGAACGCTTTTTTCCGGCAAGCCGCATCCGATGGATGCGACGGCCGGAAAAAAAAAAAAAAACTGCCGCCGGATGTGACGTCGCGTCACATCCGGTTTCTGTTTCCCTCCTCCGTGCAAGAGGGAAGACTGCACGGAGGAGACATCCGGCGGGGGACACGGAGCAGCTTCATGTAAGTACGGGGGGGGGGGCTGGCTGGCACAATATTCCTGGTATCTGACTGGCACTATATTACTGGGTATCTGATTGGCACAATATTACTGGGTATCTGAATGGCACAATATTACTGGGCATCTGACTGGCACTATATTACTGGGTATCTGATTGGCACTATATTACTGGGCATCTGATTGGCACAATATTACTGGGCATCTGATTGGCACTATATTACTGGGTATCTGATTGGCACTATATTACTGGGCATCTGATTGGCACTATATTACTGGGTATCTGATTGGCACTATATTACTGGGTATCTGATTGGCACTATATTACTTGGCATCTGATTGGCACTATATTACTTGGCATCTGACTGGCACTATATTACTGGGCATCTGATTGGCACTATATTACTGGGCTCTGACTGGCACAATATTACAGGCATCTGACTGGCATAATATTACAGGCATCTGACTGGCACAATATTACAGGCCTCTGACTGGCACAATATTCCTGGCCTCTGACTGGCACACTATTACAAGCATCTGACTGGCATAATATTACAGGCATCTGACTGGCACAATATTACAGGCATCTGACTGGCACAATATTCCTGGCCTCTGACTGCACACTATTACAGGCATCTGACTGGCATAATATTACAGGCATCTGACAGGCACCATATTCCTGGGCTCTGACAGGCACAATATTCCTGGGCTCTGACAGGCACAATATTCCTGGGCTCTGACAGGCACAATATTCCTGGTATCTGATTTGCACAATATTATTGGTATCTGACTGGCACAATATTACTGGTATCTGACTGGCACATTATTACTGGGCTCTGACTGGCACAATATTGCAGGCATCTGACTGGCACAATATTGCAGGCATCTGACTGGCACAATATTACTAGGCTCTGACTGGCACAATATTACTGGGCTCTGACTGGCACAATATTACTGGCATCCGAAAGTTGCAATATTACTGGCATCTGAATGGCACAACAATTATGGCATATGTGTGTGTGTGTGGGGGGGGGGGGGGGGTAACATTAGAGGTACAGGATTGAGGAAGTTGGCTCCATCTAGCCCAGTCTTGGATCATCTCCAGGGTATGGTTCCATTTTGATGTTTAGTTTTTGTTCTTGATATTTTTTGTCGTTTACGATGGTTGTGAGACGACATATAATAGCATGGCCCATGCTAGGTTACTACATGTGTATATTTGTATTCATAGACCTGCTGAAAATGTGGAGAATGTGTGTAATGCATGTTCGCACTCAATAAAGTGTTGGAAAATAAACTTGTATTTAGATGCATTTTACTTTAATTACATAAGTATTTTCATAACAAACAATACATGTGCTTGGGGGGTAAGGGTTTCTTTAAGTAATCTAGTAGAAGAGACTCGAGTGCTAAAATCCACGGGTTAGGGGGCGCAAATTACTTGCCTTGCCCCGGGTGCTGACAACCCACGCTACGCCACTGCTTGTTCAGCACCCCAGTCATCTGCAATGTGGGTGCAGGGGAATGAAATAAAAATGAGAAATGCAATGTAATATCATTTTAATTACATTTGAAAAAAAAAGTTTAATGTAATATGTAAAAGTTAATTTAGATACGTATAAAAGGAACTATATATATATATGTGATCACACTGATTTGCACTTTTTTAAATTTAAAAATGTGACGGGGGATGCCAAACATAAGTTCCGCCCTGAGTGCCATAGGTATGCCCCTGGCTTCTCCTATGCCCATTAATCATCGCCCCACCTGCGTCTTGAGTCTGTTGGCCACAAAGCGGAGTTTTATTTCCCACGGTTGAGGAAATTGTACTTCTTCTTGTATCAATAACCATGTACGGAAAAACAATATATCTGGATTGAGCATTTCTACTAGTTTATGTGCATCTGTGTTGCGTGTTCCCCCCCCCCCCCCCCCCCCCCCCCCATTGATGAATCATCTTCTGTGGTAAGTGCTGGTCTTACAAGTAGAACTAAATGACACTTATGGAAAACATTCCCTATTGGTTCACAAATCACATAAAATACACCGATTATATTCTTTCGGAAAAGATCGCAGCCCCGAAAGGTTCCAAACATTGGCATCTTCCGATCCGCTACACACAATCCTACTTCTCGACTGCTATTCATATTAACCGGCTGAGCTGCTGGGAGTTAACCCCTCGCCTTCTCCTCTGCTTGCACTGATGTGTTTGAGATATTGATGGGAAGGACCTGGGGGTTAGCTGCAGGATATGAACAGTGCTGGAGGGATGTACTGAGCCAGGAGGAGCTCAGCAGACTGAACGCAATCCTCATTGTTAAGGAAGTCACTACGCTGCTCGTTATATTTACTTAACCTCCTGGGACTCGCTGTTTACTGAATACTAATCTGTCTCTCCTTTCCCAACTTTCATTTTCCTTCCTCTGCTTCACACCATCTCTCGCTCCCCTTCCTTTCTCCAACCTCATTATCTATTTTTGACATAACACGAGTGACTAACTGGCAAATTACTCTTAACCTCTTGAATGCTGGAGGGTTGATCAGCACACTGCCGGAACATTAGAATAAACACATTCCAGCTTCTTAAAGGGACACTTTTCCATGAGTTTTCCATAGAGATACCCCTCAGAAATACTATCAATTGGTTGTAAAGTGAACTTTATCCTATTTAAAATCAGTACAGTACTTAAGTACCAGCTCCCAAATTGAAAGTAATCTTGGGAATGGCTGGAGAGAATCCAGCATTCTCAGGAAGTGACAGTTGGCTCTTCTGCTGACAAAATGAAAAAGCAGCTAGTCTATGTAAACGCAGTGTATTCTTTTGGAAAGGGGATTCTGTAATGTTTTTGGTTTATTGGGAGGAAGGGTTGTAGATTTGTGACTATACTGTCCCTTTAAAGAACCTTATCGGTACAGGAACCCATGAGATTGTGTTCTTCATTTGCATTCATTTGTAAACTCAATTTCAATGTATTGGGTTATTAATGCTATAATGCGTGTATTAGTGGAGGATTTAGCAAGCTGAAAAATATAGGTATGGGGACATTGATGGCCTAGCCCCATGGACTTTTACAGCACACCAAAGTAAAGCCCTGAGAAGCAGAGGAACAAACCTTAGTAACATGGGCTATGAAAAAAAGCACATCTTAAAGTTTGGATACTGAGTCACTTAGAAAAGAGGCAATTCATCGGGCACAAATAATGGTATCCGATAAAAAAAAACAACCTTTACTAAAATTAACCTCATTTTTAGTTTCATGCACCATTCAGGCATTAGTAAACTCTAACCAATTTCTGATAATAGCATAATGGTAGAGGATATCCAGAAAGCATACGACTGCTCCTTGATTAGCAATTCATTGGAAAATGACATCTAAATTAGGCAGAACCTAAATTTCTGATAAGGATAAGGTTATGGACCTCGAGGATTCACACAGCAGTCTACTGTTCTAGAACCTTTAAAAAAAATCTGGGGAATGATGGGAATTTTTAGAAAGTGTTCCAGTACCCATCATTCCAATCTATATTTTAGAGAATACCAACCATTTGCTTCTCTATTTCTAGGTAATATACTGCGCACAATCCATAATATTTACCTTGGTCCTTTTTAGTTTTGGTTTGGACACCCGTCTGGCATTTGAAGCGTAAATATCAGGCTCCACCTTTCTCCGAACACATTACTGGTCTGAGGGGTGCATGTCTGCTGATCTGCTCCAAATATATAAATAGTGAGCAGGTCCGTAGTTGATTTTGGCATGATGTGGTCACAAACGGATTGGCATTTATTACTGAAACTCTACCGAGACACTGACTGTTAAGAAAAATCAATGCTACAACTTTCCAAAACATACTATTTTAGATTACTGGCATCAGTGATTAACTAAATTCCACAGAAATCAGGAAAATTGCTGGGTATCGTCAATGGCAATTCTATTGGATTAGTCCTGGAGATACACAGATATTGGCCAAAAGATCCAGAAGTCCTGCCATTGAGACACAGCTAGATTTATTCAGGGGGTTTTGTCTGCCATCCATCAAGTTAGAATACAAAGGCAATGCGGCTAACTGGCCTTGGGGTCTATTTACAAAGTCAACAAGGTAATTAATCAAACATACATTTGAGCATTATAATCTTAGTTAATAATGATCATATACCTGAGGTTGTCTTCAGTGATTACTGGGCAGCTATGACATTTGCAATGTAATTGTGGGCTGTTTAGGAACAATAGCAACACTTGCTAGTTGCATCAAATTCAATCCTGCTGGTTCCTGACTGCCAATCACATTAGTGGAGTAACTGTGGAGACCGTAATGTGTGCTGTTTGGAATAAAACCTTTGGGTCCATATAAACTCCTGTACTACTTAAACATATGGGAGCAGGACATCTATTCCCAGATATCTCCAGAGCACTGCTACGGATGGAGGACACCAGGATAGGATCTTGGATTGTGGCCAGGGGTGAACACATCACCAGTTTATTCAGGGACACTATGTCCCTATAGGGCTGTAGTCAGTAAAATATAGACTGTTCTGCAATCCTTATTCTACCCCATGCAGTGGAGTGTGTGCATCTTTCATATGGGCCCCGGAGTAAAACGCCAATGGGGTCACCCTAATTGTGACATTACTACAGTCCGTGACACTGGTGCAGGAGAACAAAAGGAATTGAACTAGTCAGTTTATCTACTCACTTATACTAGACACCAAGAACTGGACCTTTAAATACCTTTGGTTACAAATGGAAGTCATGTGCCACAACACAGGAATCCTGTGATTGAATATTTCCCTAGTGAGCTATCAACCTCAAGGCCAACATGCAGAGTCTGTGCCATCTAAGCCCAGGGAGCCATAGTAAGGGGACATGTGGTTTTATTATATCCTAACACATTTCTCTCTGCTGCACAGGGAAACAGCCAGTATAGACTGTGTACCACCCTTTGCAGCTGTATATTTAGTAGACCAGGATGGCGGTTGGGTGATCACAGATACCCTCGCGCGATAGCAGTGGGAAGGGTGAGTTACAGGATTTCAGCACATTGATTCCGATGAGAGATCAATCGTCAGAGCTTTGTACCAATTGCAAAGTTGTCAAGTTGTATTTACCAAGTTCTGGCAGAGAGCACGTCCAAGATGTAATTATATATATATATATATATATATATATATATATATATATATATATAGTGCCACTATGTTTAGTCACCTAACCCCGATCCTAAAGGCCCTAAATATATTTGTTTACAGAGACAAAAATTAGCTTTAATGGGGGGGACACAAGTTCTAAACATGACCAGCCCTAAACACAAATCTCCTTAGTGTTTGGGTTTTATGGATAATGAGGAACAATTAATATAACATCAGGTTTTAACCAATTAACATGCATTTACTTTACTTCTAAAATAACAGGAATAATACACCGATTTACTTTCTAATTTTCAAATTGATTGTGTGTCCACAATATACATGACTATTTGTATTGTATTGAGGTCACACCAAAACGAACATAACCATTATACTTCAGTGCAATAATCCCCACGCATTTTTAGTTCACTTTACCTGTATCAGTGAGGCCTTTAATTTTACATTGGATGAGATTGTATTTTGGATGTTTAAGTCAGTGTCCATAACACAGATATAGGCATAGTTACCATGGAGAGGCAAAGTGTCCATGACAAGGTCTGTGACAGACCATGAAACACAATTACATTTTCTCAAAGTACATGTCCATGAGTGATGATGGTGGCCATCCCTGATGGTCTCTTAAAGTCTGCACCAGCTGGTGACACTAATCTGTCCCAGCCTGGAGAGTCCTCCGAGGATCCACTTGAGTTTGAGATGTTACATTTGTCCTTCAATCACAAATGCTATAGTATTAGTCTATCATCATCCAAAACAACTGCTAGAAACCTTGTTTTAGTCATCTTTTAAGGACATTACAACTACAGTAATTGAAAGGTAGGGAAGTGGATAAATGACACATAATTGAATCCCTGTTATTTTTGTTGATCTGTCCATAGATTTATATCAAAACAGATGTTTCCAATGCATGACATACATACTGGATGCGTCCTCTACTGTGAGAACTTAGCACCAGTTAAATACCATCGTTAATGTTAGACCACAGTCCCAACCAGGCTTAGGCACCAAAATGGTTCATAGTGGACCATCAAAAAAAAGGTGCTACTAGGTCAGTGATGGAAAACGTTCTAAGCCCAAATGCCCATTGATCTGCAGGATCCTACATTGAAGATCTCAAATAGCCATTTGCCCTGAGGTTATGCTTCCCCTGAAATTTGTACTGCATCTCCTGCTCATTTTGGTTTTCCCTTTATTGTTCCCTTATCTTTTGTTGTCCCATCTCAGTGTCCTCCCATGTGCTCCACTGGCCTCCACCTGTGATGATCCTGACCATGCACTTAGATACCAAGTGCCACTTCAGAAGCATGCAGTTTGCTGGGAAAGTAGACCTTCAGTGCATTCTCAGCCTTCGCCAACACGTCAAGCGACTCATACAGACCCCTCTCCTCTAGGATTTTTGTTTTATCTCCTGTATACATTAAAATAGCATGAAGCAGGGTGTGCAGGGGCATTGCCATTAACTACCCAGTGCCTAATCAGCTTGTTAGCTGATACCAGTGCTGCATTCAAGTATATTGCAAAGTATTTGCAAGTATTTATTATATTTCCAATGAACGTATAACCAATGCAAGACAGACCAGCTCTCTTGCAGTTGCATTTAGGATACGTTCCCAGTCACTGTGTCCTGGCAGCCGATGTGTATTAACCTCTTATCTGGTGGGCGATGTTGAAGATGAAGCAATGGAAAGGAACTGTGGGACCTCCAACCAAACTTTGACTTCCTCAGGGGACCTAACACGGGCACAGAAATAAGTTAGAGAAAATTAGGAAAAGTAGAATATCATGAATC
Source organism: Pelodytes ibericus (assembly GCA_036172795.1). Lineage (NCBI taxonomy): Eukaryota > Metazoa > Chordata > Amphibia > Anura > Pelodytidae > Pelodytes > Pelodytes ibericus. The sequence goes on from CM069866.1 coordinate 19,384,138, forward strand.
AGTGAAATATGATATAATGATTGTATACACACTATAGTGCATAACGTGTATATAACGTATATCAGAACAATGATTTATACACTAATTGATTGGATTTATATGTTTATGCACCTTACCAATATAACACTTACCCTTAGCGCAGGACGCCTTTCCTTATCTTCTCTATATTATTTGATTTTTCTGTGCTCCATTGTGATTGGCTCTGCACTCGGTAGCAGTAGATCTAGCTGGAGGAGGCACCAACCTGGTGCAGTTACTGCTCCCACCAACAAGAATTAGTGATAACCAATGCTATTTGTAACATAGATAACGGCTGCAAGTTCCAGAGCAGACACTATTACGTGACGCATGTTCAGCCTATGTGCCACAGTTACTAAGAACCCTTACCTATCTGAGATCTGAAGCATAGAGAGTCTGATACTTGCCATGGACCAAAGGTAGAAGAATCCAAGATGAAGGCCTGTAGATCACATAGAGTTTTATTCTGCTGCCCAAGAGATTAGTCTGGAATGTATCAGAGCTATTTATTTCAGGATGATAGCAGAGATGCGCCAGTGGCTTAAGGTGGCCTGTAATGCATTTCAGTGATCCGTGGGCGTTGACAAGCCACTGAATGTATGTGGGCAGCAGGTGTTTTACTATTAAGTGGGCCGATGAGATTTAAAATGGACAGGGATCTAGGAGGTCACAAGATGAGTGGCTACTGCTCATCTTATTCTGCCTCTTCCTGGCTCCTTATTACTTTTCACTCCGCTATAATATATGTCTACATTCTTTGCCAGAATTTATCTACTATTTTCGCTGACTGTATCGCCTATAAAATGACCTCTGTTCTAGTTCCTCACTGGCAGGATTCTACTGTGCAAAATGGGAGAAACGATGCAATCTCCCCCCTGTGCCAATATAAAAAGAAACAACTGACATTGCACAGGTTTTTTTTAATTTTTTTAGAAAGATTTACTCTATTTTGTACTCTTTATGCTGGACAGATTTAAGGATGGTCAATACCAGGTAAAGACGTTTGTACAGTGCTATGTTATAGGTATGGGGGGAAAAAACCTAATGAAAGGTGGATTAATGAACAAACAGAGCTTGACCATGGAAGAAAAGTGTCCCATCCAATTTGTCATTTTTGTGATCATTATTCATACAGTATGTATATTTCTATAACACACATTGTTTAGTTAGTTAGCATGGCAGTGTCACATGGGTAAGCAACACATCAAATTTAAGGTCAGATTATAAGACTGGGATCCAGGTCCCCCGTAGAGCTGCAGGCTTCATCTTAAAAGTCCTGGCGGAAGTGCCGGGCATCAGCGAAGGATGTCTCCGTGTATCGTGCAGACATCCTCCAGCTGCCCCCACTAGCCACCAGGGAGATTTGGGCAGCCTGGCCGTGCAGACATCCTCCATGCTGCCCAACACTTCCGTCTACTATGACGTACCGGCTGTCCGTCGTAATGGACAGAAGTGTCGGGCAGCATGGAGGATGTCTGCACGTATCGTTGGGGGGAGCATTGGGTAAGTCTGGGGGGTAGGGGCAGCATTGGCACATAAAAGCTAAATAAAATATTTTTTTTTATATCATAAGTTCTTATTAAATATATAAAGGCAATTTACATGTGAATATATACAAGTTAAACTTTTTTCCTATAGGGTAGTCTTATATTCAGGCTTTTAGTTTTTTTTTCCTAAAGGAATATCCATAGTTTGGGGTGTAGTCTTATAATCAGGGTTGTCTTATATTCGAGCAAATATGGTACATACAAAATATTCTCATCTGTTTATAAATCTCTTTAAAGAAAATAAAAATATTTACATATATATTTCAGAACCTGTTCATTACAGTATACAGTATCCTTTATAATGAAAGCCGTTAAACAAATTTTTATTTTTGACACAAACCTGTCACAAAGCAAACAGGCAACAGTTTATTAACCCCTTCATGACCTTATGACAAGTTAACGGGTCATAAGCGACGTACTGTTCGCGACCGCGCGCACCGTCAGCTGGTGTGTAACTGGTCCAGGACTCTGCCTCACAACCAGTGGCGTAGCGTGGGGGGTGCAGGGGGGGCCGGCCGCACCGGGCGCAATATCTGGGGGGGCGCACTAGCCCTATGCGGCCGCCAGGGCCGTCTTTAACGCGGGGCAAACGGGGCAGCTGCCCTGGGCCCATTTACTCCTGGGGGGCCCCAAGGCAGCTGTCCCGTGGGCCCCCAGCCCCTGCTGCCGCGTTCACAGCGCATTGCGCTTGTGAACGCTTTTTTCCGGCAAGCCGCATCCGATGGATGCGACGGCCGGAAAAAAAAAAAAAAAAACTGCCGCCGGATGTGACGTCGCGTCACATCCGGTTTCTGTTTCCCTCCTCCGTGCAAGAGGGAAGACAGCACGGAGGAGACATCCGGCGGGGGACACGGAGCAGCTTCATGTAAGTACGGGGGGGGGGGGGCTGGCTGGCACAATATTCCTGGTATCTGACTGGCACTATATTACTGGGTATCTGATTGGCACTATATTACTGGGTATCTGATTGGCACTATATTACTGGGTATCTGAATGGCACAATATTACTGGGCATCTGATTGGCACTATATTACTGGGTATCTGATTGGCACTATATTACTGGGCATCTGATTGGCACTATATTACTGGGTATCTGATTGGCACTATATTACTGGGCATCTGATTGGCACTATATTACTGGGTATCTGATTGGCACTATATTACTGGGCATCTGATTGGCACTATATTACTGGGTATCTGAATGGCACAATATTACTGGGCATCTGATTGGCACTATATTACTGGGTATCTGATTGGCACTATATTACTTGGCATCTGATTGGCACTATATTACTGGGTATCTGATTGGCACTATATTACTGGGCATCTGGCTGGCACAATAATACTGGGCATCTGACTGGCACAATAATACTGGGCATCTGACTGGCACTATATTACTGGGCATCTGGCTGGCACAATAATACTGGGCATCTGACTGGCACAATAATACTGGGCATCTGACTGGCACTATATTACTGGGCATCTGACTGGCACAATAATACTGGGCATCTGACTGGCACTATATTACTGGGCATCTGGCTGGCACAATAATACTGGGCATCTGACTGGCACAATAATACTGGGCATCTGACTGGCACTATATTACTGGGCATCTGACTGGCACAATAATACTGGGCATCTGACTGGCACTATATTACTGGGCATCTGACTGGCACAATAATACTGGGCATCTGACTGGCACTATATTACTGGGCATCTGGCTGGCACAATAATACTGGGCATCTGACTGGCACAATAATACTGGGCATCTGACTGGCACTATATTACTGGGCATCTGGCTGGCACAATAATACTGGGCATCTGGCTGGCATAATATTACAGGCATCTGGCTGGCACTATATTACTGGGCTCTGACTGGCACAATATTACAGGCATCTGACTGGCATAATATTACAGGCATCTGACTGGCACAATATTACAGGCATCTGACTGGCACAATATTACAGGCCTCTGACTGGCACAATATTCCTGGCCTCTGACTGGCACACTATTACAAGCATCTGACTGGCATAATATTACAGGCATCTGACTGGCACAATATTACAGGCATCTGACTGGCACAATATTCCTGGTATCTGATTGGCACAATATTATTGGTATCTGACTGGCACAATATTACTGGTATCTGACTGGCACATTATTACTGGGCTCTGACTGGCACAATATTGCAGGCATCTGACTGGCACAATATTGCAGGCATCTGACTGGCACAATATTACTGGGCTCTGACTGGCACAATATTACTGGGCTCTGACTGGCACAATATTACTGGTATCTGACTGGCACAATATTACTGGGCTCTGACTGGCACAATATTACTGGGCTCTGACTGGCACAATATTACAGGCATCTGACTGGCATAATATTACAGGCATTGACTGGCATAATATTACAGGCATCTGACAGGCACAATATTCCTGGGCATCTGACTGGCACAATATTACTAGGCTCTGACTGGCACAATATTACTGGGCTCTGACTGGCACATTATTACTGGGCACTGACTGGCACAATATTGCAGGCATCTGACTGGCACAATATTACTAGGCTCTGACTGGCACATTATTACTGGGCACTGACTGGCACAATATTGCAGGCATCTGACTGGCACAATATTGCAGGCATCTGACTGGCACAATATTCCTGGGCATCTGACTGGCACAATATTACTAGGCTCTGACTGGCACAATATTACTGGGCTCTGACTGGCACAATATTGCAGGCATCTGACTGGCACAATATTACTAGGCTCTGACTGGCACAATATTACTGGGCTCTGACTGGCACAATATTACTGGCATCCGAAAGTTACAATATTACTGGCATCTGAATGGCACAACAATTATGGCATATGTGTGTGTGTGTGTGTGGGGGGGGGGGGGGGTAACATTAGAGGTACAGGATTGAGGAAGTTGGCTCCATCTAGCCCAGTCTTGGATCATCTCCAGGGTATGGTTCCATTTTGATGTTTAGTTTTTGTTCTTGATATTGTTTGTCGTTTACGATGGTTGTGAGACGACATATAATAGCATGGCCCATGCTAGGTTACTACATGTGTATATTTGTATTCATAGACCTGCTGAAAATGTGGAGAATGTGTGTAATGCATGTTCGCACTCAATAAAGTGTTGGAAAATAAACTTGTATTTAGATGCATTTTACTTTAATTACATAAGTATTTTCATAACAAACAATACATGTGCTTGGGGGGTAAGGGTTTCTTTAACTAATCTAGTAGAAGAGACTCGAGTGCTAAAATCCACGGGTTAGGGGGCGCAAATTACTTGCCTTGCCCCGGGTGCTGACAACCCACGCTACGCCACTGCTCACAACCGAGGCAAAGACAACCTAAGTGTGCTAAACGAAGCAGTGAATAGGGCTCCTTATAGCACTGAAAGGGAGTACGGGATTGGGCTGGCCTGCTGCCACTAGCACCGTTAAAAAATAAAATAACCACCCTCTGGGGCAAGTGGCTGCCCCTAAAAAAAATAACTAAACTGGCTCCATAAATTATAGCTTACTGCTGGCTAGGCAATGAATTTTATTTGTGGAGCCAACAGGCATTTCTTTAATGGGGCTCAAGCTGCAGTATGAATTTTGGTGGTGAAGGGGACACTGAAGGACTGGGTGTAAATATTACACCCCCAGAGTCCTAGTGTTAATTTAAAGTTTTTTTTTTTAATAAATAATGCTATTATTCCCTTACCGCAGACCCTGTGCTCTAACGCACAGTATTACAGTGGTCTGCGTCGCACGTTATTCCGATTTTGACAGATGTGGCATTGAATCTACTACCCCAATATGTGTAATCCTGCAGCCTCAAGTCATTAACCCCTTGAATGGACACGGTGGCAGATATAATGCACTAGTTGTGTCTTCCATATTCTCATGCAGATGCTAACACTGGAAAGTCTCATATTTCTTGGCATCGGAAGGCAATGTGGCTGGAAGATCTTTTTATTGGGATTCAAGCTTTACGCGGCAGCTACGGCTAACTTTCCATGTGTTTTTTTTTTTTACACTGCACACGTCAGAATTTATTGGCTAGAGCATTCAAGTCCAACGGGCGGCCTGTGGGACTGATGTGGCTTCAAGAGCTTTTATGTGGGTTTAATCTGGCTAATAAACCACAGGTTCTGTTGTATTCCCTCATAAGATGAATCATTCCTGTGCTCCCCACTCTAAACTTCCGCATGGTCTTTGGCTCGCCAATTAAAAAAATTGGACAACACTCGTACCCTGCTCCCCAGGTAACACAGGAATCAGAAGTGGTGCGGCTTCGGAGGGGAGCATCAGACTTAATCAGGGGCCAGTTAGATTTGAGTTTTTATGAGCCTGGAAGGTGGGATTTCTATAGTTTAATATTCCCCAGGCTCCTGGGATTTATCAAGCTCTATATTAAAGCGATAATTCTCAGGTTTTTACCTTCAATAAAAAAAGTGTTTTTTTTTTTCTCTTGTCCCCTCGAGTTTCGTGAATATTTTGCTCTTAACATATAGTTCCATGTTCTAAGTTTTTGGTGCCTGACCTTGAGTCGGATAAAATACAAGGTTCTGCTCTTTGTAGTTTTGTTTATGGGGTGGGCTAACACTGTTGACTTGAAAATGAAGGGGTTAAGCTTGTGTAACTTTGCGTTCCCATAACCCTCTGCCGCTCGCAATATGGACCAAAGCTGTTGATTACCGCGCATAATGGTCAGTAAGACAACACATTGCTGTGCACAAACTCTCCAGGGTCAGAAAGGGTTAATTTCCAGATGGGACCAGTGAGTGGAAGATAAAATTGCTATCCCATTACCGAGCATTTTCCTGCCTTAGTGTGGGGTGTGGAAAGCTCTCGCTGGGGATATCGCCTTGCATTTCCTGCGGTTACTGGAAGACATACAGACCATTCCCGACGGTCTCCTGGACGTGTCTGTGAAGCAAATTCCCGGATGCTGCCTGTTTGGGCCTTGTGGCCTTCCCTGGCATTTACCTGGACTCTCCAGTCAGTCACAGCCAGCAAAACCGAACCGTTATTATGGGAAGGATTATTTAAACGGCGCATTGGACCCTGTACTGCCCGTAATCATAGGACTTTATTCATGAGAGAGGGAATTGAAAAGGGAATTGCAAGGAATTGAGAAGGGAAATGCAAAATGAAGGCCAAAATAGTATGTGAAGTATAGCTAAATGGAAGATTTTTTTTCCCCACCTCTGCTACTTTGGCCTTAAGCTGGTAATTACCTTCTCAATTCCCTCTTTCATGAAGAAAGTCCTTTGTGTATCAGCACAGAGTTTTGGGGCTTGGTTATAAAATTGCACTTAAGGGACCAAAATACCCCATCCAAGTTTTCATTATGCTTCATAGGCATAATTGGCACAAATCTCAACATGCCCAACCAGAAATGTGGGACATCGAGGGGTGTGGCTTAGTAGATGGTCACAGAGAGTGACAGATGTGCATGTGCTGTATTCACTCTCCAGGGAGACAGTGGTACCATATAGATATATATATCTATCTATATATATCTATATTGTCCTGCCTAAAGCAATATGAAGAGATCTGAGTGCATTTACACTAGAAACAATGCTGGCACTACAACAGTTAATTGTGACACAACATTTTTTTCTTTTTAGGTGCTGTTTTTTTCCCCTTTGAGGAGATGGTATAAATTCACTTTGTGTTGTTAACCTACTGTAACCGTATCTCATTTTGTATGTTTTTTCCCTGGTTATTCATATTAAGATAATGAGTTGAAGCCACCAAGTCCTTTAACCTTATAATAGCACACGTCTCTCCAGGGCCGCACTCTGACTTGACAGGTTAGAATGCGAAATGCGTGTTCACTTTGTAAACATTTCTTTTTCCCTCCTGCTTTCCAAAGGCTTCCCCCCTCTAAAACAACATCAGGAATAACCCAGCGGGTAATGGAAGACCTCTTGTCTGACCCTGGAGCAGTGCGGCGGGGGGGCTCAGTCTTGCCCCCCAAGAGCCGGAGCTGACTCACAGCCGGCTGCTACATCTGTGTTCCAAGTCAGCATGAAGGATTCCATAGAGCTTGGCTAAAAGCCCTGATAGGCCAGGCAGCTGATCCTCTGCAAATGCCAAATCCGCAGAGCCCCCTCACTGTAGTTTAACACGCACATAGGGGTGTGGAGGGCTGTGACTGTCACTATATGACTGTTACGTGTCAGAGGGGCGAGCAGCAATTTGCACTGCACGCCCCTTTGGCACCCAAAGGGATACACACACACACACAGATTAACACAGACACAATCTGACGGCACATAAGAACCAATTAACCAAGCAGTCTGCTTCTTTTCCTGTCTACTAAATCAGACCACTTACAATATATTCAATATAACCATACACCCATTATCCGAAACGTAGGCATTCACTGCGGGTATGATTTTATCCATTGTCTGACCATTTAATCTTTTTTCTTCCGGAAGGGCAGTTATGTATCTCATACTTTAAAGAGACAAAGAGGCTCAAAAAATGTGATTAAAATTGTGGTCTTTAAAAAGTATTCAAATATACAATTTTAGTTGGAAGAAAAACAGACCCGTGCTTTGTCTCCCATATATGAGGTGTCCATTAAAAAAAAAAACACAACGCTTAAATATTTAATAGCATACCACCCAAATCCGTTAGGGCTTTCCTAGGTCAACATTTTAACCAGGGACATTTTTTGAGCAGTAAAAAAAAAACACCAATGTATTGATATATTTTCCGCAGAATGTATTTGGGGTTTGTTTATGGAGATTCTCATGTGGGGAGGTCTGACCCATTCGAAAATACGAGTGTGCACGTGGCAGTGGAAGAGATCTGTGCCAACAGGAAGACACAGAACTCCTGCTCCCTCATGCTATGATTACAGTGGACGGCTGCTTTTAGGGTAAATCTCCCTCACCATGTCTCCTGTTTACAAAAAAAGGCGTAAAATTTACATGAGTGTGTCCGGTATAGTGAAATGTCTCCACATTTACACGAGCGTGTCCGTTATAGTGAAATGTCTCCACATTTACACAAGTGTGTCCAGTATAGTGAAATGTCTCTACATTTACAGGAGCGTGTCCGGCATAGTGAAATGTCTCCACATTTACACGAGTGTGTCCAGTATAGTGAAATGTCTCTACATTTACACGAGCGTATCCGGTAGTGAAATGTCTCCACATTTACACGGGAGTGTCCGGTATAGTGAAATGTCTCCACATTTACACGGGAGTGTCCGGTATAGTGAAATGTCTCCACATTTACACGAGCGTATCCGGTAGTGAAATGTCTCCACATTTACAGGCGCGTGTCCGGGATAGTGAAATGTCTCCACATTTACACGGGTGTGTCCGGTATAGTGAAATGTCTCCACAATTACACGGGTGTGTCCGGTATAGTGAAATGTCTCCACATTTACACGGGTGTGTCCGGCATAGTGAAATGTCTTCACATAATCACAATATCATGGTCACTATTATGAAATGTCTCCCTTTTCACCATTTCTTTAATAATCAGCCCGTAGCGCACTTGTTGGTCATGCTATTATACTTATATATCTTTTTACTCTCCCTATCTGACAACTTTATACATTGCTATAGAGCAATAAGGTCTATTTACTTAACAGTGTAATGTGGCGGACGGACGAGCAAAGATTAAAATTAAAGCTAGCATTAAAGAGGGACTAAACACTCCAGATAAACTTCTATGCACACAGAAGAATCTTTTCCATCGTTGCTCTTGCACTGCTCACAAGTGATTCCGACTGGTTTGGAAGTAAAGCAGAGCTTTCCAGGCTGCGATGGTGCAGAGCTTTAAGCGCCATGACAGGTAGCGTTAATTGGTGTGCTGCGTATGTGATGGCGAACACATCTCCAGCAGGGGGAGGAGATGTGCGTCAGATGTGGCCTTCTGCTTCATTAAGACAAAAATGGAGGATTTAAACCCTTGTTTTATAGCTGAAGTCGGAAAGGTAAATAGGTTGGATCATTTTTGCAACTCTGCTATTAACCCCTTTGTGACACTAGGGCAGTCTGGCATCCTATTTTTAAGGCCCCAAAAGATGCGAGGAGGACGGCATAGAACGTCCAGCGTTTAACAGCTCATCGCGGCTCCCTACAATGAACCTGAGCTTGAATCCCACTGCAGGGACTTGCAACAGGATCCCACCTGTCAGATGAGGTCACTTTGTGTGGACTCAGACCTCTGTGATGTCACATGTGACGCCGGGAGGTCTCGTGATATTTTTTGGCAGGGACGCTGTTCGGGTCTCTGCCATTGTGTCCAGGAACAAAAAGTGGTGTTTTGGTGCTTGCATTTTGTTGGACGCAAACACCAAGCGTCACAAAGGGGTTAATATCTGACTTTGTTCACTAGTGATCACTGGTTAGTGAATATATCGCTGTGTTTTAACCTGCACTTTCTGTGTGGTTTAACCTATTAAGTGCCAGTGGGCTGAGTCACATATTGTTGATTAGTTTGTTACTTGTTACCTTTGCTTTTAAACAGGTTAGTGTTGTTTATGAAGATCAGATGCACGGCCATGTGATCTCAAATGGTTTAGTGCTAGACAGATAGTGATAGTAACATAGAATGTGTCGGTCCATCTAGTCTGCCCAATATTCTAAATAATTTAATTAGTCCGTGGCCTTATCTTATATCTGGGATAGCCTTGTGCCTATGCCACACATGCTTAAAATTCTCCACTGTGTTGACCTCTACCACTTCCGTTGGAAGGCTATGCCATGCATCCACTACCCTCTCAGTAAAATAATACTTCCTGATATTACTTTTAAACCTTTGCCCCTCTAATATAGACAATGCTAGCTTGTTGTGGTCGTTTTTCTTCTTTTAAATATATTCCCCTCCCTTGCATATCCCTGTCTCGTCTTTCCTCCAAGCTATACATGTAAAGATCCTTTAACCTTTCCTGGTAATGATGGCAGCAAAGCACTAGTAAGGAGCAGCACTATAATAATAATAATTTGCCATGTTTCATTAACCCTTTGCTCACCACACAGCTCAGATCACCATTTGCTGGCAGTACAGTGAATGGAAAAGGATGGCATTCACTACAAGTCTACCTGTGTGTAAGTGGGGGGAGAGTGAATATAGATCTGTGGTTAATTAAATGACGATGAATTAGGGTAATTTCCAAGCTAATATGCACCACGAGTGAGTATATCTCCAGTGAGAGGCACGCAAGCAAAGGAGTTTATCAAGCCAACATGTCACTCATAATAGTCTGTGTTACGGCCCATGCAAAGCAGAGCGCAGGGGAGGCAAGATTCCTGCTTGAAATCAGATCCAGCTCACTAATAAGTACACATCAAAGTGAGCCTGGGGTAATGGATGTTAACTCTAGAATTGCCAATCATGTACTTAAGGGGAGGAATGTTATACACACACCTCCCATTCCGTGGCCACTATGGTGTCTGTTTGTGGGAGATGCCAGATCAGTGGGCTTGGAAACCCAGAAGAATATACCCACTATTCCCAGGTATGAGAGTGTTGGCCAAAGGCAATGATTTGGCTAAAAAATCATTGATGCCATGCCAGGTGGTAGAGGGCCACAACTGCCCCAGCCACTGTACACAGCTGAGGTTGGAACATTCTCTAACTGCATGGTCATCCGAATGCAACCAAACAGTAAGGTGACCAAACTCTCCCCTATTCAATTTTACTACAGCACAACTTACATTATATCACTGACTCTCTGCTGCCCATAACTGTCCCCTTTCACGATATATTCAAGAAGCAGATCTATTAATTGACAAGCCTATTTTCCCTAAGACTAGGTACATTCTTCCAGGATGGCTATTTATTTATACAGCCTGTAAAAAAAAAAAAAATGATTTTCTCTATCTTCGTCAGCTTGCCCTAAAGTTAAAGCTTTTTGCCAGAGATTGTTTATCACTTTGCTAATTACAATTATAATGACTTATTAAAATGTATTCTAAAGATGGAAAGCCAGGATGGGTTAACCATGCCCCCATCAATCTGTCTGATGGCCCTGGCAGTCCAAGTCTGAGTAGGATCATAGGCTGCAGTGATAGGTCACCCTGGCTAAGTGTTACCCCCTGCAGTGGAGTGTTGTACACAGAGAAACTGAATGTTCCACTCTCAGGGAGAGTCAGTATACTGTTTCACTGTACAGAGGCGATGTAATTTATCTGCTCTGCCCATGTGCACCGCTCAGCAGAGTTTCATTTCCAGAGGTCATTAATTAGAGGCTGATTAATCACAGAAATGATAGGACTGTTCACTGGCGCATTCTAATTCTTATTACAACAATTTAACCTCTGTGCTGCTGAGAATCACTGACTTCCAGTTGCAGTTACCGGTGCTGACCTCAATGATTTAAAAAGATGGCTCAGATCTCTATCCTTCTATTTGGAATGGAGGCAGAGAGTGACTTTCCTATGTCTCTGGTTTATATAATCTATACGTCAGGGGACTAAACAGTTTAATATACTTTAGCTGCAGTAAAAACTGACCACAGAGTTTAATCATGAAATTAAAAAACAGGTTCTATTGAACCACGAGTGTGTCCAGTATAGTGAAATGTCTCCACATTTACACGAGTGTGTCCAGTATAGTGAAATGTCTGCACATTTACACGAGTGTGTCCAGTATAGTGAAATGTCTCCACATTTACACGAGTGTGTCCAGTATAGTGAAATGTCTGCACATTTACACGAGTGTGTCCAGTATAGTGAAATGTCTCCACATTTACACGAGCGTGTCCAGTATAGTGAAATGTCTCCACATTTACACGAGTGTGTCCAGTATAGTGAAATGTCTGCACATTTACACGAGTGTGTCCAGTATAGTGAAATGTCTGCACATTTACACGAGTGTGTCCAGTATAGTGAAATGTCTCCACATTTACACGAGTGTGTCCGGTATAGTGAAATGTCTCCACATTTACAGAGCGTGTCCGGTATAGTGAAATGTCTGCACATTTACACGAGTGTGTCCAGTATAGTGAAATGTCTCCACATTTACACGAGCGTGTCCGGTATAGTGAAATGTCTCCACATTTACACAGGTGTGTCCGGTATAGTGAAATATCTCCACATTTACACAAGTGTGTCCGGTATAGTGAAATGTCTCCACATTTACACAGGTGTGTCCGGTATAGTGAAATATCTCCACATTTACACGAGTGTGTCCGGTATAGTGAAATGTCTCCACATTTACACGAGCGTGTCCGGTATAGTAAAATGTCTCAATTTTTACACGAGTGTGTCCAGTATAGTGAAATGTCTCCACATTTACACGAGCGTGTCCGGTATAGTTAAATGTCTCCATTTTTACACGAGTGTGTCCGGTATAGTGAAATGTCTCCACATTTACACGAGTGTGTCCGGTATAGTGAAATGTCTCCACATTTACACGAGCTTGTCCGGTATAGTAAAATGTCTCCACATTTACACGAGTGTGTCCGGTATAGTGAAATGTCTCCACATTTACACGAGTGTGTCCAGTATAGTGAAATGTCTCCACATTTACACGAGCGTGTCCGGTATAGTAAAATGTCTCCATTTTTACACGAGTGTGTCCAGTATAGCGAAATGTCTCCACATTTACACGAGCGTGTCCGGTGTAGTAAAATGTCTCCATTTTTACACGAGTGTGTCCAGTATAGTGAAATGTCTCCACATTTACACGGGTGTGTCCGGTATAGTGAAATGTCTCCACATTTACACGCGTGTGTCCAGTATAGTGAAATGTCTCCACATTTACACGAGTGTGTCCGGTATAGTGAAATGTCTCCACATTTACAGGAGTGTGTCCGGTATAGTGAAATGTCTCCACATTTACACGAGCGTGTCCGGTATAGTGAAATGTCTCCACATTTACACGAGCGTGTCCGGTATAGTGAAATGTCTCCACATTTACAGGAGTGTGTCCGGTATAGTGAAATGTCTCCACATTTACAGGAGTGTGTCCGGTATAGTGAAATGTCTCCACATTTACAGGAGTGTGTCCGGTATAGTGAAATGTCTCCACATTTACAGGAGTGTGTCCGGTATAGTGAAATGTCTCCACATTTACAGGAGTGTGTCCAGTATAGTGAAATATCTCCATATTTACACGAGCATGTCCGGTATAGTGAAATGTCTCCACATTTACACGAGTGTGTCCGGTATAGTGAAATGTCTCCACATTTACACGGGTGTGTCCGGTATAGTGAAATGTCTCCACATTTACACGAGCGTGTCCGGTATAGTAAAATGTCTCCATTTTTACGCGAGTGTGTCCAGTATAGTGAAATGTCTCCACATTTACACGAGCGTGTCCGGTATAGTAAAATGTCTCCACATTTACACGAGTGTGTCCAGTATAGTGAAATGTCTCCACATTTACACGAGCGTGTCCGGTATAGTAAAATGTCTCCATTTTTACTCGAGTGTGTCCAGTATAGTGAAATGGGTAAAAGTAGATACTTTTGGCTTGAAAAAACCCCAGAGTGGGTTGAAACGTAGCCTTTGTCTTATTAAAACTCTCTTTGACACCGAGTGCTGGGTCTCATACTATTTTTTTTATCAGTATAGTGAAATGTCTCCACATTTACACGAGTGTGTCCGGTATAGTGAAATGTCTCCACATTTACACGAGTGTGTCCGGTATAGTGAAATGTCTCCACATTTACAGGAGCATGTCCGGTATAGTGAAATGTCTCCACATTTACACAAGCGTGTCCGGTATAGTGAAATATCTCCATATTTACACGAGCATGTCCGGTATAGTGAAATATCACCATATTTACACGAGTGTGTCCGGTATAGTGAAATGTCTCCACATTTAAACGAGCGTGTCAGGTATAGTGAAATATCACCATATTTACACGAGTGTGTCCAGTATAGTGAAATGTCTCCATATAATCACAATATCATGGTCACTATTGTGAAATGTCTCCATCTTTACACGAACATATTCACTATTATGAAATGTCTCCCTTTTCGCCATTTCTTTAATAATCAGCCCATAGCGCACTTGTTATTAACTACAACACTGAAGGGGAAATCTGACCCTAAACACATTAGCCTCCAGGAAATATACCCCAGAAAGAGGCAGAGTACCAGCCAGGTTTATCTCTTTGAGGAATGAGTCTACAATCAGATGCTCAGGCCGCCACTGATTTACTCTTTTTTTTCGGGTCTCAGCCAGAGGTTAGCAGTTCCCTTCCCCCTGCCCCAGAGGATTAAATTGTGAGGTCTGTGTGGCTTTGTGCACGACGCTCACTCTCAGACCTCACAATTCAATTAGCTTGTCTCTAAAGAGCATTTATGATGTGCATCAGCACACCTGCTGCTCAAATCCACTAGGCCAAGTTCCCAGCGATTGTGATGTTGGAGAGCGCACAAGTGTAGGGAGAGGTGGCAAAATCCATGTCCCTTCATTGCGTCAGGCCAAACTGCTGACATGTTTCATGGGGCTCAATATGGTAACATTTAAAAGCATGGACATGGTGTCACCTGAGAGAAGGGATACAATACAAGCTATTCATTGTGCTAGCAAAAGTATAGATCAAATATTCTGTATAGAATATGTAAACTACATCTATACCGTGCGCTCTCCCACAATGCCTATCGTGTGATTCCAATGTACGCGCACAGTACACAGATAAAAAAACAAAACGGCAGGTAAGTATATAATTTGAGCTATACATTTGCTTGCAGTCACAGTGTGATATACAAAGGTGAATTCTGGGCAGTAACTATGAAACCAATGGTATCCCTGCTAATTGATTCACTTTTATCACCTTGGCCCAGAACTGACCTTCATAATATCCCTTTGCTGTAGATTAAATGTGATCACTTATCTTCTAGATCAGGGGTCCTCAAACTACGGCCCGCGGGCCACATGCGGCCCGCCGAGCACATTTATCCGGCCCGCTGTTTACCTTTTTTTTTTTTTTTCTTGCAGCCGCAAGCAAAATTTTCCTGGGCATCTGACTGGCATAATATTCCTGAGCATCTGACTGGCACAATATTCCTGGGCATCTGAATGGCACAATATTCCTGGGCATCTGACTGGCACTATATTACTGGGCATCTGAATGGCATAATATTCCTGGGCATCTGAATGGCATAATATTCCTGGGCATCTGAATGGCACACTATTCCTGGGCATCTGACTGGCATAATTTTCTTGGGCTCTGACTGGCATAATATTCCTGGGTATCTGACTGGCATAATATTCCTGGGCATCTGACTGGCACTATATTACTGGGCATCTGAATGGCACAATATTCCTGGAGATCTGACTGGCACTATATTACTGGGCATCTGAATGGCATAATATTCCTGGGCATCTGAATGGCACACTATTCCTGGGTATCTGACTGGCATAATTTTCTTGGGCTCTGACTGGCATAATATTCCTGGGCATCTGACTGGCACAATATTCCTGGGCATCTGACTGACACTATATTACTGGGCACCTGAATGGCATAATATTCCTGGGCATCTGAATGGCACACTATTCCTGGGCATCTGATTGGCGCACTATTCCTGGGCATCTGACTGGCATAATTTTCTTGGGCTCGGACTGGCATAATATTCCTGGGCATCTGACTGGCATAATATTCCTGGGATCTTACTGGCACTCTATTCCTGGGCATCTGAATGGCATAATATTCCTGGGCATCTGACTGGCATAATATTCCTGGGCATCTGACTGGCACTATATTACTGGGCACCTGAATGGCATAATATTCCTGGGCATCTGAATGGCACACTATTCCTGGGCATCTGATTGGCACACTATTCCTGGGCATCTGACTGGCATAATTTTCTTGGGCTCGGACTGGCATAATATTCCTGGGCATCTGACTGGCATAATATTCCTGGGCTCTTACTGGCACTCTATTCCTGGGCATCTGAATGGCATAATATTCCTGGGCATCTGACTGGCACACTATTCCTGGGCATCTGAATGGCATAATATTCCTGGGCATCTGACTGGCATAATTTTCTTGGGCTCTGACTGGCATAATATTCCTGGGCATCTGACTGGCATAATATTCCTGGGCTCTTACTGGCACTCTATTCCTGGGCATCTGAATGGCATAATATTCCTGGGCATCTGACTGGCACACTATTCCTGGGCATCTGAATGGCATAATATTCCTGGGCATCTGACTGGCACACTATTCCTGGGCATCTGGATGGACATAATATTCCTGGGCATCTGAATGGCACACTATTCCTGGGCATCTGACTGGCACACTATTCCTGGGCATCTGACTGGCATCATTTTCTTGGGCTCTGACTGGCATAATATTCCTGGGCGTCTGACTGGCATAATATTCCTGGGCATCTGAATGGCATAATATTCTTGGGCATCTGACAGGCACACTATTCCTGGGCTCTGACTGGCATAATATTCCTGGGCATCTGACTGGCATAATATTCCCGGGCATCTGACTGGCATAATATTCCTGGGAATCTGACTGGCATAATATTCCTGGGCTCTGACTGGCATAATATTCCTGGGCATCTGACTGGCACAATATTACTGGGCTCTGACTGGCATAATATCCCTGGGCATCTGACTGGCACACTATTCCCATTGAAATACTGGTAAGTTTGTTGATTTAACTTTACTTCATTTTAAATATTGTATTTGTTCCCGTTTTGTTTCTTCACTTCAAAATAAGATGTATGCAGTGTGCATAGGAATTTGTTCATAGTTTTTGTTTTTACTATAGTCCGGCCCTCCAACGGTCTGAGGGACAGTGAACTGGCCCCCTGTTTAAAAAGTTTGAGGACCCCTGTTCTAGATCTTTTTATATATCTAATTTTCTCCTTGTCAGGAGATCCTGAAGATCTGCCCTATTGGGTGATCCAGCGGCCTGACTAACACACTGATACGCCAGACTAATAGCAAGTGATTAATAATAAATGGGTCTACCTTGGCCAACCAAACCATTTCCAAATACGATGGCCATGTTTATTCCGTAGGCAGTTAGCAATGATTTCCATGTTTACCCTTTCACTGCCAGATATGAGTGGCATTGCTTTGAAATCAATAAATCCTGAGCTGCAAATCAGTTAATGGCAGACTGAGATCTCTTCCACTTGACCATCTTTCCGACACAGCCATTATTGCCTCGCTTTTGCTAATCAGTTCGCCATTTATTAAAGTGACCCCCCAATCGATTGCAGTCCTCTGATATGGAATTGGTTAAACTGGACAGCCAGGTGGGTTAACCACTTGGCGGCCATGCATTACTCATAGTGTCATGTTTTATGGCACTGGGATAATGTATTATATACCCCATCCTCTCCAGAAATAAACCAGGTTAATGGTGCAATGCAGTTATATGTGGCAACAAGATTAACTCATTCATAGCCACCAAGTTACCAGCAACCAAATAGAATGTAAGCTCAGAAGACTAGGGCATGCTAACCCTTGTGTTTCAGTATGTGTTTACACTTATGCTTTGTGATATATAATAATAATTATAATAATCCCAGTGAAAACCAGTTCTACATTGTACAGTCATTTGGCTGGCTGAGAATCATGTGCGCTGCAGTCCAAAACATTTTTATGCCTAAGCATTCGGGGAATTGCAGTTCACCATGTTCGTCTGGCTGAGTGTGATGTGGGTTGTAGTCTAGAAGAGCTATAGGTTTCCTTATCACGGATACAGTCCACATGATACAGATCTGGTTATACACAGCCTGGTCCCAGCGGTGTCTCGGTGCCTGGAAGAGCTGCGGCCGGTAAGGCTCTGACCCTCTCTGGGCTGCTTCCAGGAAGTTTGACTCCCCCAGCGCCGGTCACATGGAAGGCGAGTGGATCGATGCGCCGGCGGGGGAGGCTCCGAGCTCTGAGCCGTCTGGAGCTGTCGGCCGGACGGATAGAGGCGGCTCTGGGGCTCCCGGCGGTGTGTGGTAGGGCGGCTTTAGGGGGGAGCGTGAAGGACGGCAAGAGAGAGGGCGCCTTGAAACCGCCGCTGCGAGACAAGGACCCGCTACTAGTTACTGAAGCGGGGTTAACTCGGAGAATGCGCGTCAGTGCAGCGTGTGAGAGGTGAGTGTGTGCGTGCACCCGAGTGCAATGTGTGAGTGCAGCGTGTGAGAAGTACGTGTGAGTGCACCCGAGTGCAATGTGTGAGTGCAGCCTGTGAGAGGTATATGTGAGTGCACCCGAGTGTAGTGTGTGAGAGTTACATCATGTGAGTGCATTGTGTGAGAGGTACATGTGAGTGCACCCGAGTGTAGTGTGTGAGAGTTACATGTGAGTGCATTGTGTGAGAGGTATGTGTGAGTGCACCCAAGTGTAGTGTGTGAGAGGTATATGTGAGTGCAGTGTGTGAGAGGTACGTGTGAGTGCACCCGACTGTAGTGTGTGAGAGGTACTTGTGAGTGCATTGTGTGAGAGGTAAATGTGAGTGCACCCAAGTGTACTGTGTGAGAGTTACATGTGAGTGCACCCAAGTGCAGTATGTGAGAGGTACACGTGGGTGCATTGTGTGAGAGGTACGTGTGAGTGCACCCAAGTGCAGTATGTGAGAGGTACACGTGGGTGCATTGTGTGAGAGGTATGTGTGAGTGCACCCGAGTGCATTGTGTGAGAGGTACACGTGGGTGCACCCGAGTTCAGTATGTGAGAATGCACCCAAGTGCAGTGTGTAAGATGTACATGTGAGTGCATTGTGTGAGAGGTACATGTGAGTGCACCCGAGTGCAGTGTGTGAGAGGTACATGTGAATGCACCCGAGTGCAGTGTGTGAGAGATACATGTGAGTGCACCCGAGTGCAGTGTGTGAGAGGTACATGTAAGTGCACCCGAGTGCAGTGTGTGAGAGGTACATGTGAGTGCACCCGAGTGTAGTGTGTGAGAGGTACGTGTGAGTGCACCCAAGTGCAGTGTGTGAGAGGTACGTGTGAGTGCACCCAAGTGTAGTGTGTGTGAGGTACGTGTGAGTGCACTCGAGTGCATTGTGTGAGAGGTACATGTGAGTGCACCCGAGTGCAGTATGTGAGAATGCACCCGAGTGTCGTGTGTAAGATGTACATGTGAGTGCACCCGAGTGCATTGTGTGAGAGGTACGTGTGAGTGCACCCGAGTGCAGTGTGTAAGATGTACATGTGAGTGCAGTGTGTGAGAGGTACATGTGAGTGCACCCGAGTGTAGTGTGTGAGAGGTACGTGTGGGTGCATTGTGTGAGAGGTAAATGTGAGTGCACCCAAGTGTACTGTGTGAGAGTTACATGTGAGTGTAGTGTGTGAGAGGTACGTGTGGGTGCAGTGTGTAAGATGTACATGTGAGTGCAGTGTGTGAGAGGTACATGTGAGTGCACCCGAGTGTAGTGTGTGAGAGGTGCGTGTGAGTGCACCCGAGTGCAGTGTGTGAGAGGTACATGTGAGTGCACCCGAGTGTAGTGTGTGAGTGCACCCGAGTGCAGTATGTGTGTGCACCCAAGTGCAGTGTGTGAGAGGTACATATGAGTGCACCCGAGTGCAGTGTGTGAGAGGTACATGTAAGTGCACCCGAGTGTAGTGTGTGAGAGGTACATGTAAGTGCACCCGAGTGCAGTGTGTGAGAGGTACATGTGAGTGCACCCGAGTACCAGTGTGTGAGAGGTACATGTGAGTGCACCCGAGTACCAGTGTGTGAGAGGTACATGTAAGTGCACCCGAGTGCAGTGTGTGAGAGGTACATGTGAGTGCACCCGAGTGCATTGTGTGAGAGGTACGTGTGAGTGCACCCGAGTGCAGTGTGTAAAATGTACATGTGAGTGCATTGTGTGAGAGGTACATGTGAGTGCACCCGAGTGCATTGGGTGAGAGGTACGTGTGAGTGCACCCGAGTGCAGTGTGTAAAATGTACATGTGAGTGCATTGTGTGAGAGGTACATGTGAGTGCACCCGAGTGCAGTGTGTGAGAGGTACTTGTGAGTGCACCCGAGTGTAGTGTGTGAGTGCACCCGAGTGCAGTATGTGAGTGCACCCAAGTGCAGTGTGTGAGAGGTACATATGAGTGCACCCGAGTGCAGTGTGTGAGAGGTACATGTAAGTGCACCCGAGTGTAGTGTGTGAGAGGTACATGTAAGTGCACCCGAGTGCAGTGTGTGAGAGGTACTTGTGAGTGCACCTGAGTGCAGTGTGTGAGAGGTAAATGTGAGAGGTACGTGTGAGTGCACCCGAGAGAAGTGTGTGAGAGGTAAATGTGAGTGCACCCGAGAGAAGTGTGTGAGAATGCACCCGAGTGTCGTGTGTAAGATGTACATGTGAGTGCACCCGAGTGCATTGTGTGAGAGGTACGTGTGAGTGGACCCGAGTGCAGTGTGTGAGAGGTACATGTGAGTGCACCCGAGTGTAGTGTGTGAGAGGTACGTGTGGGTGCATTGTGTGAGAGGTAAATGTGAGTGCACCCAAGTGTACTGTGTGAGAGTTACATGTGAGTGTAGTGTGTGAGAGGTACGTGTGGGTGCAGTGTGTAAGATGTACATGTGAGTGCAGTGTGTGAGAGGTACATGTGAGTGCACCCGAGTGTAGTGTGTGAGAGGTGCGTGTGAGTGCACCCGAGTGCAGTGTGTGAGAGGTACATGTGAGTGCACCCGAGTGTAGTGTGTGAGTGCACCCGAGTGCAGTATGTGTGTGCACCCAAGTGCAGTGTGTGAGAGGTACATATGAGTGCACCCGAGTGCAGTGTGTGAGAGGTACATGTAAGTGCACCCGAGTGTAGTGTGTGAGAGGTACATGTAAGTGCACCCGAGTGCAGTGTGTGAGAGGTACATGTGAGTGCACCCGAGTACCAGTGTGTGAGAGGTACATGTGAGTGCACCCGAGTACCAGTGTGTGAGAGGTACATGTAAGTGCACCCGAGTGCAGTGTGTGAGAGGTACATGTGAGTGCACCCGAGTGCATTGTGTGAGAGGTACGTGTGAGTGCACCCGAGTGCAGTGTGTAAAATGTACATGTGAGTGCATTGTGTGAGAGGTACATGTGAGTGCACCCGAGTGCATTGGGTGAGAGGTACGTGTGAGTGCACCCGAGTGCAGTGTGTAAAATGTACATGTGAGTGCATTGTGTGAGAGGTACATGTGAGTGCACCCGAGTGCAGTGTGTGAGAGGTACTTGTGAGTGCACCCGAGTGTAGTGTGTGAGTGCACCCGAGTGCAGTATGTGAGTGCACCCAAGTGCAGTGTGTGAGAGGTACATATGAGTGCACCCGAGTGCAGTGTGTGAGAGGTACATGTAAGTGCACCCGAGTGTAGTGTGTGAGAGGTACATGTAAGTGCACCCGAGTGTAGTGTGTGAGAGGTACATGTAAGTGCACCCGAGTGCAGTGTGTGAGAGGTACTTGTGAGTGCACCTGAGTGCAGTGTGTGAGAGGTAAATGTGAGAGGTACGTGTGAGTGCACCCGAGAGAAGTGTGTGAGAGGTAAATGTGAGTGCACCCGAGAGAAGTGTGTGAGAGGTACGTGTGAGTGCACCCGAGTGCAGTGTGTGAGAGGTATGTGTGAGTGCACCCCAGTGCAGTGTGTGAGAGGTCATTTGGCGTAGTGTACCTGAGTGCAGTGTGTGGGAGGGAGGTGTAACTGAGTGCAGCTTGTGAAAGATCAGTGGGAGTGAAGTGAGTGATGGATCTGCAGATAGGAGTTCAGTGAGCGCACATGTGGGTATTGAAATGGAGTGCACTAGAGTCCAGACTAACCTGAGTACAGAAGAGGCTTATTAACAAATCTCCTGCATTATAGTTACGGTAATTAGGTTATTGCTACAAATTGCAATGTATTAAAGCATGTTTTTTAAATACTAGAAAGGTTACCTACCACTTAATGATGTTATGTATAGTGTAGTGAGTGCTTAAAGGCCTCCAAATAGTGGAAAACAAAGAAAGAAAGAAAAAATAGTACTTACGCAGTGTCCATAAAACACACAAAAAACTGCTGTAGTGTGTGAGAGGTACGTGTGAGTGCACCCAAGTGCAGTGTGTGAGAGGTACATGTGAGTGCCCCCGAGTGTAGTGTGTGAGAAGTACGTGTGAGTGCACCCAAGTGCAGTGTGTGAGAGGTACGTGTGAGTGCACCCAAGTGTAGTGTGTGTGAGGTACGTGTGAGAGGTACATGTGAGTGCACCCGAGTGCAGTATGTGAGAATGCACCCGAGTGTCGTGTGTAAGATGTACATGTGAGTGCACCCGAGTGCATTGTGTGAGAGGTACGTGTGAGTGCACCCGAGTGTAGTGTGTAAGATGTACATGTGAGTGCAGTGTGTGAGAGGTACATGTGAGTGCACCCGAGTGTAGTGTGTGAGAGGTGCGTGTGAGTGCACCCGAGTGCAGTGTGTGAGAGGTACATGTGAGTGCACCCGAGTGTAGTGTGTGAGTGCACCCGAGTGCAGTATGTGTGTGCACCCAAGTGCAGTGTGTGAGAGGTACATATGAGTGCACCCGAGTGCAGTGTGTGAGAGGTACATGTAAGTGCACCCGAGTGTAGTGTGTAAGAGGTACATGTAAGTGCACCCGAGTGCAGTGTGTGAGAGGTACATGTGAGTGCACCCGAGTACCAGTGTGTGAGAGGTACATGTGAGTGCACCCGAGTACCAGTGTGTGAGAGGTACATGTAAGTGCACCCGAGTGCAGTGTGTGAGAGGTACATGTGAGTGCACCCGAGTGCATTGTGTGAGAGGTACGTGTGAGTGCACCCGAGTGCAGTGTGTAAAATGTACATGTGAGTGCATTGTGTGAGAGGTACATGTGAGTGCACCCGAGTGCATTGTGTGAGAGGTACGTGTGAGTGCACCCGAGTGCAGTGTGTAAAATGTACATGTGAGTGCATTGTGTGAGAGGTACATGTGAGTGCACCCGAGTGCAGTGTGTGAGAGGTACTTGTGAGTGCACCCGAGTGCAGTGTGTGAGAGGTAAATGTGAGAGGTACGTGTGAGTGCACCCGAGAGAAGTGTGTGAGAGGTAAATGTGAGTGCACCCGAGAGAAGTGTGTGAGAGGTAAATGTGAGTGCACCCGAGAGAAGTGTGTGAGAGGTACGTGTGAGTGCACCCGAGTGCAGTGTGTGAGAGGTATGTGTGAGTGCACCCCAGTGCAGTGTGTGAGAGGTCATTTGGCGTAGTGTACCTGAGTGCAGTGTGTGGGAGGGAGGTGTAACTGAGTGCAGCTTGTGAAAGATCAGTGGGAGTGAAGTGAGTGATGGATCTGCAGATAGGAGTTCAGTGAGCGCACATGTGGGTATTGAAATGGAGTGCACTAGAGTCCAGACTAAGAGTACAGAAGAGGCTTATTAACAAATCTCCTGCATTATAGTTACGGTAATTAGGTTATTGCTACAAATTGCAATGTATTAAAGCATGTTTTTTAAATACTAGAAAGGTTACCTACCACTTAATGATGTTATGTATAGTGTAGTGAGTGCTTAAAGGCCTCCAAATAGTGGAAAACAAAGAAAGAAAGAAAAAATAGTACTTACGCAGTGTCCATAAAACACACAAAAAACTGCTTAAAATGTGAAATCACACATGAAAATATATGCAAAACTATAAAACCAATGAAATTCCTGTACTTGATCTGCAATATGGGTTGGTCACATGAAAAATAAATATCACAGAACAAAAGTGTAATTTGTCTGTATATACAGTAAGTAACACAACCCCGAAGGAGTGGAAGCGGTGCCGGTTAGGATCTGTAAGATGCTAAAGACGGATAACTCTTACACAGCAGTAAATTCACAAACATAAGGTTCAGCCCAATATGCGCTGATATCTGGCCCCAAAACAATGCCTCGAAATTTGGTCTGATTCGGGACAACGTGTGAAACGTTGCCTGCGTATGATCAATACATTTCTGTTTGTATCGAGTGCTGGATGTCCATTGAGTTTGGATGCGTGTGCATTTACAAACTATTATTCACAAGAACAGAATACAAACTCACTTTTTAGGAAAACACAGAGTTAATTAAGGAATTGCCCAACTGTTACATCAGGTAATTGGTGCCACAGCCGAAAGATGAGAAATACCCTCTGGAAAGAAATAAGCAAGAATGTCAACACAGTCGGAATGCAGGAGAAATCAATAGCTGTTGTTAAGAAAAGGTAAGAAATATCACAATCACAATAAGCATGGACCACATGATAAATTCCCATCCACATATCACGCCTGTAGTTAACATCATACCGTTGTTACTCCAATGAGCACAACTTCCCATTACCCATCCAACCTCAATGAGGATGAGCTAGCACTCTGCAACCTCATGGCACCAGCAGCTACCCATGGACTTGAAGAGGCCATTGATACAAACACACCAGCAGATATGTATACTAGTGTAGGTCTCCAGCTAGTGGAGTGTCAGGGAAGGAACTCAATGACGCAAGCACCAAAACGTCATGATTTGTTCCTGGCCACCGATCACTAGGTGATCGGTAGCCAGGAACACTATGGCAGAGACCCGATCAGGGTCTTAATAGACCCTGTGGGTCCATGCCAAAGCTTCGGGCACAGCGCGGTTTAGAGAAATGTAGCAACTAGATTTCCCCTGTCAGACCCTTATCGCACAGCTCATCGCGGGGAGCCATGATGAGCTGTTTGACACAGGATGCCATCCTAACGACTTTTAGGCACTTAAAATCATGACGGCATAGTACATCCTAATGTCACGAAGGGGTTAACTTATGTTTATGACCATCCTACAGATCCTTCTCCACTCGTTAACACCTTCGCGACAAAGGACGTGCCAGGCACGTCCTGCGGTGAATCAAGCGGTTTTCGCAATCAATGATCGCGAAAACTGCTTTAACGGTGCTTGTCTATTGCCTCGATGTCTTTCTATTTATAAAATTTCTATTTTGGGGCACCCACGATCGCCCCACGGAGCGATCGCGGGGAGCCATATTGACGGAGCATGCTGCTCCGTCAATATGGCTAAGCCCTCTGCCGGTCTGAGCTTCGGAAGTGAAAGTAACTTCACTTCCGTCTCTCTGAATATGCTACTTGACTGCCCCTAGTGGTAGTTAAGTAGCATTGCAATGGTAAATATTTAAAATACATATTTAATTAATTAAAAACAGGTTATATAGCTATATTAGCCTATAGGGTTAAAATGTAATATTTTTTAGCATAAGGGATAGGGTTAAAATTAAATTAAAAAATATTAAGGGATATAATAAGGATTAGAGTTGTGGTTAAATTTAGTGTTAGGGTTACATTTTGGGTTCGGGTTGGGGTCAAAAGGTCAATATAGGAAAAAACCAAAAAACACTATTTTTGGTTTTTGCCCCATAACGCAACATGCATATTTTTGAACTTGGGACAACATTTAGAAACTATTTAGATCTTTAGGGTCTTTTTTAATGATTTTATTTGTATAAATTATATTTTAGGTCAAAGATAGAAAAAGTGTGTTTTTTAAACTTTTTCATCATATTTTATGATTTTTTTTGTAGTAAATTATAAGATATGATGAACATAATGGTATCTAATGAAAGCCCTTCTTATGACGATAAAAAAAACATATAATTTGTGTGGGTACTGTATGTGAGAAAGAAAAAAAATTACAGGTAAACACAAACACCCTAGAAATGTCAAAACATTGTCACCAAGGGAAAGTCAAGGTGAAAATGTCTTGTCACTAAGGGGTTATGGCTTGTATAATTATAGGGAGCAGGTTAATGCTCAGGCAAACATGAGTTGAATTTACACGAGTTTGCACGTTTGTGTCTCGCTATATACACAGACATACTGCACTATGTTTTTTTCCTGTGATATTTATGTTTACTTTATTATCATCACTATTTTTCTCCCCATTGCCTATTTCTCTATCCATCCAACCCTGGCTTTTTACCCCTCCTCCCTTGCAGGAGCCATTTGGACAAGGCTGACAGGGTGCACATGAAAAGTGCTGCCTGGCAGTGTGCGGGAGTCATGTATTGCCAGAGGGAAATGAATTAATCGCGTAGCTTCCTATGGAATCCCTTTCATGATTATTAAATTGATTTCCCTCCGGCAACATGTGAATTTTACATCCGACTGCAAAATAAGTTTTTTTTTTTTTATATGCATCTGGCACTGCTGCTTTACCCAATGTAGCCATCTTCCCAGGGCCAAACATCAATGGAATCCCCAACCACCCTATCCATGGATGGTGCTTAATAAACAGTAACTAGGAATGGTTAGCTGGATGGGTCAGTTCTAGTGTATAGTTCACCCATGAGCAAGGCTGCCTTCAGGGGGGTGGGGGGGGGGCGTACCCGTCCCAGGCCCAGGGCTGTTTAAAAAAAAATAATCATAGGCAAACGGGGCAGCTGCCCAGGGCCCATTCATTACTGGGGGACCAAAGCAGCCGCCCATGTGACTGTCTCACACGGAGACAGTCACGATCGGGCAGCAGCTGGCAGATACGCATCCAGCAGATGCGTACCTGGCTTCTAGTAACAGCCACAGGAAATGACGTCATGTCATATCCGATGGCTGTATTTCCTGCACTCAGCGAAAAATGTTATGGTAATTATTTCAATTTTACCATCCTACTTTTTTTTTGCAATACTTAACAAATCTTTTGCAGGTTTTTCTCTGAGAGCTTGATAATGTCAACCTTGCTGTTAAACAATGATCGGCCCCATCATCTTTTGGGAGCCAATCAAACCCAACTTGGCTACTATTGTCGGAACTCTGCATTTCCCTGGTCAGTTAACCACTGTTTGGCGTGTAGTGGAACGAACGAATTTGCCAACCAATCAGAATATTTTATTTCTGACAGACCCATGAATGTGTGCACTGCGCAGTAAAAGGGAATTATGAGTTTCATCGCCCTGACTTATCACTCAAAAAGTAAACTACCGTATTCTCTAAATGGTAGCAGCAGATTTATAAAGATTTATCCTCCAAATCTACATATTAAATAGGCTGCTAAACTGTCTCTAACATGTTAGATTTCATCTTTTTATATATATTGGAATGCATTTAAATGACCACATAATGGGGAATTAGATATTCAAGGGCAATTTACTATGTAGGTAGGTGTAATGTGTTATTGTAAAACATAAAAAAACAGCAAGAGTGATAGAAATACAGGGCAATTAATTAACAACCACGATTAAAATGGTGGTTATTAAAATAGGTACAGTGTAAAATGCTGACATTTTGGGTTGTTTACTAAAATGTTTCTTTTTTTTTTTAAATCTATCACTATTAGAAATATTTTGTATTTGGGGTTCAATAATGAGTTTTTGGTATTTCTTCCATTATGTAAGTTACAGAATTTGATCTGGGAGCTTCTGGATTAATAATTAATGAAGTAGTGTTTCATTGCTCTATAACAGTGATGGGGAACATTTCTGAACTTGAGTGCCGAGACCATAATATTTACTGGGTCCTCCATAAGTGATTGTGATTGTGGCACCTGTGCCATAGATAATCCATCATTACTCTATAACCTAAAGAAATTACATCGTCTAACAGTGTTTGACAGCAGGATTCACAGTGGAGAACTTAAGGGGAGTCCGTCATAGATACGTTATAACATAATCTTGCAAATGCTTAGTGAGTTAACATAGTAGAAGCTGTATTAATATAAAACTTAGGGTACACATTTCCGGCTCTGTTGCTACAGCAGCAAAGGCCACAGGGAAAGGCATAAACTAGACTAGCTGATGTATAAATCCAATTAGGAGTACATAATAACAGGCCTACGTCATGTTATCAATGACAGAACCACTTGACTTCGGCAGTGTTGTCAACAAGTCACGTATTATCAACAAGTTATCGTTAACATCAACATGCATTATGGTTTATCCAGGACTTCTTACCAGACAGGGGCCTGAGATTCACTTTATATTATGCACTTTATGTGATAGTGGCACATAGAGACAAGATACGCTGCCAGCTGACATGTACATGTCTGGTGTCAAAAATGTCTGACCCATGGCTCACCCCTTGCGATAATATCAAAGATGCAGTAATTAAATATGATCAACAGCAAAGTTTAAAAAAATCCCCAACCTACGCAGAATCTTGGGTGGTGATATTGACTTGGACAATGTGAGACTATCTGATGACAGGCCTCACAAACAGCAATTCGCCTTAAAGGTGCAGATCTCCCCTAACAGGCAATGTTGTGTGTGTATAATTAATTTCCCCTTTAACTTGCTTTGTGTTGGCAAAGAATGGAAGAATCATTTGCAGGAGTAAGCCACATTGCGTGGAAAGTGGAATCCACATTAGCTACGGTTCTCCTGTCACTGCACTAGAGTTAGCCAAAGGGACAGCCACTGATCGTGGCATCTTTTATCTTTGTTGATAGGTGACTAATCAGCTCACACAATGCGTGGCTGGCACGTACATAGTTAGCCAGAAGCTGGTATTCCCATTAACTTGACACTAGCTCCCGGGGGATTTGTGGCTTCATTTTTACATTTGGCACATGACCACGGAAAAGAAAGGTATTTTTATGAAAATATGATTTGTGGCCTAGCTAGGAACCAAATGAACTTTCTGTACCCTGTACCCTCGGCTCAGGACAAAACAACAGATTATAAGATTTAGTTAATAGATTACCCTGCACAGCCTCTTACCATAAGACATTATCACTCCCACGCTCTGTGACCAAGCCTCACTATGAGGTGAAACGCGTTAGATGACCAACTTGCTATTTAGTGCAATAGGTGGATTTTGTATGAATAAACTGGATTTTAAGGCAGCTGTAATGATTGTTCCTATTTTCAGTAGCATTATACTAAACATTTAATATGTCTCCAGCTCTATAGCAGGACTAGATGGAGTACAGTACTCAGTATCCTGCTGCCAAAATCCAGGAGGCATTGTATTCTACCATGCCAATTCAAATATTATGGATTTTAATGAGGTGACTGGTGTCTAGTTGAAGTGTGTGGTGTTATATCAGGTAAAGAAGGAATAAACTGCCAATTGTTTTTTTTTGTTTTTTTAAATGGAACTTATACAATGTATGATTCAAAAGATATCCCACGGGCGTCTATTCGATCAAAGTCAAGAATAGCGCAAGGAAGTCGACTTCACTTTAAAAGTCGACCCCCAAAGTAAACTTCCTGAAATGCTGTTCACTAGATTCAACTTGGCCTCCCCCCACCTCACCAAGTCCATCATGATCTCCCATCATGAACTCCAATCAATGAAAAGCAATAGAAATGGCTATACACTAAAAACCAAAGGCAGTTCAAATTGGGAGGTGAGTTGCATTCAAAATATTTTTTAAAAATCCTCCCCAGTCAAAATCAGGTGCCGGGGGGGGGGGGGGCTCTCCAAATGGCTACATGACATCTAACACACATGGAATGCCAGGGAAAGTAGTCCTGCCCCCACTATAATTAAAACCATGCTGGAAGCTGCCAATGCTCCCAGCACCTATAAAACATATAGGGAGCTAGGGCCACTTGCCCTGGCCACCCCGTTATTATCGAGGGGCTGCTCCAAGCCCCCTGATAATGTTAACAGGACTGACAAATGTGTCTAGCACAGTTTGCATGATTCTCACATAGCAGAAAATTGACATAACATATCCTTAGTGGATGAGATTTGGCAATTTTAATTTTCTACAGGGTTATGCAAATACTGATAATAGTTTTGTTTATATTTTTACATCGTTGAATATTGTTCCAGAGGTGTAACAATATGGAGAGAGGCGCACAGTCTGCTGTTCACTGCTAGAAAAAAAAAAAATCCCAGGTATGGATCTGCTGCTCTTGGACCAACCTTCCCCTGCTGGACCAACAGGAAAATTGGCTTGCAAGCAATGCTAGGCCTCCAGGACCAGCTTGAAACTACCTGACAATAGCACCCACTGTGACTTGTATACATTTGCCATTGAATGATTTAACTACTGGTGCGGAAATTATCAAAGGAAAGAGAAACAGATGGTATAATAAGTGCCATGGCTATTAATCAACCCCATCAGCTTGAGTGTGTACTTAAGTCAAAACTGCAAAAGGAAAGTCTTGGAAGGATATGATCATGAAATAGTGTTTTACTGGTCATGTATAGCTTTTTAAATTCACACAAAAATGTTTATCCAAGAAGTTACTATTCTATACAGTTGGTTATCTCCTTTGGGAAAGCCATTTAAAACTCTTCTGATTAAGTTTATTAATAATGGTAAGCAAGCAATTCACTAGAAGTGAGGTGCTGGTGAGTTGAACCTGACGAGTTCTTCCTGCAAGATGACCAGTGTTGGCCCTGCCAAACAGAATTTTAAATGCTTTATGATTATGCTATGTATTATGCCAACCGACCCATTGTAGCAGAAAAAAACTCACCAGACTTGTCTCCACAGAATAAATACTTAAGTCGGTGAGTAGTGTTGAGCGAACCCGAACCGCACTGTTCGAGTTCGTACCGAACTTTACGGTTTTTGGACCCCGGACCCAAACATGGACATTTCACTCTATGTCCGTGTTGGAGTTCGGGGTTCGGTGATTAAATTGTATGTAATGCTATTGGCTTTCTATAAACCGAACTAGAGTCCCCATTCATACGAATAGGTCAATTGACCCATTCGTATGAATGGGGACACTCACCCACATTTTACTTCATTTTGCAGCCCTCTAGCCCTTTCCAGGACTTCTTTAGAGGCATTTTAGTGGCCAAAAGTTCGGGTCCCCATTGACTTCAATGGGGTTCGGGGTCAAGTTCGACCCTGAACCCGGACTTTTTTCCGAAGTTCGGCCAAACCCGAACATCCCGGTGTCCGCTCAACTCTATAGGTGAGATGACATGTTCAACTCATTTGCACCTCACTGTAAACCTGGGCCTAAATAACAAGAAAGCCACAGGGATACACAGTGGTACATATGTGACACATGGTGTCCATTAGTGGACTCTGTGGACTTCCTTCTGAATCATACTTTACTTTTTCCACCTGACTGGATGAATAGTATGCAATTTTGTAGTTGACGAGAAAGTATTGAATTGTTAGCTCATGCTATCTACAGTAGGGCTAGGCAACCAGATGTTGTGGACTACATCTCCCATAATGCTCTTACAGCCGTAATGCTGGCAAAGCATCATGAGAAATGTAGTCCTCCACATCTCGAGTGCCGAAGGATGTCTACCCCTGATCTACAGTCTATCTGGGGGAGGGTTTGCAGATGATTAGAGATACATTTAACATATAGACATCCCAGATAGACAGCGAGCCCTTAGAAGAGGCTTTTATCGACTGCCTGATTTTGTTTTGGGGAAAAAGCATATTATTCGTTTCTACAACGTGCAGGAAGCTCGATTTTACTCCTGTGACTGTGCTTCCTACGGAGATATGTCGCTTGAAGCCAGAAAGCTTTGACAGATTCGAGTTCAAAGAGAACTCAATTCCCATGTTGCGTGTGGGATTCCAGGTCATGCATGAAGCAGTCAGTCTGAGACGGAAGGAGCGCAGCCTATGGGAATCAGCCGTGTAGCAGGCGCAATGGCTCTCTGTTCTGCTCTGTTTTGTTTCACTCCCACACTATTTTACAGCCCCAACTGAAGTGTTTACTCTGCGCCTTACCTACTTTCCAAAACTTGCATTTTCTCTAATTAGAAAACCAAAGGCTGAAGAATCTAATTGTTAAAGTTCTCTATAAATATAATTGGGGATTGTCTTTGAAGGTCATTCCTGGGTCAAAGTTCGAATCAACAAGCACATTCCATGGTGACTGTGCCACGTTTAGAACTTTGCCCCACACTTGACCTTTATACATCACCCCAATATGCTTTTTTGCTGTTTACTGCCCCCGTTGAACCTCCAATCCACTCAGGACAAAAGTGCAGAAGTGGAAGAGTACAGGGCTTGCGGAAATACTAGTACAAATATCTAATGCTGAGATACTGATCACGTTGGGTGGTCAATCGGGTCATCTGTGCCATAATCATGAGTTTACACCATCAAAATATTTATTTAAAATAGCACTATAATAATCATAGAGGCTAGGGCAAGTACCCCAGACCCCCTCCTATCATTAACAAGACTGTGAGCCGCCAAAATGTATCAATGGGGCCAGGGGCTTTGCAAGGTCCCATAACCCCGTTAATTCCCCTCACCCTTAATAATTACCATGGTCAGGGGGCTGCCTCAAAAAATCCAAAATTACCCCTTCTGGAGGATGTCAAAATGCCTCTGGAGACCATATATATAAAAAAAAAGTACATGCCTCCGGATCACATGGGATCAAGCCAATTTGTTACCAGCCTGCCGGTAAAATACCGGCCAGACGGCACCCCTATGTGTGTCCAGATAAAAGACATTTGACCTTTCACCTATAACTGCACAACTAGTGATCAAATCTGCACATGTGCTTTGCGTGGGCTGCTTTGTGATGCACATATTGCAAGAATAGCTATCACATGGGATACTTAGATGGCCTACCAAATGCTGCAGAGCGAAGTGGGAGGGTCAAAGAATCTTCTAATCTGATATTTGTGAGTAAATTCTATTTAAACATGTTGTCAACTCAATGTGCTCGCAATTGAAAATGGCAAATTTTGTGTATGTTACCCGAATTCAGAGTAAGTTCATCGGTGATTGCCGCATACTGGGAAGCCAATAATCTGCCGATCCAGACCCAAATTCATGGATACTGAGTGGCCGCACTCGAATGCAATTCAGGACAAATCATTTATATTGAGAGTCCACCCTTATGGATACAGACATTCAAATTTTTTTTTTATAAAGCTTTAACTCTGTTATGTATTAAAATAAAACCTAGGACATTTTCAAGTCCCGTTTATATAAATTTATAATTCTGATCATTTCTATCATCAGATATCTTCAATACGTGCTCCCCCAATCACTGCTACCACCCTGAATGACACAGTAACTGCAGTGTAAATAAAAGCAAATGTTAACAAAGAAACTTTCAAATAGATTTTCCAGAGTTACCTTAATGAATTTGCAAGAAAACAGCCTCCAAGTTTAATGTCTAGCATGTCCCTTTAAACAGTTCCATTGTAAGCTTCCACTACAGAGATACAGTGTGCCAATAGCAAGCTGAGCACACTGCTGGCTTTAGATAAGAAACCTATTTTTTTTTCCAGCAGTCATGCTGATATAACCTTCAGGCTTCAGCCGAGCTACCTGAATTACACAAGGAAACCGGATACCAATATTCCCATAGTAAATTAAAAATCAGATAGGATTGTGGGTTAAAGAAATGCCTATGGCGCCTGTCAGGTGAGGAGGGGTGCCAAGTCAAAGCCACAGTACATCATTCTATGTCTGCCTCCATTTTTAAAGGTCCATTACAGCACACATTTCTTGCATTTGGTGAAGTAAGTGATGGGATATTTTTTTGCATCCTCAAATAAGCAGAACTTTCGGATATTAGAGCATGCAAAAATAAGAATGCTTCACCCCAAGCTCATGCCTCTATATGGAAATGAATGAGGGACAGTTAATAAGTATTGCATGTCTGTAATGTTACACACATGCTCAATGAGGAGTCCCATGCATCTCTATGGGAGTTCACGGATTGCTGGCACCTCACAGAGGTCTCTATACATGTACGCATGATATGCAAGGATTCCACAAAAGGGTTTAAAACAACATGTTTTCTATTGGGGGGAGGGGGGGGGGTGTCGATCCTTGTCATAGGGGAATCACTCTCAGATGGGCCAGCAACCCTCAGGGAACACACTGATCAACATTACAGAAACTTCGGAAGCATGAAATAATCCGAAGTCTCAAAATAAAAACAAGATGATAAAATTGTTAAATGTTACATATATCCGCATGATCTGCAAGGCTTGTGCAAAGGGATTACAAAACTAATTTTCTCCTGGGGATTGATCCTCTTCAAAGGAGAATCCCTCTCAGAGGTGCTTTGAAATCTACACTGATCACCACCAAGGTAGTCCTCTGGGAATCTTCCTTCTTCTGGGGATAAGAACTCTGTGATTACCAATTACATTGATCAAATGCCTCATTTGACAAAGCCAGTCGGCTTTGCCTGGTCACCTACAAAATGCTCCTTGGACATAAAGGGGTAAAAGGCTAGAACTGAAAGAATCTGGTCTTGTTTTTAATCTAAAATGGTTATTTAGTAATGTGTAGAGAATGAATACTTGATCCTGTAAGAGTTGGGTCATGATTGTTTTCATTGTAGATGGTTGTGTATCATTCAGTAGAATAGGCTATTCAATAAATGAAGCAATACAACAGAACCTATCTGGGGATCTTATGTTTACTAGGGATGTAGCTGACAATCAGGTCTCTAGATGTACTACCTAAAGCGGTCATGATTGATAAGGGTAGTGAGATTCAGTACAAAGTGTGCGAGCCTTAGAACATGGCAGCACACATTGAATGTACCCATGTCACCAAGCATATTTAACGACCTAGTGCTTAGCACTGTGCATAGGCAGTATTAATGCCAGGACAGATCTGAATTTGACAGGACAGGACAAAATAAAATGGTACTGTCCAGGCAAACAGGGATAGGCAAAGTGTCTGTACAAAGTTTGTGAAGATCCATAGGAGATAGAAACATAGAATGTGTCGGCAGATAAGAACCATTCGGTCCATCTAGACTGCCCAATTTTTTTGAGTACTTTTATTAGTCCCCCGTTCCCGGTCTTATAGCTAGGATAGCCTTGTGTCTATCCCACGCATGCTTAAAATCCTTGACTGTGTTTACCTCTACCACTTCTGCTGGCAGGCTATTCCATACATCCACTACCCTCTCAGTAAAGTAATACTTCCTAATATTACTTTTAAATCGTTGCCCCTCTAATTTAAGACTATGTCCTCTAGTTGTGGTAGTTTTTCTTCTTTTAAATATACTCTCTTCCTTTACTGTGAATAAATAATTTTTATGTCCATCACACACACACTGGTAAATGCCCACTCTGATCAATGTTGGTGCCTACTCCTGGCTGCGGGTGAGTAGTTTGCAACTATGGGGACTGTAATTTTTTGCCTTTGCAAAATATACAGAAGCTATGTATAATTCAGTGTGCAAAAAATAGAGCAATGCAGCATACACCATGAAAAAAACTCCAGTGGATCTTACTTTCTTATGATCAATAAGATGGTGGGGAGGGACATAGGATGTGTTGACAGGTAAGAACCATTCGGTCCATCTAGTCTGCCCAACCTTTCTGAATAATTTCATTAGTCCCTGGCCTTATCTTACATCCAAGATAGCCTTATGCCTATCCCAAAGATATGCTGAAACTCCTTCACTGTGTTGACCACTTCCACTGGAAGGCAGTTCCATGCATTGACAAAAATGTAATTCTCGAAGGACAACGGTCAGCACAAAACAGAGCTCTGTTTAATTGAAATGCTTAAATGAATTATTAAGCCCCCTCCACCTTTATAGGTCTGTCTGGGGGCAGATATGTTGTATAGAATCTCGGATCATCTTCATATGAAACAAGCTGTTCGAACCCTATCAGGGCCAAGAGGTCTCAGGAAAGCCACAGCCGATGTTGAATTGATATTTCTGTTTCCAAAAGATTTTTCCTGAGATTTTTCCAATGGTTTTAGAAGTATTTTGTAGATGCTAATTGTGCCGCAATTGCAGTCTTGATAGTTTTCTAAGAGATGTGGAGAAGGACAGACAATCACTATTGTTTTGGCCGCTGCCAATCCCTCATCCGCAGCGGAGGTAACAGAATCTGGCTGTTGGAACCCGGGACTGCATTGTTCACATTTAATAATTAATGTGCAAGTTAATTGAGGCTTTTACTGAACTGACACAGGATGAAAGCAAAACCTGCCTGTCTGGATCCGACGCGTCCCTGGGAACAAGTTCACTGCGTTCCCTTGGCGTCTGTCTCCCCCGGGGAGGGAGGGTCAGGGAGCAGCTCTGTGTGTGCTTTGACAGGCGCTCAGTATCCGTAATACAGGAAAGGGGACTATGGAGGAATAATGAACATTTTTGACACAAAGATGCAATCACAGCTAGAAGTTTGTATGCTAGAGGGAAGTGTCTCTACCTGGTATTTTCATGCAAGGAACATTTAGGGCTTGTGTTTGGCATGTAAGGTGATCCCAAAAAAATGGTCTGTCAAGGCACTTGATTGTCCTGTTTACACAACACTTTATAAGCAATTAAATTACTAAGCTTACCTTAGATGAGGTTTATGAGAGTAAAGATGAGCAACATGGGAAATGTAATTTATCATAACCGCAGGAATAAAAAAAAATAAAAAAAGATCTTCTGAGCCTTCCCTTTCATAGGCCTAGCTGTGGCAGAGGTAAATGCAGCCCACAGAGTTCTAAAATGAAGGACGGCCTTGACAGCTCGTGCCTTGGCGTGAGGTTGGAGCCGGAAGGGGCGCTCTTTACCTAAAATGGTGGGCTGGACAGATGGAGCTGTTCAGCCTTAGGGATCGGTTTGCTTGACAGACCCCTGGGAGACAGCTCGGGTATGAAAAATGTTAAAATGGTAATTTATGGTATATTGTTAACTTATGGTTATTAATTATGTTAACTAAGTATTAAAAGGTAATTGTGTTATGTTATGTTAACATTTTATTCCATTTATGGTGGTCATTGTCATTGGCTTTTTATTGTGTTACAGTTATCAGAATGATATGTTTATGGTCGAGTTGGCAATGACAATGTGTGTTTTATATGAATAAAATAATAAAATGTCTGTGGCCTTTTCTATCCACTAAGTCTGTGCGATGTGTATGTTTTCAATGGTAAGATACAGCCTGGTAGTCAAGGCTCCAACTGTCATGTCACCTCGTAACTACTGGTCCATTGGTTGGAGTTACCTGTTCTGGTACAGATCTCCCTAGCGATCCACCTATATTCTACTAACAGAATGTACTGGATTATGAGGCCTATGTCCAAAGAGGCACAGATCTCGACTCTCTTTATTATTTGAGTGAAAAGAAGAAGATGTGAGGAACTTGTTCCCTCTTATCACTGCTCTGAAATTCAAAAGCTAATGGTGGGGGTACACAATCCATTCCAAACCTGCCCATTCAGTAGAAAATACCAGCATGCAAAAAAAGCCTGTCTCAATTATAGCTGACAGTGGTCTGGGAGTATATTAAAGACCTGTTCATTTTGATACTGGATTACTATAGTTAGTTTTTGTACCAGCCACAGTCCATGTGTACCGTTCTCTTTTTATATCACTGTTCGTACCTGCATTTTGCTGACCAATCGTTACCTCCAGTTCCCAGCCCAATATGCATCGATTGTAGTTAGTCTCTGCCGTGATATATTCCTACAGCACACTGATATGTGTTAATACTCATCGCTTTTATTTATTTTTTAAAAATATTCTTTATTTATATATTTCAAATATAAACATAGATTAACAATACCAAAACATATATATATCACATTACTTTGACCCAAAAAAAGGTATTCCTATAATTAGTAAATACACGTAAATCACATAACATTACACAACATATATTTACCCTCCTCTACCAGAGTGCAGATCCCCTTTACCCATAGTCCTATTACCCTGTATTTCTCGGCACTATCTATATCCACTTCTAATTCTGACCGTTACTTAGTCTGGCTGACCGATCCTTCCATAACCTCCAAGTCCTATCGTACAGATCCCATCTGTACGTTGCTTTGTAGAATCCCTTATCTAAAGTAGCGAATTCGTCGAATAATTTCTGTACCGCGGACCATGAGATATCACTATCTGACCGCCAACCTCTAGCAATAATCAGCTTCATGGCCGTGATCACCAGGATTCTCATACCTGCAGGGGCTATTTCAAGATTTAGATGTAGTAGGGCTATTTGTGGGCAGGGTAGAATAATGCGCTTTAGTATCGCCGACACAAATACTCATCGCTTTTAAACCCACTGAATTTCAAGAATACAACATGGTTAAAAGCAAAGACTAACACATGTTGGTGTAATTTCTTTTGGGAGGCAGGAAAGAGGTATAACAATATAATTTTAGAGAAATTCACAAAGTTGGACAAATTAATAATATATTAATAAAAATGTAGTTTATCAAAGAGATATTTTTCATGTCTCAGTAGGACTTGGTTAGGCTGATCCTGTAACATTAAATTACAAGCATTAGTCTTAGTCACTCATTCTTTGGATAATATAAAGTTTGGAGGACGATTTCATTTGATTACAAGCATTAGTCAATTCCTGGGGTTTATTTGAAGAATTCAACCCTTTACTAGTCTAGAAATCTTTAATAGACTTGGAGCTTTAACCTCATGTGTATCTGATTCCCCACAACCTCTATGTTTACTGATAATTGGGCTTTTAACACACTTTGAAAGTTCACAGAAAGTTATAATGGAACCTGATCACATTCTGGTCTTAGGGATTCCACTACAGTAGGGTTTTGATATCCCACAGGTATCCCCTGGGTCTACTGCACAGGGTCATAGATTGTCTTCATACTAGAAGTAATAGAGGTTTATAGGAACTCGTATCTTTAGCCTCCGTCACCATATTTATTGTCTTGATACTGAAGTCTTGTTACCCCAGGTAGTCAGGTGTTCTGACAAGATGGAGGTAAACTCAGCCAGCCCTAGTGGTGGAGGCTGTTATCCCCTAACCTGACATCTTGAACATCTTGGCAGGTTGAATTTGAGCAGGAGCACACTGACTGACTAATACACACTGCCCTGAATGGCCTACAATATGTACATATGAATCCACAAATGTCCAGCGCATAAACTCAAGGTTTTTTCATTATTGTATTACTGTCAGGGTTTCTCTGCTGTTTTAAACAGAAACCCTTCTTTCAGTGAGTTGATCAGCTGTTAATGGCCAGCTCCTTTCAGCTATTGTTACCATGGTTATTCACTTGACTGCTATTAGCCAGCCAGTTGCTGCTCAGTGCAGACTATTTAAGCAGATAATCTAGATAGCTCCTTTTGCCCTTGCATTGTTTCCAGTTTCCAAATGCATTTCCTGTGATTCCCAATGTTTGACCTGACTCGGCTGACTTCCCTTTTGGTTCATGACTTCTGGCTTTGATTCTGACTCCGCTGTTTGACTCGTTTGACTATTCGGTTTGGTTCCTGACCCCGGCTTGCCTCCTGGATTTTGCTTAGGGGCTGTTTTTACCATTTTTCTATTTATTATTAATAAAAGAAGTTTTGCATCTTCCTTTCTGTCTCGGGTTCCTGGTCCCTAACAATTATGTTTTAGTCACTTCCAGGATTGGTGGAACAAATACACCCATAAAGGATCACGTCTGGGTGTAAACACAAGACAAAGAAAAGAGTTTGGTATTGAATATTGGTTTAAATGTTAACTTTTTCATTTTTTAATAAAAATATGTTATTGAAAAAATGTCATGTTTTTATTTTCTTCCTTTGCCCCAAAGGAAGAAATATTTTATCTGCTGCTAGTTTAAGTCTAAGAGTGTGAATAAAGTGCTCTGAGCTCCCTAAGGGTGAAACGTTCCATAAAAATAGTTATAACTTTAATCCTGAGATTCAGTGTGTGGGTGGCTATCTTGCCCCCCCATACCCCCCCCCCCCCCCCAACATCTAACCTCCCTGTTTATAACCTTAAGTATACATCAGTGCCAACCAGAGATCCACAAGTTTATTTACACATTTTGGTTGGTTCCTGGTGACGTTCCTTTCCACAGCCGCACCCTGCAACATTCATCCTGACTGCAGCCAGAAAAGTGCAGTACAAAATATATATTTTCACATTTGGGGTGATATCACTGTGCCCGAGCGTCCAGACTGCCCTTTTCCTGCCCCTTCCTACATCGTTACCATAGATGGAATGATACTGGAATGTCCGCAAGAAATATACTTAAGGAAATTAATATTTGTTGTTGCGAAGATCAGACATGGGCTTAGCTTGGATGAATATTAATTATCACCAAGAGTTCTCTATGACATCATCCTTGAAAGCCTTGGTAGGCGGACTACGTCCACATATACTATGATAATATAGTAATTTAGGTTGAAAAAATACCCTAAAAAATAAAACCCTAAGTAAGCTACTTTGAATTCCTTCTTGACTCCAAAAGGCAATCAGATTTCTTCCTGGATCAAGATGCTTTAAAACATCAATGTTTATTCTATTATTGATGGTCATGTATGTGCTACAAATATCCAGACCATTTTCGAAGGCAACTCACCCCCCAGCTGCCTCAACCACCCTTGCAATCCTTGAGGAGGGTACCATGGTCAGACACCTGAATCTCAGTCTTGTCGGTTTCCCATCACGCCAATGAGAATCTCTAACTAGTATTTGTGATATATTCCTTCCCCCCTTCGAACAAACCTACAGAGATAAACAGGGGACCTGTGATTTGCCACAAAGCCTGTCTGTCTGAGTTTGATACCCGGGTATCACTAAGGATACAACCAGTAAGTCCCTTGGTTTTAGGCAGGTGCGGATGCTCCATATGTGCTAGGTGTGCCCCTCGGATGTATCTCGTGTATTTCTGGGGGATTGTGTGCTGGCTGTTACAAAAGATACATTGTGTCTCCGAGTGACAGGGGTGCTCCAGACTGGCAGCCTAGCATGCCTGTCACTCAGGGGCACGATACACCCCTGGTTTTAGGTGGCGAAAGTTTGGAGGATTTATGAAAATAATTTTAAAATAATTGTCGGACTTTTAGTCGTGGTTTATTTATTTTTTTGCAGCATGGTATACACTCATCTTTTTTGGTCTCATCCATCAGGTAATCTGACCATAAGGAACGTGGCTATAATGAATCCTGCAAAGGTTGCAGGTTTGAAAACAAAATCATGATAGAATATTCAGTTTCTACAACATTAAACATAATGCACACTTATATAAAGCATGTTTAATGTTTGCATGATCCTAGCACACTTTGCTGCTTATAATCCCTTATACTCTCAATACTATACTACAATACTCTCACTTTTAGTGAATCCCTCAATTTGTCATAACTTATTATAGGAAAAACCAGCCAGTAAATGTGTTCCTTGGGGGAGAGGGTTAACAAGCAAAATGAAACAGCCTTTGGACCCATGCAGAGCTCCTGGAATCCACATGTGTCCTCTCCGTGACGCACGGAGCAAGCTCTAAGCTCCAATCCAGCAGCCCTAAGGCAGATACAGAGTGAGTCAACGGACCACCTTCCCAGGAGACTTGTTTGGTTCCAAGCTTCGGTTTGCTAGCAGTCTCCTTGCCAACGCCAGCTAGAACGGCAGGAGCATTGCATGTCATTTGGACAAATGTGAAGGGAATAATCACTTGGCAGGACCCTGCATGTATTTGGCTGAAGAGCAAGCCCTTCACTTCCTAACCTCCTGGGTCCATCTACCTCCTGCTCACTCACCTTTCCATGGAAACACTTGCCCAACAGCATAATGCAATGCACAGCAGGGGAGATACCTTGTTATCACTTAGGATAACTTGCCTGTGCCTCAGACAAGCTGCGGACCCTTCATTTACTAACAAAGCTACTGCCTTGAAATCAAAAAGATTTTAAATTGAGCAGACCAGCTGTGACGTGAGATCATCTTTGTTATTCTTACTATAATCCTTTATTAATAAAGACTGGACATGGGGAATCTTTAGCAATTCCCAGGTATGTAGACAGATGGACACACAAGCAAACGCTTATCATCATTATGATACTGAAAGGTTTTAAAAGAAAAATAATAATAATAATAAAATAATAATAATAATAAAAAAAAGATCTCTACGCATTTGGATTTGATAGTGCGGACTCCCAAAATTTGCCAGGTGTCTGCTTTATACATTGGAGAACAATCGGCATGTGCGCTGTGTTTATTGTTCTAATGGCAGCTAAATCGTGAACTTCTAGTAACTCTGAGTTGAAACCACCAAAATCTAAACACGGTGCATTTAGAGGGAAAAAACTGATTGAAAATGATCTAAATATGATGTTAGCATAATTGCAAGCAAATGCCTAAATTAGGAGAAAAATGGGTTTTAAATGGGTCTGTGGAGTCTCCTGCTTATGACATCACCTGTGGCCTGATATGTAAATGAACTGCTTTATAATGGGAAATGTGTCATTTGCATATTAGGCCACAGGTGATGTCATGGACTGGAGACTCCACAGAGTCCCTTTTGTTAGGGTTAACTTATATTTATTGTGTTAACATAACAAGAGTCAATTCAGAATTGGAAGAGTTAACTTCAGGGAAGGGTTAAACCCCCCTCCCCTCTTGGAGGGAGCACATTTGTTGTCTGTGCCTATCATCTATTCTACATACATAGAGTAAGAAGTAATAAATCTAATGATACCAGACTTTAACCCAGACTAAATCAATAAGGTAGAGATAAAGGAAAATGGTAGAAAATGACCTAAGGGTCACATCCTGTGTCAGCATCTCAGGAGTTTTGTAATTCTACATAGGCACATAGAAACAAAGTGTTTAGTTAATCATATAACTATATATTTGTAACACGTATGTATTCTATCTCCACGCCCCCAGGTTGTGTATTAAGTTTTAGCCAATGATATGATGCCAGCAAATGTCTTGTTGTTTCTATATAAGTGCTTGTCTTTACAATAAACTTTAGAGTTACTTAACGAACGGCCTTGTGTCAGACTTGAGTTACTCTCCGAACGCGTTCGCTGATGTGTTTCCAACTCCCACCGCGTGAATCCAAATCAGAGTGATACATTGCCATATACCAGAGACTTGCTGATAGAGGCCTAAGACGAATTGGTCCCTTTCACCTTTAACCAGGTAGTAATAGTGGTGCAGCATAATTCCCATCGGTATATAGTTAGCAAGGCATAGGAATGAGCCCTAAACCCTCTTCGTGACGCCAAGGGAGGCGCACCACCTATGGGAGACTGTTGGCTAGCTTGGCATCTTGGGACCTGATAGTCAAAGCCAACATCTTCACCGGAAGACTCTAATTTCCCCGAGCCTCATCCAGATATACTGTTCACCAGATACTGTATTTTCAGGGTTGCCTGTTATCATCAATGCCGCCCCCCCCCCCCCCCCCCCCCCATATTGTCTGCTCACAAGGAGAGAGCCTCAGACACCTCACTCTCGCTACTGCTCTGATAATGTTCTAGGAAGCCTGTTTAACAGAGCAACTCTGAGAATCCAGGACGGGATAACAGTTTAATCTGCAGATTTTAAACCTCACACTAAATGTACAGGGTTAGCGAATTACATCTTCCTGCATCGGAGACTGTGGCACTTTGGGATTTATTTTCTGTAGCTCAAACGTTAGCCAAATATCATAAATAAATGACCAGATGACGGATGAAACTGCCGTTCACTAGACACATTCACCCACACACTTGACCTTTAGCAACACTACATTGTCTGTGGCATTCAGTTCTACTTAAAAAGAGATCATACGGGTCTAATAAAAGAAGTGCGTCCATTCTCCTGTTAAACATTAGGCAAACTAACAGTGTGTGCATGAAGCACGCTCTGATAGTAATAAGGCTGGCTAAGCATTATGGGATATGTAGTTCGCAGACATCTGCAGTGCCAAGGTTAGCCATCACTGTGCAAGGGTCAACGGAGGTAAACTAACTGTTGGATCCTGTGGATCCCTGCTCTCATATATTATTATTGATAGGTGTATTCTGTGCTTTAATGGGCAGCTGCCATGGAACAGTATGTCAGCAGGTTTCGATGTTGGACAGCTCCTCGCGAGAGGTTTCTACTGGGCAGTTGATGTTCAGCTGCCATTGGCATTTCTTTGGTGTTTATTTCTGTTTCTAGCTCCTTTTGATCATGTATTTTCCCCCGATATGAATAGGGTGAATCGGATTCCTTCCAGCAGGGCAGAATAACGTAAGCGAGCTCAAGGCAAACAGCTATAAAGAGACAAAGGACACACTTTGGCTAGCTGGCACACCGGTTAAATCCACAGATTGGCTGGAACAATATATCCGCATCCCTCAGTGTCTCAACCACCTAGGCACACCAAATCTTTTGGACGTGGATCCAACAGAAAAGTAACTCCTGGACAAGCAATAGACTCCATTTAAGCTGTATAAAAAAGTTGTTCAGTTTTATTTCATTTTTTTTATTGGAGGGAGAAAATGAACAAAAGAAACACCTGACGCGTTTCGACCAGTGAGCAGCTCTTAACCCCTTTGCAGAAGGCCGTCAGACAAAAAACATACAGTTAATGAGAACTGACGTGCCAGCCGTGGGTTCAGAGCATGGAGCAATCAGTATTGCTGCAATGGTTTGATATTGAGGCATTCAACAACTTTGGAGCAATAACCATTCACCATATGGAAAGCCACAGGTGAGGTCATAAACTGGAGACACCACAGACACATTTAAAACGCATTTTCTCCTAATTTAGTCATTTGCTTGCAATTTTGCCGACACAATTTATAGATAATTTTTCAT
Source organism: Pelodytes ibericus (assembly GCA_036172795.1). Classification (NCBI taxonomy): domain Eukaryota; kingdom Metazoa; phylum Chordata; class Amphibia; order Anura; family Pelodytidae; genus Pelodytes; species Pelodytes ibericus. Next base: position 19,428,945 of record CM069866.1, read on the forward strand.
CATATTTTTATTGTCTACATTGACAGGTGATACAGTCCCTTTAAGTTTTCCCTTTGCTGTAAGTAAGGGGGCCTAGTCCAATCCCTGAAAAACAGCCCCGTGCCACTATCCCTCCACCATCAAACTTTACAGTTTCCACAATGCGGTCACTTTGATAAGAGGATGTTACCAAACAGTGAAGAGTGATTCATCACTCCACAGAACACGTTTCCACTGCTTCAGAGTCCAGTGGCTGTGTATTTGTACATCACTCAACCTGATGCTTGGCTTTGTGCTTGGTGATGTGAGGCTTGCATGCAGCTGCTCAGCCATGGAAGCCCATTCCATGAAGCTCCCGCCGCTCAGTTTTAGTGCTGATATTAATGCCAGGGGAAGTTTGGAATCTTCAGCTATGGAATCAGCGGAGCATTGACGGCTTTTACACACCTTTCTGCCACAGCTCTCTGTGACCCCCGCTCTGTGACTTCCCCACTCTGTGAGTTTACGTGGTCTTCCGCTTTGTGGTTGAGTTGCTGCTGCTCCTAAATGCTTCCCCTTTCCAAAAACACCACAAACAAACATTGCCAAGGTGGCATCAGTGGTGTATCTTGATTTTGTGCTGCCCTAGGCAGACAAAATCCGGGCACCCCCCTACCCAAGCTGCACACCCACATTACACACCTAAGACATGCCCCATCATTCAGACTCACATCAAGCTCATACTCCCATCACACACACACTCCCATCACACTCAGTCACACACACTGTCTCCCATCACACACACTCCGACTCCTAACACACTCAGTCACACACACTGTCTCCCATCACACACACTCTGACTCCCATCACACTCAGTCACACACACTGTCTCCCATCACACACACTCTGACTCCCATCACACTCAGTCACACACACTGTCTCCCATCACACACACTCTGACTCCCATCACACTCAGTCACACACACTGTCTCCCACCACACACACTCTGACTCCCATCACACTCAGTCACACACACTGTCTCCCATCACACACACTCTGACTCCCATCACACTCAGTCACTCACACACACACACACACACAGTCTCCCATCACCACTTACCTTTCCCTGGCAGGCAGGCAGCATGGTCCCTCCATGCTGCCTGTTCGGCTTCCCGGTGATTGTGCCGACAGGTCACGTGACTGGGCGCGCGTATGACGTCAGCGCGCCCGTCACGTGACTGTCGGCACTTCCGTGTCGGCACACTGCACGGGGAGCCGAACAGGCAGCACGGAGGTTTCTCTGTGCTGCCTGTTCGGCTCCCCGTGCAGCCTGGCAGGCAGAGCGATGGTGAGGGGGGATGTTCAGATTTTTTTTTAAAGGGCCGCGTTTTTAAAAAAAATTTTTTATTTTTTTATTTTTTCAGTGCTGGGGGGCGCTGCCGCCCCCTAAAATTTGCCGCCCTAGGCATCCGCCTAGGATGCATCGCGGTAAATACAGCACTGGGTGGCATCTTATCACAGTATCATGCTTGAATTCACGAAGCTCTTCAGAACCACCCATTTATTTTCACAATGTTTGTAAATACAGACTCCATGGCTAGGTGCTTGATTTTATACACATGTGGCAATGGGTCTGATTGTAACACCCAAATTCAAAAATGTGTCCCAATACTTTTTTCCATACAGTGGATACCTTTCTAGTGTGTGTTCATGGCCTGAGACAGGGAAGATAATAGTTATTCTTTATATGCCATGCTGTCATGTAACTTAGTACTTTATGAAGATTCAGATCACTGTGGAAAGAGTAAGGTTACAACAATGATGTGTAAATTCCCATTCTTCATTGGGCTGTTACTTGCAAAAAAACACTTTGTGTCACTAATTACCTGGTTTGTAAAGAGTTTGCTATGTGTGTCATGCTGCATGTCTGTGCAGAGTGCGGCATATAGACCCAGCGCGCTGCCTTATCACTGAGGCATCTTACAGATGCAATCCTTCACTCGGTGTACACTGTCTGTGTCTCTGACAGTTGTGTGTGGTGTCAGGAAGCCTGTCCCTGGCAATGTATGTGTCACAGGGGATTAACATGTTGGTCTGAAGAAGCACATGCTTTACTCTACTGCCCTGCCAATGACCTCCACTCAATCTGCAGGTACCTCCCTTTCCATTTGTGGAGCTAATTGCCTTGTGGTTCCCTGGCTGCCTGAGACAGGGCTTGAAGAATTAACTGAGATTTTGAAGAGCCCACCACTGCAGGACTCAAGCCAAGGAGGAAACCTCTGTAAACATGTCTGTCTGTAGGCAGTCCATCGACACCTCAAATATCCATCTACTGCCAGAGTATGACAGCGTAAAGCCATTACGACTGTACCATGATCGTAAGGCTGACTGAGCATGGTGAGATTTGTAGTTCCCGAACATCTGTGTCAAAGGTCAGCCATCATTGCCGTAGCATGTTAGGCAATCTTCCATGTCCTAGTTTTACATATTTGATGCAAAGATGTTGTGAATTAAAAGGATAGTGAGAGGGTTTAACCCCTTCCCACAAAAGGACGTCCGAAACAGAGTGGTCCATGTGGACATATATATTCATCCTCTCTGTCTGAGCTCACACCCACCGGCTCCCAGAGAAACACAGCCTGAGAACAAGGCATTCTTCTGGGATCCGGCTCGGAGCTCTTCCAGGGAATATGATCTCTGTGACAACCAATCACAGCGATCATATGCCGCCTGTGACAAAACTTGTCATACACATTCAAAAAGATTTAAATAGCATGTTTATATATGTGCCACACTTGGGGAGGCAGCATGGAAGTGGTCTTATCTGCCCTTACATCCCTCGAATTATATTGTTTTCTATGTTAAGTTTACTGTCAAACACAGATAGGGTTACTACCTTTTCTTCAAAAAAATACCCACCATGCCATTGACTCCATTGACTTAACATTGGCCTCAAGCCAAAAAAAAATTATATCGGCCTGCCTGGGTGGCAACTATTCACACAGAACGTCTAGTTTGAACCAATACTATTGGGTCTGTTCACTATAAAATCGAGGAGGTCGACTTTCAATTGGCACCAAGTTTGACTCCGAAACCCCCCCCCTCCTGGTTTGAATCTTCCCCATTGAAAGAAATGGGAGACAAACTGATCAACACTATTTTTGATACTAAGTCAAACTAGGCTGCCAAACTAGGCGTGCCTGGGATCCCACAGGTTTTTCCTCCGATCAGGGCAAATAGACAGATTCTCATGGTCACAGTCCAGAGATGACCCCTTTATATTCTACAATGACCTGATAAAACGAACCATACGATTGATTTTTTTAAACCCTGGTGTCAACGTCTTGCTAATACTTTTGTAACTCATTTGATGTTGAAAACAAATAAAAATGTCTAAGTGACCCCAAACCTTTGAATGGTTGTGTGTCTCTCATATACCCACCATGAGCAGCTCAGCCTGGCACACTCAATGTGCTCCAATCAATGGTGACACAGCCACCTTCACTTACATAGGTAACATGTTGGAGTGCACTTATCATATGAAATGTATATCAGAATAACTGAATAAGAGATAAAGGCTGATATGTGAGCGTATTGGGTGATAGGGGCCCCAGAGTGAGTGTGCTAAAGACTGTATATAAAAGCTGTGCCGTGCTGGTGTCAAACTGTGCAGTGTTGCTCCTTACCCTGGGGAGGGATCTCCGGTGGGGTAGCTGCTAATTGAAACATGTTGGTGGCAGCTTCACGTCTTAGCTCCTGTTTCAGGGCAATTTCAAAACCTCAGAGCTGATTGCTGGTTTCATATAGCACAAGGAAAAATCAATGACAAATGCAGAGCGCCTTAACCCATGCCTGCCAGGGATTATTAACCTGTCATCACATCCAGCACTGGGTAATTAACCATCCCGCAAACCTACAGGGTCTTTTGACAATGAAAAAAAAAGTAAAATGTAACCCTTTCCGCTCAACCCGAAGACAAATAAACGCTGATGAGGCCATCACTGAAGGGCAGACTTTCACCGGAGTGTGGATGCTCTTGTTAGAGGAAGATTCTCTAATTCAGCTTTGTATACGGATATAAGGTTACCATGGTAGGCTTTGTGCAGGGACGATGCTGGACACAATGGTTGGGTCTCAAGTTAAAGGGAGTTCCTCATCTAAACATTCTTTATAGGGTGAATGTAGAGAATAAATATCAAACATGAACTCTACATTGTGCTATGCATTGGCATGGAGTTCCGCCAAGAGTTAAGAGACAATGGCCTAGAATTAATGGCCCATCATTACATAAAAAATAAAAAAAAAAAGCCACTAATGGTAAAATAAATGGCATTCGTGATTCAATGCCCAGTGGTAACGCCATTAACAGGGGCAGTAAAATTCTTACCGGACCCATTAAAGAAAAAGTGCACTGAAACACTGTTCTGTGATGTAATTACCAGGGGTGTCTCGTGCCCCTGAGTGACAGGTGTGCTGCCAGTCCAGAGTCCAGTTCAGGGGCACGGACAGCACACAAACCCCCAGAAATACAAGAAATACATCTGAGGGTCCGACGGCAATCGTGAATTCGGCAACAGAGTCACTCACTCTGTTGCAATTCGACCAGCACAAAAAGTATACGAAAATCCGCAGCTGCTGTCTGCAGCGCAAACCTAGCACATATGGAGACCAGTAAAAGTGAACGGGCAAAATATCATTAAACTTTGCCGGTTAATTTACCTCCTAAAAATCCCGGCCTAAATGTGCTGGCCCCTACTTCTGGATCCTCGCTGCCATTGAATAGCACATTATTCTGACTGGAATAACGTGGTGTAAAAACAGTTAACTTTTTCTGGCTTTGATGGACAGCACTGTGGCTTGGGCAAATGAGTTACCTTCAATAAGAAATGTGTCATTTACTCACTACAAGGTGATGTCATAAGCATGAGACGCCACACACACATTTAAAAACATAATTTTCTATTCATTTTTAACCATCACAGTTCTAATTTGGGATCACAATCCCGTGAGCTGGATTTCCATTGTCAGAGACGATTGTTTCTTTTTCTATAATTACACTATAAACAATAATACAATAAAAAAAAAAAGATAGAACTGTGAACATTCTGAAAACATGTATCATGATGAATTCCTACCATTCTTTGGGGGCTCTGCTTCATGTAATAATACACCTTTGTGTTGGGGGTCTCCACCTTCTCCTTTGTGAAGTGTGGCATAGTGAATGAACGCACCACATATGATGTCATGAGCAAGTCCGCTACCCAGGCTGGTGAGGTCTCTATTCAGGTATGTAGCATATTTCATATCTATTCTGTCCAGATGAATCATTCCATATTTTTATCCACTAGGATGGAGGGGCATCTCTGCTGCTATACTGGCTTTCTAAACTCCTTCAAAGAGCGACTGCTGCTACTTTCTGGACATCTGTATTTTTCACAGAATCCTGTTTGCTCCTAGGTGGCAAAGGTCTCCTGTCCAGAGAATTACCTTTAGGCTAGGATATCCAGATTCCTCATCCAAGAAACCAGTTATACAAAATGCGGGGCATTGTAAAGATAATTTGTAGGTTTACCATGTCTTAAAAGGGCCCACCTCCCAAGACTGGCATAGAGCAATGATGGAGTCTGCCTAGGGCAGCACAAAACCTAGATACACCACTGTGTGTAGGTCACAACTAATAGAAGAGTCTTACATGTTTTATTTGGTTTTGTGCCCTTGCAACCCAGTTTACAGGGAATGCTGCTGCAGTATAACCCATGTGGCATTAGCATCAATGATACCAACTTGATGCCGCCATTTTGTCGGTACAATCATTTGCAGCTGGCAAAGATACACATGTACCTATAATGGTAAAGCAAGTCTTGTTTGAAGCAAGACTTTTTAAAATATTGATTATAAAAAAAGTCTATGGCTTTAAGAGGCCAATAGGCATTTGTCAGAAGTCCCTCAGACAGAGCAAATTTTCTAAATTCCCTGACATGATCCCAGGCGGGTGAATTGAAGTCCCTCATAGGAAGTCTTTCCCTTGAGAACCTTTGATGCCAAAATTGATGTATATAATTCAGCACCCATTAATATCCAGTTGTAACATGAGCATTGATATAAATTATTTAACAAAACCAAGAATGCAAATCTGATATAATGTAACACTCTTTGAATGTGTTACTTTCGGTACAGGTTTAGGTCAGTATCTCACCATCTTGTTGACACACAGATCTGCAAGATCTGTTGATACGATGGAGAGGAATGTATACTACATAGCAGAGTGCTCAGTGGAGGATTGTTACCATAGAGACCAATCCACCAATAAACAAGCTACAAACACTTCCAAGGCTTATTAGAGATGCCCACAACTTAAATATTCAATTTCTCAAAGAGAAGAAAGGGACAGAGCTCCCTGCTGCTCTTCTCCAGATACCTAGGCTTAAGGTCTGGTGACTGACTATCCTGAGTGTGCTACAAAATGACATAAACACATGGTATTATGCAGAGTATGCCGATTCCTGCACTAGTAGAGATGAAAAGGCTATAGGACCATGACCTGAAACCCTTCAAGCTGATCAAGAAACTCATATCTGTGGTCAGGAAGCAATACTCATTGCACAATAAAGGGTTGCATCACCAGCATTGTCTAAGTGGTCCCAAAAACCCTGTGTCGGAAACAGATGGAAAATCCCCGAAGCCCAATCCTTGGAAAAAGGTGAAACTGGGATGTATCTTGGCTGAAAGCTGCATTCTCCTGCCACCAGTATGTCCATAGTCAAATACAACCAAATATAGTAAGTCTGTAATTCACAGACCACTGATGGTGTCCAAATAAAGCATCCTGTCCCTTCTGAGTGTGATGTCCTTCAAAAGCCCGTGTTAAAATACTGAGCACTCCTGGTTACTCTCCTCCTTTAATGGATACATTATGCTTTAGGAAGTGCAAAGGACTTAGTCCTGGTACATATTGAATAGCCATGAACTGCAAGAAGAATAGGATGAATATAGATATGTGGTGGAGGACACTGGTGGAAGCCAACAGGACACTATGATACCCAGAGAAGAATATTCTGTCCACGGACATCCAGCAGACACATTCATATTCTTCAGAGAGCACAGTCAAGAAGTGAAACCCCAGGACAGTTTTCCAAAAGTAGCAATCTATGAACCAAATAAATCTTATCTTCATAAACATGTTAAACTTTACAAATTTACTTGCCATACACCAATGCCTGGATTATTTTTTAAGTCTTTGTAATTAAAGGGAAACCTCTCCCCTAATTTAAATTTTTTCGTCAAACACCGTTTTTGAGATCTACATCTATAAAATACGTCTACCTCTAGGGTGGTCCTTATCTTTTTTCTGAGTGTTAGACCGGCATAGCACAGGAATGTGAGGCTCACAATTAAGACTATCTTTAACACTTTCAAAGCTAAAAAAAAAAAAAAAAAGACAGTGTAAAAAAATTGCTATGAAATACGTGTTTCAATTGGTAAGCTGGCAGAGGTAAGAGAAAAATACCAAGAGCAATGATGGTCTTAAGTGTATTCATAAATGTTTAATTGTCCAAGGCAACATTTCAAGCAGGATTTTGTCTGATGCTTCATTCAAAGCATTTATAAAAAGATATAAGATCTTCACTTACCATTGACAGGGATACTTTGTACATTGCCATATCATAACTGGACAATGTTAGAAACCAGTGAGGATTAGGTTAGCATCAGTGTCCATTTCTTCAAGTTCTCTAGCAACTCTTGCTAGGCTAGGTGTATCATCTCTGAGCCAGGTTAGTAGGTTTACAGGTCATGCAACAGCCCTGTGATCCTGAAGGAACCAGTCAGTTTTTTGGGACACTTGAGGTCACAGTATTCTGCACGGCGCATGCTCTGTTAATTAGCATCTCGAACACTGCTTGGCAACTCAGCCAGGCAAGCACAATTGGTGGCCATCTGTCTGGCAGTGAAACTGGGAGGGTTTTTTTTTTATATGGTCTTCTTTTGGATTAAAAGCAGGAGATGATAGGTAGAACTTTATGGATTTAGTAATTTATGTTGAAAAAATATGTTGTATGGCAGTGCGCCTGTGCATGCACAGACACACATCAAACACTCTCCGAGGTCATGCCCCTTTGTTGTCCTCTCACCATGTTCAAAATTGGAATCTATAGTTTATAACGGAAATCTGTAGTCTAATCTATAATCCGGAATTATTTAAAGGGAAATTAAACATTGTTTAACCTGTTTGTCTTAATAGATATATGCAGGTTTACTTTCTGCAGTGTCAACATCAACACGCGCCCAGCCAATCAGAGCGGTGGCTGAATGCGAGCGCCTCTCGCTGCTAGCACAGCAAGAGACCCTCATTTTTGCATGAGATCAGCAGGGGGGGACCAAGTTAAGGTCCCCCCTGCTGATCTCATACAAAAATGAGGGTCTATCTCTGCACTAGCAGCGAGAGGCCCCCGCATTCAGCCCCCGCTCTGCGCTAGCAGAGAGAGCCAGTTGCCGACCAGACGGCTGCCTGCTTCCTATGGAAGCATGGCAGCTGTCGGTCAGAGGACAAACTGGTGTGTACTATCAAAAGTACCTGCCAGTTCATCCTCATACTAGGGACAACTAACTTTTCACTTGTGCTTCTATATTAGAAGCACAAGTGGAAAAAAAAGTTTAGTGTCCCTTTAACTGCATATTGGGGGCTGCTCCACTAACCCAAACTGATTAACAATTAGGCATTGATAGCGGAGTTGGAGAGGTCGGAAAGTTGGCGAAATTTTCCAACTCTGCTATTAATCTCTGAGTTTTCCTGCTTTCTTCTCAGTTTACCTGTAAGTGAGGATCAGTGAATACGCCTGCTGTTGTACTGTTTTGTCAGCGTAATGTGGTAACATTTAAAAAATTTTTTTTATAATAATCACATTACACATCTGATCTTTCATTACCAAGCTCTTGGGCCAAGAACATACGGTATGTCGACCATAATGAACCTATCCTCCTCTTCCTGATTGGATGGTTAGTTTGCATCAGCAAAAATCCACAGCAGCTTGTCATATAAGTGTTGTAGAACTCTAGAAAAAAGAATAGGGTGAGATATATTCCAAAAATGTCATTACAATGAGTTCAGGGTCTGATAAGCTTAAATCTATTACTAACTGCTGAACCAATAAAAATAACACCTCAGTTTGCCAGTAATTTACCTTCCTTTGATTAATATGATTTTTTTTGTTTGTATTGTTTATATTGTAAATGTAGAGAATAAAAAAATAATCTATACATGATGTTAGCGGTATCCGGAGAAAAATGTGTTTTAAAATACCTGCTGATTTTTATATCGAAAGCATTCAAGTCTATGTGGTCACAGACTCTCGTTGCTCCTGCAGTGAGAGAAACTTCGTTTTGGGCTCAGTAGTGTCTACGTTAACATTAGTCAATAGAGAGGATGCCAACTTGCTCCCCTCTGTCAGTTTGATTTAAAAAAAATCAACACAGTCTTTTATTAATGCATTCGACGGACACAAGGGGGGGAAAAAAAGTAGCACGTGTCCGTCGTGGCTCTTTTAAGTGTTAAATAGGTACATTTACACACCTCTTCTAATGGTAAATATTCCTATAAGTAATTAAGATTATCCGCAGGACTTGGTATATTACTGGATTTTAAGGATGGTTAGGAGTATAAAAAAAAAAAACCTCAGAAACGTATTTTGTGGAACTATAGAGGTTATATCTTAGCCAGTTGAGGCGATACAGGCGAGGCAGTATGAAAAATGAGTAGCCGAGTGATAAGAAAGGAATAATTTATGTTCCAAGAACAGCTTCACCCTAGTGAGTAGGGGGGCTGGGTGCCAAGCAGGCATGCTAACTCAGAGAAGCACGTAATCTTTTATTACACAAATTATTAACGACCAGGAAATAAATGACTGTGAAATCAGATCCGAGCTGCCAACTCTCTCTCTCTCTCCCCCTATATAAGTATATATCTTTTCCATCTTCCCCAGAGTTTCACTTCTCTGTGCTGGAGCTACAACATTTCACCTCACCCTCCTCCTTCTTTCTTCTTTCTCTGGCAGAAGGATATGGATCCTGATTCACAAATCAGAGCCTGGCAGTGCTACGTCCTTCCTCGCCCTACATACTGCCAGTTACGGCTCAGACGCTAAGCTAAGTGTTATAGTACTGTGTTCTTCCAAATCAAACAGAATCACAATAGTCAATCAAACCCTTCCTTCAGGGCTTTGCGGCCTACTGGGGATAAAGGTCTTCTTGTCAGCCGGACCACACAGATGCATTGTTAACAATTAAAAATATTTGTTACCATTTACCCAATTCAGACTCTTAAATGTCTAGGTTTAAAATATTATTTTTTGTTGTTGTGTGGATATTGTTTTCATAACATAGATGGTGTAAAATGCATCACAAAATTCTGCTTTAAAATAATCCTTGGCGTGAGTTTGTTAAGGTGTGTTAATCCATAGAAGCTGGTGCTCCAGGGTATCAATAGTACTCGCGATAGAGTAAAAAAGTTTTATTCACTGAAATCTCATGTTCCATCCAGTGTTAAGGTACCACAAACAAATAGCACAGCTTAACGGTGGCCAGCTTAATGATTGACGAGCAGATTTAATTCATCAACATGTTCCATCCAAGTGATGGACAAGCATGGCTATACGTAAAAGCCAATATGTTGACCATATCATTTGGAGACGGTTCCTACTGGGAATGGGAACCATGGACTACAAGGCCTTGACCCTCACCACCAGGCAGTCCCAATGCTTCACTGATGCCACCACTCTGCTAACATTCCACCCACACTGGCGGAGTGGGATGCCCCAAACCCACCGAGGTTGTCATGAAACCTGCTAACGAGTTTAGAACAAATTAAAAAATGAGGACATACAAAAAGAGTAAAATCACAGATTTTAACAAACATGATCCATATTCGGATCCCAAACAAATTCCCTTCCAACCCCCCACCCCCCCCAACACTTTCTCTCAAGAAATCCTTTAAAAGCACATTTTCTATTCTGTCGAAGCATACAGCTTTAATATATATATATATACACACACACACATATATACATATAGTCTCTATATGAAAAAATTTGCAGTCTTCAAATAATCTGCAAGTATTCGCTTCAGGCTTGTGTGGAATGAGAAAAATCTTGGTAAAAAAAAAAATATATGTATATATATGCATCTTGCTACCTAAATCCAGACTCCTATGGTGGTCTAGGACTGCCTACCCTATTCCAGTATGTGACTCAGTTTGGGTGGATGGTTCAGTGGCATCTCTCAAAAACATTCCGTGCGATGGGAAGAGATACAATCTTAACCGATGACACCCCAATCTTCTGAAAAGATGCTGTGGATAAGAGAGACAAGCAACAAATCTGTGAACTCTCAATCCCTAACAAAGTACAACTTAACTCATCTCATGCCAGATCAAAGCATTAAGAAACAACCTGTCGCTTAACATTCTGTGAATGATAGGGGTTTCATGAAATCACTATTTCATGCATCTTTAATATACTCCGATAGGAATTATTCTGACTTGTCTGCGTATGTTTCAAGTGCTTTATAAAAAATCACTAATTACAGTTATTATTATTATTATTATACTTCGCTACTACTTGGGTGACAGTTTGGTGTCCGGTAGCTTTTAATGTATTTTAATATTTGTATCAGACATTAGTCCAATGTGCAGAGAGTTTCAGACCAGTTTAGCCCTTGAGTTGATAGGAATGGTATTTTGGAAATGTTTTAAAGGCCATTGCAATCTTTTTCTGCATATGTTGGGAAAATGTTTCTCTAATTAATCCAATTAAACAATTTTGGGGAAGAATATTCCCAGGTTCCACCATCAAACTGGGCTTTAAAGAGGGCAATCTATTCAACATACAACTGCCAGACTCATCTTTTTCACTCATCATTCATATCCTGCTGCTCCTCTCTACAGCGCCCTCCACTGGTTTTCAGTCTGCTTTAGGATAGAATTTTAAATTCTATCTTTAAGCTACAAGCCCTTCCATGTCTCAGCCCCTCCCTACATAACCTCCCTTGTTAACCGATACTACCCTGCAAACTCATCATCTTTTCCCAATCATGACTGCAAGATTTTGTCCGAGCTGCACCTTCTCTCAGGGACTCCCATCCGCAGAGTATTCAGCACTCTCCCTCTCTCATGTTTCAAAAAGTCCCTTAAAACGCACCTCTTTAAGGAAACTTACTACTCATCCAACTAGAAAACCCTGTAATTAACCTTTAGCCAATCTTACCTAGCTCTCACTGTCCTCAAACACAATAGGAAGCTTACAACTCATCCAACTAGAACACACACAATTAATCTCTAGCCAAACCCACCTAGCTCCAACCATTCCAAAATACTGTTACTACCACCACCTTCACCCCCTTATGTGTCTCCTGTCCCCCACTTCCTCTGCTTGCATGCAGAGCTCTCTACATTATGCATCAGTCTGTTTTTGTTTGTCTAACTTCGTATGTAGCCCCCCTCTACGCTCGGTACGTATATTACGTTATGTAATATAAAGTAATGCACTGCCACAGTGGTTCCCCTCACCTCAGCTTGCCCACAAGAACTCTATTGTACAGAGATGTCAGTCCAAGGATAGGCCAAGTATCTGTACAAGGACACCAGATTCCATGGCAAGATAGTTAAGACCCACAGAAGATCATTAAATTGTCCGTCACAATGTCCAGTAAATGTTTACCATATACACTCTTGGTGCCTAGAACTGTGTCACTCATCCAATAATAAGCAAGACAATTACATAAAGAAAACCTCATATATGGCTTTATTAACCAGATTTCCAAGTCCCCCCCCCCCCCCTCCCCCTCACGAAATGATCGGACTGAAACCGCTTTGTAGAAACTCTAGGAGAAGCCAAATTACCGATGTCGGGACCAGGGCCTGCCGCGGCCCCTTCCGCAGGATCCCCTACCTGATTCTTCCGCTTCCCAGCTCCAGACGCCCAGCCGGAGGGCCACCCGAGCGCGAGGTAGGCCGCATCCCCGGTCTGTAGTAACTCGCGCCCCGCGATTCACGGGCACGAGTACTGGACTACCATCAAGGGGGCATGTCCTGCGCTCGGATAGCGCACCATCATTGGGCAGAACAAGGAGGAGTGTATAACAGGCAGGAGCTAGGTCCCACCCCTCTCCCTAGGCTTCCGAGGTGCAATTAGTGTTCACCTGGAGAGAGGTGGGAGGAGCTAGGTACTGGCAGGCACTGTTCATTCAGTGCTTGCTCGTTTTCAAGCTGCAGTACTAAGTATTGTTCCCTCTGAAGTTTCCCTATCCCTGCTATAGTTCCTGAATCCTCCTCCTTATTGAATTCCCAGCTATTGACCTGTTTCTGGACCTCACCTGTTTTTTGTCGACCTCTCATCTGATTGTGACCCCGGCTTGGACTATCGATTGTGACCCTTCTCGGCCTGCCCTGACCTCTGGAACGTCCCCGACTATTCTCTTGCCTACTCCTCGGATACCATTTTTTCTGGACTGTATTGTTTGGTGGGCCTTCACCTTCAGCGGTGATCCCTGCGCTGTGCTCCCTGTCTTACCAACCCGGACCGAACCCGACAACCGACTACTCCGTCCCGAGCTTATTAAGGAAGCAACTACTTGAAGGGATTATCTGTGTCAAAGAATTCAGTTGGTAAAAGGTTCTCTGGCCAGAGGGCGATTCTCTAGAACGGAATATATTTCAAACAAGCTGTCATACAAATATTCTTAAGCAGACCACTCTTGACCCACCACACCTTTTAACCACTGCTTTATCTCTCATCTCAATTTTTTTTTTCCAACTGCTTGAGGGTCTATTTTACAGCAATTGTATTAACCAGATCTTCTCAGACACAATATTTGAGCCATCCAGTCTGGTTTCTGCCCCCAAACCATCATGACACATAAATAAAAGGAATCATGTTGCTCTTTAATGTCTTTGGTACTATTAATACCATTACACAGGAGAGATAACGTCTCCTAAGCAGTCCACTAAGGGCCAGCTTTAACTGATGGCACGAAGGGGCAACTGCTCACAGTATTATGCAGAAGCCCAGCGTCTTTTATAACAAGTTTAGTCCAGCTGTAACACGGTCCCCACTAGTACACCTTTAGATTATGATAATTCTAGAATGTAGCATTGAATCCAAAATTAACAGGCTTATAAATAAGCCGGTTCCGGTAAGACGGTGCTCTGAAAAAGTCAGGCCACTTCTGTCCCCGGACCAAGAACAACTGAAGCAGTGAGACGAACAAATAACAGCGGCACTCTTCAAACGGTGAAGGAAAGAATTCCATACATATTTACTTGTAATAGCTTGTATTTATTCACGACCAGTGTAACCCAGATCACAGTGTACACCAACGAAAGCGCCTTGGGAATTACGCAGTCAAAATTAGCGCTTATTCATAGGAGCCTGGGTGTCTTCCGCACTGGGAGTCATGTGACTGATCATGACCCTGAGCTGACTATATATATCATCGTTACCAGCCTGTGTTAACCTGCCACGCAGATTGTACAATATGAAGGGAAGGAAATCAAATGTTCACTTTGCAGTGACCGGTCAAGGAGAGCGCTCCTTCTCCAGACCGCATTGAGTCCAAAAACTGATAGGGGACTTAGTCATCCAATGTTGTATCTCTACATTTCTTCTATTAACCATACTGGCAATACTAGCAAAAAAAGAGTGCAGCTTATGAATGCTGGTTAATTATATATGGCATTAAATCGGAGTAACTGAACCCTGACCATTTCACATCAGTGCATCATGACATTTCAAACCTAAATATGGCTGCGGCTGAGCAGCACATGATTTTTAATTAGATGGAGCAGATTTTGAGTGTCTGTCATTTTGTTTCCATTTTTTTTTTATAGAGCCCATGTGAACCTCCTAGCCTAGACACAACAATGACAAGCATCATTCTCCAGCTGAACAGTTTGTTTATTTCCCATGCAGTGGCGTTTTAAAAAATTGTGCTCGTTTCCTCCGGATAGAGAAGAAAAAAAAGTAATTGCTGTAATATTTCCGATAAGAATTATTCAGAGCGGCTTCACCTCCGGGGTATGATTGCGTGGTAGAGGATGATTCACAAGAGACAGAGGCGGGCAAGTAGAAGATCAGGGTAACAAGCCACAGAAAAACCAGAGCACACGGCTGGCATATTTATGTTACAAGCTCGTCCTCATCCTCCCTCTTATTATCCTGAGTTCCAGAGACAACAAGTAGTGAGAACCATATCCCACCCTATTTAGGCCTGCAGAAGGAGCCACAAGCTTGTACCAACTGCCAAGTCAAATCTAACTATATGTTTATAAATTAGATTTATTATATTGTTGTTCTCGAGAGTGGAGCACCTGTATTAGTGATGCTCTGAAATCCCTGGAAATCCCTGGAATGTAGATCTACAACTTTAGCCATGGAAGAAGAAATTTTATGGAACTGACAAGGGAACAGCAAATCATTAAAGGGACACTACTACTTACATGCGATGTAACTAGATAACCTGGTCATTTAAAACAAACACATACATAAATCATATGCCAAAGTTTTTTTTTTTTTTTTGTAGGATTGAATTAATTGCAAATAAAAGGAAAAATAACATTAGGTGTTTATCCCCTGGCTCCATTTTGTGAATATTTCCCATGATGCAACATCGTCCAAAATCAGGCGCCGTTTACTGTATTCAAAGACTGCATGATCATAAGACATTCCACTGCTCTCTTTCTGGTTCCTGTGTATCATAGTGGGCAGGACTAGGTGGCTTTGTACAACTTTTTTTTTACCTTCCAACACAAAGAGAGGAGATTAACCTGATCAAACAGGATTTTAACTCCACCCCCTTGTGAAGTAATCATTACATTACCCTCCCATTCAATGCAAGTCTATGGTCAGAATTCTGATTTATAGAGTGCATTCTGTGTCCCCAGCCCAAAAGTGAGATACTAGTGCTGTAAAGTCACTATGGGGTGGCACCCAAAAACACTATATTTCACCCAGTCACACTTGTTTAGTAAAATATTTAATAAAATAAACTCACATAACAAAAACAAACGACATATCTGAAATCAACAATACAAAATAAAAATAAAATAAACCCATTTCATTATTTGGTGAGAGTATACCTTTAAGTTGTGTTTAATTGAAAGATTGCATCAAGTTTAGACATTTTAAATAAAAATGCTTTAATGAAAGAATACAAATGAAGTACCATATTGAGCCCTCTCTGCTTGTATAGCAGTGTCAGGAAGCAGACATCTTGGGTCAGATCTTCCTTCATCCGACCCAAGATTCTAAAGAACATGTCCGCCCCCTGATAGAGCTATAGAAGCAAAGAGAGGTCAATAAATTATTTTGTGTGTTTTTTTTTTTTCAATTAAAGCATTTCTATGTAAAATGCCAACACTTGATGCAATGTTTCAATTAAACATACCTTAATTCCATTTTCCAACTGTTGTCCTTTAAGGCGATTATGGCCTAAATTCTGCAATTCCCCTTTTCAATTTCCTTAAAATCCCTCTTTCATCAATGAAACCCCAAAGTATTGAAATATTTAAAAAAAAAATACTGATCAAATATACTAAGCCCTATTTTTTTCTTTTTTAAAACTGCAATGTGAAGGGTGCAATTATTGTGCACCATTCAAACGTTATTCAGCCTGTAGTCTTTGTGTGTGTCTATCATGCTGCACAAAGCCAGTAGTTGGGGAGGAGATGAGCATCCCCTGATGGAGGTGTGTGTGACATTACAGACAGAGCAAAACAGTCAGCCCTGTCAGGTCACAGAACAGCAGCTCCACAACTTGGAAGGTTCTGGATGAGTTCTAAAATAGACATTGCATATGGATAGTGCTCTGTATAAGAGATCACTCAAATGCATTTTGTAGTTAAATACAATTAGCCTTGTGTCCAATTACAATATTATCTGGAGGGTTTAGTCCCTCTCTTTAATAGCATCCCGATACATTATATTATATATATATATATATATTTTTTTTTTTAATATGAAATTGGTGTAAAATGTTTATTTGTGATCTGACCATAATTAAGTTTATATGTTTATGTCTTGCATTCCAACAAGAGGTAAACAATTAAAAATATGGGGTTATGGGGTTTTTTCCCCCACAATTAACTTGTAGTGGATCCCAATCAATAAACTAAGCAGTAGGTTTCTCCCCCTCCCAATTGAAAACAATTGCATATATATATATTGATTTTTTTTTCCTTCTAATTAATATAAAATAATCTTTTAAAAAAAAAAAAAAATCAGTGTCCACTTGCCCTCATATTCTCAAAAACAAGATATTTTAGGCCGTTATAGTCAAGATGCAATCATTTCGATGAGCAAACATTCTTCAAAAATAAATCACCAATATTTACGGAGTTGTATTGACTACACTAGGGTAAAAAACAAAACACCTTCCTTTTGCACAGTTATTTCCCACCAATATATTAAATATGACTTTGGCAGTGTATTTAAAATTCACTGTACAGGTCAGCCACACTTAACTCAAACCCGCAGCATGCCTGCCTCCTAATGTTGTGTGCGGTTTGTGTGCTCATCATTAACCCCTTTGCCACCAGAGAGACCTGCTGCAGCTGATTTCCTGGACAGTGAAGGCTTAAAGCCTCTTACCATTAAGTTACTTACCATTAAGTTACTTACCATTAAGTTACTTACCATTAAGTTACTCTTCTCCTGGACCTGGAAAATTTCCGGTGTCTCCGGCCTACATACAGTGAATCTTAATTGTACTGCTTTTAAATCAACACACAACGTTAGAATTATACTTCGTCCATTGGCCTAGAACAGGGGCGTCACTGGATCTACCGAATAAAGCTATACACACGTTTTAATTTATAGGATTTCAATTCTTGGGACAATTGGATCCAGAAATGAGAGCACTTGTGTATTGTATCTGTGTTTTAATTTTTAAGTATATAACTTTGAATTACTATTTAAGAATATAAATAGTAATTCAAAAAGAGTATACATACTTGCAATAAAATAAAAAACAGGGGTGTCAAACTGGGCTCTCCAGTGGAACTACATTTCCCATAATCCCCTGACAGCCTCTTAATGTACAGTGTATAATGGGAGATATAGGCCGTCACCAGCTTGAGACCTGAGGTGGAAGACCATGTAAAGTCATAGATCGGGGTCACCGATTCCTGAGGCACATAGGGTTGCCACCTTTTCTTCATAAAAATACCGGCCTTGGTACTGTCTCCATAGACTTAACATTGACCTGAAGCCAGTTTTTTACCGGACTGCCGGTAAAATGCCGGTCAAGTGGTAACCCTAGAGGCACATGATGCGTAAGAGCCTGCAATGCATCGGATCGAGTGGTGCAAAGCACGCCGCCACTGGACTCTGCAGCAGTGGAAATGTGTTCTGTGGAGTCTTCACTGCGTCAGTCTGATGGGCGAGTCTGGGTTTGACAAATGCCAGGAGAATGTTATCTCCCTGATTGCATTGAGCCAACTGTAAAGTTTGGTTGAGGAGGGATGGGTTTTTCAGGGGTTGAACTAGGCCCCTTACTTCCACTGATGAGAAATCTTAATGCTTCAGCAATCCAAGACATTTCTGGACAATGCTATGCTTCCAAGTTTGTGGGAACAGTTTGGGGAAGGCCCTTTTCTATTCCACCATGACTGTGCCCCACTGCACATAGCAATGTGCATAAAGACATGGTTGGATGAGATTGGTGTGGAAGAACCTGACTGGCCCGCACAGAGCCCTGACCTTAGCCCCACTGAACACCTCTGGGATATTCTGGATAGATAATTAAGGGGGGGGGGGGGCATCTACATATTAATGTCTATTTAGAATGCAATGTCATAAAAGCCCCTGTTGGTATAATGGTCAGATGTCCCAATACCTTTGTCCGTATAGTGTATTTACATTCACTGAATATCTTACATTAGTCATCCAATGAGACAGAAGATAAATCCAGATTATAAAGGATATATAACCATAATCAAAGGCAATTAACCCACCTACAGTCAATTCTGGGTAAAGTTCTGAAAGATTATCACCATGAAAACAAATGGATGTTCTTGCTAATTAGATATTACTTTTAGAACTTTGTCCCAGGACTTGTATACATAACCCCAAGTGTACTTTACTAGATGCATCTGGCCTTATATTTAAAGTTTTATGTGGTGCAGTGGTGTAACTATACACCACGGGGCCCTGGACAATTTTTGCACCAGGTTCTCCCCGAGCCTCCACCAACCCCGGTGTTTAGAACCTCCCTCTTGGCTACATAGTCAGAGCGGAAATATGAAAATGACATCAAATCTGGTGCACCATATGCCTGCGCGGAGAATAAAAATAATCTGCTGGGTCAATCAATCCCTGGTCTTTAGTGGGGTCAGATAAGTGGTCGCAGATTTGCAGGCCTATTGCAACCCCTACAGTTATGCCATAGATGTGGTGGTACCGCCCCATTATCCTACCTTATTTGTTCCGTACATCATTTACTTAACAATTAGTCTATATAAACAATCACTCTTCAAAATTATGCTCAAATCCAGTTCAAACCTTGCAAAGCCGGATGTCCAACCTACGCAGCATAAGTCAATATAGATAGCAGATGGCATCCCACAGGGAAGTTTCTGAGAATCGGGCAGTGCATTTATAGAAATCCAGTCGACCCTAGTTGCTCAATTTTAATGAATTAATTTATTTTACAAATAGAGGAGAACAAACAAAACAATAATATGCTTCATAGCGATCTGTCTCAGCCTCCGATGTGCTGTATGATGGTACCTTTGCCAGGCATCTCCCTTTAGCGCCAGCCAGCTGTTCCCCACTTTGTGATCAAGAGCTCATCTAATCACTTGGTATAAGATACTTTTTATGGCAGGTGTTCCATATCCCTGTAGATTTTGTTCTTTAAAAAAATAATCAAATGCAGTTTTAAAAATATTCAAGTTCTGAAACAATAAAAGAGACTACATAATGTGTGACAATTGAAATGGGAAATGCTCCAGGTAGGAAAACTTACTATAGGAAAATACTAGGAAAAGTTACTACGAGTAACCCATTACGGTCACATGACAGTTCTGGAAAATGATGAATGTAAACAAAGGGCGTTTCCAATTTTAAAATTATATTTTCTGATTTACAAGAATTAACATATCTTCATAAGAATGCCATGTTTACCTAAAAAAAAAAAAAAAAAAAAAATTAATATGTTTTTCTGAGTATTAAAAAAAAAAAAAAGTCCCAAAAAACTCTTGTCCTTAGGGGCAGCACATTAGACACCTCTGTATTAGATTATGCTTCAACACTGGACCAAATCCATGAGACATCGAGCCAAAGTTCCAGCAATTTCACTACTGTCCCCAATATGTTATATACTGATGTCAAATAGAAGTTGGCATGTAAGTTCTACATAAATGTCTAACACAGTCTCTAACACGAATGGTTTTACAATGATACCTTCAAAGACGCTATGGCATTATTAGCCTTTAACTGATACTGTAGTTTTCTGTTGTGGGAAATTCCTTTGATATCATTTCTAGAGATGGTACAGTTCCACTAATTATTATTTTTTTTTTAATTACAAAAATGTCAAAATTACATATATTCAATAAATATACGATTTAAAGTGCGATAGAGATAACAGTACACATTTCACTTCTATCTAAAGTGCAATAATCATTTCAGTACCTATATGATTTCTACCTAATAGTGCAATAAACATAAAAAAAGTGAATTTTATTTCCCATAAATTCATTGATTCATTCATTCTAACATATTCATTCACCCCTGGTTCGAGTAACTCTTTCCATTCCCATACATTCATTCATTCATTCTAACACATTCATTCACCCCTGGTTCTAGTAACTCTTTCCGTTCCCATAAATTCATTCATTCATTCATTCATTCATTCTAACACATTCATTCACCCCTGGTTCTAGTAACTCTTTCAGTTCCCATAAATTCATTTATTCATTCATTCATTCATTCATTCTAACACATTCATTCACCCCTGGTTCTAGTAACTCTTTCCGTTCCCATAAATTCATTAATTCATTCATTCAGTCTAACACATTCATTCACCACTGGTTCTAGTAACTCTTTCCGTTCCCATAAATTCATTCATTCATTCATTCATTCATTCATTCTAACACATTCATTCACCCCTGGTTCTAGTAACTCCTTCCGTTCCCATAAATTAATTCATTCATTCATTCTAACACATTCATTCACCCCTGGTTCTAGTAACTCTTTCCGTTCCTATAAATTCATTCATTCTAACACATTCATTCACCCCTGGTTCTAGTAACTCTTTCCGTTCCTATAAATTCATTCATTCATTCATTCTAACACATTCATTCACCCCTGGTTCTAGTAACTCTTTCCGTTTTTCTTTAAATCTTTATCTCGTTCTATTTATCCACGGTGACCAGATTCTACTATAAGAATCCATTTTTTCTTCATTATTATTATAATATGCCTTTTCAATTGATAATCCAGCTGATCATACATCGCCTCAAGACTCACTTGTCCTACTGTTTTCCATGACCTTGCTATTACTAATTTGGCTGCCAATAGCGCCTGTATAACAAGTGTTTTACTGTCTTTTTTTAACTTTGTTCGATCTCAAATGAAACAGTACCATCTCCACTAATTTAACGTTTTTTTTATATAAATAAAGTCCCTTTAAAGATGAATAGATTATATTGGCCATCTATGCAGTACATAATGTGATGTAACAATCCCCTTAGGGAGAGCTGCATAGTTCTGTCATTCCACTGAGTGCCCTTTTTTTCCCCAGAACAGCAATATAATGGTTACATAATTGACCATGATGCAACTACTGAATCTCTGTGGTGCACAGAGAAATGTAGTGTTCCATACTGTCTGCCTCATACCTCCCACCCTCCCCCGCCCGCCGGGACAACTTCAATGGAGATTTGCAGAGCCATAAGTCAGACATCTCTAATGGCAAATTCATGAGCATTAATTATAGAGCAAAGCAAACTAGTTACAACAGTTACTAATACCCAGAAGAGCACAGAGTAACGTAAGAGACATTCCAGGACAGAACTGAGCTGTGCTGGGGGTCTTTTTTTGGTTGGTGCTAAATAACACCACCATCCAATGGAAAATGACCACTTGCTAGCTGTCTACTTTAGTCACCTTCAAATCAATCCACTTCAGCAAATTTATAAAAAGAGGAATAATCACAGGAATGCCTGGAGAGCAGCTATCAACCCTACTAGTGTATGATTTCAAGGCCTATACTCTAGAAAGTGGGCAAATAACAAAAATCAACAGAGCTTTCTGGGACCTAGATCATATCAAAAACTGTATGGCGCTTTCTTTTGTTAAAACTTTAATTATTGAAGCAATTGTAATAAAAACCGTCACTTTGATAGAATGTTAAGTAACTTCTGGTGTGACTCAGTTCTCACAGTTCCCCACACTCCTTCCTTTCTCACAATCTACTGTTATTTTTACTTTTCTTTCTGCCTCACACTCTCCTTGTGTGTCTCATGTTCCCCATCCCCTCTAGAATGTAAGCTTGCGAGCAGGGCCCTCTACCTCATGTTTAAGTCTGAAAATGTTTGCCTAATTGTGTTTGTAACTCGCTTCTTATGCTCTGTACCAAGTGCTGCGTAAATTTGTTGGTGCTATATAAATAAATGGTAATGTAATGTAATATACTTTATGGTTGGAGAACAAAGATCTAATGGACCAGTCAGAATCACGGCTAAGCTTTCCATCATATTGGCAATTCAAACTGCTGACTAATTTATACCGATAGAACATTACAACATTCGATTGCTTTGATTTTCTCTTTCTACCATCTATACTTGGGTTCTAAGTAGCATCACATTTATAAAACCATTCATTTCACTAAAAACATATCATCTGCACATAGCTTACTGTACACACAGAGACCTAAATTGTGCATTTAAATGTGATATAATGCCCGCTGGCTGGTCAGAGGATAAATTGGCATGTCCATTTTTTACAAACCAAACAGGCCAGATAATCTGGTTGCAGACTCACTGCTAGTGCAGATAGGCACCTTCTGGTGATGGCTTGTAAAAACTAGAGTGTCGGGCTTGTGCTTGGGATCGTAGAGCAGGGTGAGAGCAAGGGGTCCCAAGAATGGTATAAATAGGCAAAGGTTTGATGTAGGCAGCAAGGGTGCAAAACGGAAGGTAAGCCAAGGTCGGTACAGGCAGCACAGGGTCACAATGAGAAACTAGCCGGGTCTGGGAAGGAGAGTTCAGAGTAGTCCAGTAAACAAAGCTGAGGTCAGGTACCAAAAGGACAAACACTGCATTTAGGGAACGTTGGAGGGAAATGGGAACTAAGCAGGGAGAACCAAACTTAGCAGCTCAACATTCAAGCAAGGAATGAAGTGTGTGAAGGGTTTTATAGGGCTGTCAGTACAAGCCACTCCCATCAGCTTTGGTGGCACCCGCCCCTCTCAATAGGTACCTATGGGACACATCAGTGAAGTGTCAGTCTCTTCTCCCCTTCCCCCGTATCCACCAATGCAGGGACGCCATCAGGCACCTAGACACGCCCCCCTGCCATGCGTAAGCACCTGTTACCCGCTATTTGCACAAGTAATGGAGAACCCTGAAGACGGTAAGTGCCCCCTGGGCTGTGGGTAGGGTTGCCACATTTTCTTCAGAAAAATACCAGCCTTACTAGTGTATCTATAGACTTAACATAGGCCGGATGCCAATTTTTTACCATCCTGCCGGTAAAATACTGGCCAGGTGGCAACCCTAGCTTGTGGGTGATCCTGACATAGAGTCACTCTCTGCACTAGCAATGTACACCAGCATCCGTATTAAAGTAAAATAAATAAATAAATAATAGTTTAGGGTCGTCTTCACTAACCATTCCGGTTTCTGTGTGCACAATAAAATGGGATGTTTTTTTCCCTTAATACTACCCACTAATCAATTCAGTTATCCTATATTTGAAGCCTATATTTTTCGAGTGAAAAAAGGAAAAATTATCACCTTATAATAAATCCATTTACAATTAGCTGGGTGTAACTTCATTATAACAGTAGTGACGACAGATTTATAATAACCTTATAATTGTTTAGTAGTCTTGCACTTATCTGTTTAATTTAGTTCTGACGGCTGACTGGCTCTACTTATGGAGTAGAGCAACAACCTTTAGCTACATTTTATACTTATATAAAACTCAATAGCACTAAGTGGCAATAAACCTGCAAATTCCCAAAGTCAGAATACGTTTGCAAACTCACTGGAGTTGAGTTAATACTAAATTTAGGTGAATAGGGCACTAAACATTTACTTTTAGGGTATATGAAAAAAACTAAAACTACTAGAATATCATTCTGCGCAGGCAGTGTGATGCTTTGGGCAATGTGCTGCTGGGAAACCTTGGGTCCTGCCATTCATGTGGATGTTACTTTGATACGTACCACCTACCTAAGCATTGTTGCAGACCATGTACACCCTTTCATGGAAACGGTATTCCCTGATGGCTCTGGCCTCTTTCAGGAGAATGTGCCCTGCCACAAAGCATAAATGGTTGAATGGTTTGACAAACACGACGAACAAGTTCAAGGTGTTGACTTGGACTCCAAATTCCCCAGATCTAAATCCAATCGAGCATCTGTGGGATGTAGTGGACAATCATGTCCGATCCATGGAGGCCACACCTCGCAACTTACAGGATTTAAAGGATCTGCTGTTAAGAACTTGGTGCCAGGCACCACAGCACACCTCCAGAGGTCTAGTGGAGTCCATGTTTCGACAGATCAGTGCTGTTTTGGAGTCAAAAGGGGACCTACACAATATTAAACAGTTGCTCATAATGTTATGGCCAGGGCTGGCCTTAAGTGTTTTGGCGCCCTGTGCGGGCTTCCCCCGTGGCGCCCCCCCCCCCGTCTCTTTCACACCCCTATGTATGTGTCTCTCTCCCTTCCCATGTTTGTTCCTTTCCTCTTCCTTGCCATTTCTGTCTCTCTCTCTCTCCCCCCCCCTGTTCTGTCCCCCCCTCCCCCTGTTCTGTCTCTATCTCTCCCCTTCCCCCTGTTTTCACTCTCTCCCCCAGATCTGTCTCTCCCACAGCCCCTGTTCTGTCTGTCTCTCTCTCTCACCCCTCCCCTGTTCTGTCTCTCCCCCTCCCCCTGTTATCTCTCCCCCCCCCCAGTTCTGTCTCTCCCCCCTGCCCCTGTTCTGTCAGTCTGTCTCTGTCACCCCTACCCTGTTCTGTCTCTCCCCCATCCACTGTTAAGGCTCTCTCCCCCCCCCCCTTGTTATCTCTCTCTCCCCCAGTTCTGTCTCCCCCCCTGCCCCTGTTCTGTCTGTCTCTCTCTTCCCCCTCCCCTGTTCTGTCTCTCCCCCATCCACTGTTCTGTCTCTCTCTCCCCCCTCCCCCTGTTATCTCTCTCTAGCCCTGTTCAGTCTGTCTCCCCACTAACCCCTGTTCTGTCTCTCTCTCTCCCCCCTCCCCTACCTTTGCCTGCAATGTTGGATCCAGGGAGGGGGCGGAGCCAACTGGCACAGCGGTGTAGCTCCGCCCCCACCCTGTGAAGCAGAGCACAGTCTGCATTACGGGGAGCCATGGGCAGCAAGAGAAGGTGCTGCTCGGGCTCCCCATGCTTAATGCAGGCTCCATGCTTAATGCAGGCTCCCCATGCTTAATGCAGGCTCCATGCTTAATGCAGGCATGGGGAGCCGAGCAGCACTTTCTCATGGTGCCAGTGGCTCCCCGTGAAGCAGACGCTGCTCTTCTTCACAGGGTGGGGGCGGAGCTACACCGCTCAGCCGGTTAGCTCCGCCCCCTCCCCGACACAGCAGAGCATGCCAAGCAGAGGGCTGGTGAGGGGGGATCATTTGATCTCCCCCAGCCAGTGCCTCTACTGGCTTTTTTTTTAATTTTTTTAAACTTTTTTATTTTTTTATTTTTAATGGGAGGGCGCCCCCTGGGGTGTTGCGCCCTGTGCTTTCGCACAGGTTGCACACCCCTAAGGCCGGCCCTGGTTATGGCTGATCGGTGTATATTCATTATAGCTCCTACGTTTCCCTTCGTTCAGCATCAGTTGTAAATGGACACATTGATAGCCACCATAGTTCAGACCAATTTTTCAAACAAAAGACATTTCTTAACATATCTTTAAGAAGTAGTAATCATTTGTAAGCACATGATTTTGTGAACTAAATAAACAGGATATTAAATTATTGTGGGGATTTTTTTGATTTTCAAATCAAAAAGGAAATTTAAGTTAAGTACTTCCAGAGTTAATTTTCTTAATTTCCATTTGAATAATGGTAATACATTTAATTTTGTTAGTTCTGGGAAAATAACCAGCATTTCTTCTTGTTTTTGATGTATTAAATAAAATTAAATAAACAGATATCAACAAATGACAATTTGATAATACAAAATAGTTAAGGATCAACAAACGTTGGTAGAATTAAAAAGTTTTTTTTTTTTTAAATCTAGAATCTTGGATGAGATGGGCCAAGCTACTTCCATTATCAGCCAACATAACACATTGGGATCATCAGGGTTATGATGGGGTTGCGGGACATTCGACTGGGGTTTCAACACCAAGTACAGCTCCCACCAGAACAAGGTTCTTTAGGTTGTTCTGAGAGCAGAATGAGGTAGAGATCCTGATATTATGGTTTTATGTGTTGTAGAATTTATGTTGTTATTGTCCCACATTCGGAATCTGTATACTGCATGTGCTCAAATTAAGTACTTTCTCCATCTTCCCGCTAAAAACAAAACCACCAAATTATTGTGTTGATAGAAACGTCTGCACCTGGTCCGTCTTGATCTGCTGTTAATATCAGTGATGAACGAATTGCAACGTCTAAAATATTAGTTATCCTTAGAATAGATTAGTAAATAAAATGACACATTGCCATCACATTTTACTTTTTAAACCAACATCATATACCACGGGGCTATAAAGTTTAATCACTATATAACAATATTTTTTGAGCATTTTTATTTAAAAAAAGTACTGCCCTGAGCTTACAGCCCAGCTTTCCCCAGCAACCAGAACTTCCCCGAGCAATTAGAATGCACTCACAGGCAGAGGCGGCTCTCTAATTAGGCGAGTTAGGCAGCCGCCTAAGGCCTCGCACTCACGGGGGGCCTCGCGGCTGCCTAACTCACCTTATTACCTTTGATGTATCAGGGAGTTACACTAACCTGGGACGTTTCCTCCGTGCATCTTCTCTCCTGCACGGAGGAAGGAAGTTCCGATCGCGTTTTTTTTTTTTTAAAACTTTATTGAACCCGCGCAGCTTCAATAAAGTTTAAAAAAATAAAAAAAAACGCGACCGGAACTTCCTTCCTCCGTGCAGGAGGGAAGATGCACGGAGGAAACACCGGAGAACAGCATGGAGGTAAGTACTAGGGAGGGGGGAGGAGGGTGGTACAAACGAGCAAAGACTGGCATAATGAGGGGCTAAATATTGTCACAGTGTGGGGCAAAATCCTGGCATAATGAGGTGAGGGGCAAAATCCTGGCATAGTGAGAGGCAATATCCTGGCATACAGTGGCAAAATCCTGGCATATTGAGAGGCAAAATTCTGGCATAATGAGGGGCAAAATCCTGGCACAGAGTGGCAAAATCCTGGCATAGTGAGAGGCTAAATCCTGGCATTGTGAGGGGCAAAATAGTGGCATTATGAGGGGCAATATCCTGGCATACAGTGGCAAAATCCTGGCATAGTGAGAGGCTAAATCCTGGCATTGTGAGGGGCAAAATAGTGGCATTATGAGGGGCAATATCCTGGCATACAGTGGCAAAATCCTGGCATATTGAGAGGCAAAATTCTGGCATTGTGAGGGGCAAAATTCTGGCATTGTGAGGGGCAAAATTGTGGCATAATGAGGGGCAAATTTGTGGCATAATGAGGGGCAAAATCCTGGCACAGAGTGGCAAAATCCTGGCATATTATGTGGCAAAATTCTTGCATATTGAGGGGCAAAATCCTGGCAAATTGAGGGGCAAGATCCTGGCATAGAGTGGCAAAATCCTGGCAAATTGTGGGGCACAATCCTGGCATAGAGTGGAAAAATCCTGGCATATTGAGGGGCAAAATCCTGGCAGATTGAGTGGCACAATCCTGGCATATTGAGGGGCAAAATCCTGGCATATTGAATGGCTTAATCCTGGCATATTGAGGGACTAAATCCTGGCATATTGAGGGGGTAAATCCTGACATATTAAGGGGCTAAATCCTGGCATATTAAGGGGCTAAATCCTGGCATATTGAGTGGCAAAATTCTGGCATTTTGAATGGCTAAATCACAGTGCATCCGGTGCTGTGAGGAAGAACAAAGTGCCAATCTTCTAGCACAACGTGGTCTGTGAGACCACTTTCAACATTGAGCACCTTTCCTTCTGGCTGAGTGTTTCTCTTAGTGTGTGATTGTGTGCTTTCTGAGTGTGTCTGTGAGTCAGTGTGTGCTGGCTGAGTGTATCTGTGAGTGTGTGCTGGCTGAGTGTGATTGTGTGCTGACTGAGTGTGTCTGTGAGTCAGTGTGTGCTCACTGAGTGTGTCTATGAATGACTGTGTGATATGTGTTAGTGTTCACATTTAGGACACAGCAATAACAATGTGAGTTAGTCAGCCGCACACAATTTTATCTATACCAAATGTTTATAGATGTTTGTAGAATAATTATGAGACAAATAAAATTCTAGGAGCTGTTCATTTCTAGAAGCTGGGATTTGAGTCTGATCTTGAAATATGCTATTTCTACAGTTCATTTTTATTATCACTTGCATATATTTTATTTAATAATGTGTGTCCGTGAGGGCCTCATGTTCGACTTTCGCCTAAGGCCTCACAAAGTCTAGAGCCGCCACTGCTCACAGGACCCCAGTATAAAACAAGGACTACGACTGGCCACTGCAGGGAAAAGTTGCCAGATATCTAATGGTTCCTATGGTCATCAAAGAGAATAATTATTAAATTAAAGAGAATAACTTAATTCTAAAGAGAATAATAGGTAAAGGGACTACCACTTACATAAGATGTAACTAAATTACCTGGTCATTTATAACAAACACATACAGGTTATACTCGAAAAATTAGAATATCGTGCAAAAGTTAATTTATTTTAGTAATGCAATGTAAATGGGGAAACTACTATATGAGATAGACACATTACATGCATAGCAAGATAGTTCAAGCCGTGATTTGTCATAAGTGCGATGATTATGGCTTACAGCTCATGAAAACCCCAAATCCACAATCTCAGTAAATTAGAATATTACATCAATAAAACAAGGAGTGTACATAGAATAGTATCGGACCTCTGAAAAGTATAAGCATGCATATGTTTGCATGCTTATACTGCATGGTTATGGTTTGGGCCCCTTTTGCAGAAATTACTGCCTCAATGCGGTGTGGCATGGAAGCTATCAGCCTGTGGCACTGCTGAGGTGTTATGGAAGACCAGGATGTTTCAATAGCGGCCTTCAGCTCTTCTGCATTGTTCGGTCTCATGTCTCTTATCTTTCTCTTGGCAAAGCCCCATAGATTCTCTATGGGGTTTAGGTCAGGCGAGTTTGTTGGCCAATCAAGCACAGTAATCCCACGGTCATTGAACCAGGCTATGGTGCTTTTGGCAGTGTGGGCAGGTGCCAAGTCCTGCTGGAAAATGAAGCCAGCATCCCCATAAAGCTTGCCCGCGGAAGGAAGCATGAAGTGCTCCAAAATCTCCTGGTAGACGGCTGCGTTGACCCTGGACTTAATGAAGCACAGTGGACCAACACCAGCAGATGACATTGCTCCCCAAATCAACACAGACTGTGGAAACTTCACACTGGACTTCAAGCATCTTGCAGTGTGTGCCTCTCCATTCTTCCTCCAGACTTGGTTTCCAAATGAGATGCAAAAGTTGCTCTCGTCAGAAAAGAGGACTTTGGAACACTGAGCAACAGACCAGTTCTGTTTTTCTTTAGCCCAGGTAAGACGCTTCTGATGTTTGTTGTTCAGGAGCAGATTGACAAGAGGAATACGACATCTGAAGCCCAAGATCCGTCTGTGTGTGGTGGCTCTTGATGCACTGACTCCAGCCTCAGTCCACTCCTTGTGAAAGTCCCCAACACATTTGAATGGCCTTTTCATGATAATCCTCTCTAGGCTGCGGTCATCCCTGCTGCTTTTGCACCTTTTTCTTCCACATTTTTCCCTTCCACATAACTTTCTATTAATGTGCTTTGATCCAGCACTTTGGGAACATCCAACTTCCTTCGCAATTATCCTTATGGAAACATAGAAACATAGAATGTGTCAGCAGATAAGCACCATTCGGTCATTCTAGTCTTCCCAATCTTTTTTTTGAGTACTTTTATTAGTCCCCCGTTCCCGGTCTTATAGCTAGGGTGGGTGTCAATGATGGTTTTCTGCACAACTGTCAGGTCAGCAGTCTTCCCCATGATTGTGATTCCTACTGAACCAGACTGAGAGACCATTTAAAGGCTCAGAAACCCTTTGTAGGTGTTATGGCTTACTTAGCTGATTACAGTGGGACACTGTGAGCCTAGAATGTTGCACCTTTTCACAATATTCTAATTTAATGAGATTGTGGATTTGGGGTTTTCATGAGCTGTAAGCCATAATCATCGCACTTATGACAAATCACGGCTTGAAGTATCTTGCTTTGCATGTAATGCGTCTATCTGATATATTAGTTTTCCCTTTTACGTTGCATTACTGAAATAAATGAACTTTTGCACGATATTCTAATTTTTTGACTATCACCTGTATATAAGTCATGTGCCACTGTTTTTTCTAAATGATTAAATTAATTGCATATAAAATGAAAAATAAAATTAGGTGTTTATCTTCTGGCTCCATTTTGTGACTATTTCCCATGATGCGACATCATCCAAAATCTTCCAGCCAGTCTCATTTGCCTCATTTGTTGCCAAAGCCTGCATGATGATGCCATATGATACACCCCTGGTCTCTTACTGGCGCCTGTGTATCATAGTGAGCAGGACTAGGTCTCTTTTTACAACATTTTTTTCATGCCTTCCAACACAAAGAAAGGAGAAATGACCTGATGAAACAGGATCATAACTCCACCCCTTGGGATGTAATAGTTACATTACCCTCCCATTCAATGCAAGTCTATGATCAGAATTCAGATTTATACACTATATTCTGTGTCACCAGAAGCCCCAAAGTGAAAAATATGAGCTGTAAAATCACTAGGGGGTGGCACCCAAAAACACTATATTTCACAAAATGGCAGCGCCCAGTCACACACTTAGTTACATATTTTATTAAATACAGTCACATAACAAAACAAAAGACATATCTGAAATCAACAATGCAAAATAAAAAAAATAAAATAAAACCTTTTCATTTTTTGGCGGGAGTGTGCCTTTAAGGAACCCCATCAGTTTTTATACCTATTCTTATTTAAACACACAACTGGGTAATCCGTACATCCTGGACTATGGGGGTCCTTGAGGACAGGTTTAAGAAGCACTAACATAAAGAAAAAATTCAGGTTACCCTGGCATTTGAATTGTAATAAGAGGCTCTCCTCATCCAGAATGTCCCATTCACATTGGCGTCCAAACAGGCTTGTCTTTCTAACATGTCTAGTAGTCAGTTTGTTAAAAAGAAATCTAAATTTAATGGCCTTAAACAAGCAAATGCATCCTTCTTTTTAGGTGTGATAATTGAATTTGCATTTTTAATGAACGAATTACTGAAAAATCAATGTTAATAGAGGATGCTTCTGAAAATGTCATATTGCTGGACTGCATGGGAATCCAGATAAACTGAAACGTTTCGGCTGTAATTTTACACAATGATCTATTCTGGGGCAAAAGGGCTAAAGGAGGACCAATCACAACCAGTGGTTTATTGCTCTATATCTAGTCCAACGGTTCCTACACTTTTACCTTTATATTTA
This sequence comes from Pelodytes ibericus, assembly GCA_036172795.1. Lineage (NCBI taxonomy): Eukaryota > Metazoa > Chordata > Amphibia > Anura > Pelodytidae > Pelodytes > Pelodytes ibericus. Next base: position 19,460,832 of record CM069866.1, read on the forward strand.
GAAAAAAAAAGTACCGTATTTATCGGCGTATAACACGCACTTTTTCTCCCTGAAAATAGGGAGAAAATGGTGTGTGCGTGTTATACGCCGAAAAAAAAAAAATCTAAAACTTACCTCGTTCCTGCTCTGTCACCCGGTGCTCTGAAGCTGCGTGGCTGTGAGGGAAGCGTTGTGAGCTTCCCTTCAGCCGCGCGGTCAATAAAGTCTGTTTTTTTTAAAACAAACTTTATTGACCGCGCGGCTTGAGGGGAGCTCACAACGCTTCCCTCACAGCCACGCAGCTTCAGAGCACCGGGGGACAGAGCAGGAACGAGGTAAGTACTGGGGTCTGGGGAAGGGGGGGGGAGGAGGGTGGTATAACGAGCATACTAAGGGGCAATATCCTGGCATATTGGGGGCAATATCCTGCATAGTAAATGGCATATTGGGGCAATATCTGGCATATTGGGGGCAATATCCTGCATAGTAAATGGCATATTGGGGCAATATCTGGCATATTGGGGGCAATATCCTGCATAGTAAATGGCATATTGGGGGCAATATCTGGCATATTAAAATGGCATATTGGGGGCAATATCCTGCATATTAAATGGCATATTGGGGGCAATATCCTACATATAATGGCATATTGGGGGCAATATCTGGCATATTAAAATGGCATATTGGGGGCAATATCCTGCATATTAAATGGCATATTGGGGGCAATATCCTGGCATATTAAAATGGATTATTGGGCTTCAAAGTTCTTAATTTAAATTCTTAAGTTTTTTTCCCTGAAATTTCCTTCTTAAAATTAGGTGCGTGTTATACGCCGGCGCGTGTTATATGCCGATAAATACGGTAATAAAAGTGTAAAAAAGATATATATATGAACAATACTTATATAAAATAACTTGTTCTCAAGTGGAATATATGTAAAAAAAGAGAAATACAAACACAATGTGTAGAATTGTATATAGGAGAATAAATATACGTAATTCCCCCAAAAGAAATACACTCACACAGTGTAGAGCCCAATATAACCGGCTCTGAGTGTGAAAAACGGCTGGACCCGAAGTCCTATATTTCCCGGGTGTGATATTAGGCGTCTATATTGCTAGACAATCTCTCAGCTCATTCGTCAAGGGGATGATGTAGTTTCTTAGAATGCAAATGAGAGGAACGGAATATAGTGAAGTATGTCGCACAGGTGATAATTTAATGGCCCCCTAACAAACTGAGGCTTACATAAAAAAACAGGTAAAACAGCATTGAAAATGTAAATATCACCAGTCCTTCTATCTAGCGATAATGTAGGCAACTGTGGTATACAACATCAGTCAGACGGCAGCAATGGAAATGGACTAACTAGAACGACTTCCGGATTCCAAAGTCTCAGAGGACGTCACTAATCTTGCGACGCGTTTCGCCCAATCGGGCTTCTTCAAGGTCCCAGCAAAAAGGATCCAGTTTATTTAACACACGCCCAATGTTGTTTCTATGGTAACGTGTATCACGTCCTCAATCAGGTGGGAGGATACACATTCTGTCAGAAAGAGTGATGAGGGGAAGGACATATGTAATGACTCTTTAATGAATATTGGCCTTTACTTCTTCAAGATCCGGATTTACAATCTCTTTAAGGCCCACATCCTCGAATTATATATAGAGGTGTCCCTAGTTAAAAAAATTACTTAAGTAAAAGTTTTTTTTAAAAACAATAAAACTTGACAGTCTAATAAAAATATTTTTGGGGACATAGTAGGCTTCCATAGGTGTAAAATGTGCCTGGCATTCAAAGAGACTAATAAAACACAAAGTAAAACTCTATGTAACTTCAAAAATCCTCATATCGATAAAACATATAAAATTAAAGAAAACATCACCTGTGAATCTAGCGGAGTGATTTATATGTTAAGGTGCCCTTGCGGGCTACATTACATTGGCAGGACATCTAGATCCTTAAAAACTCACATAGGAGAACACGTTAGAAACATTAAAAATGGTTATGAAAAAACATAGTGTATCCTATCATTTTCTAACCACACATCAAAAAGACCCCTCTTTACTCCAGTTTCTGGCCATTGACAAACCCAAAACACACTGACATAAATAAAATAAATGTAAAAAAAAAGTTTAAAAAAAAAATAATTGCCACCGGATATGACAGTACGTCCTATCTGGTGGCTGCAGGAGGGAAGAATGCACGGAGACGACCGGGCACATGGGCAGCAAGGAGGTGAATACTGGGGAAGGGGGGAGACGGGTGGCATATTATTGGGCAAATTGGCTGTGGCTTTTTAATGGCAAAATAATACTGGCATATTAATGGCAAAAATAATACTGGCATATTAATCCCCAACAAAAAACCCCAACAAAAAAGTTTTGAAGCACTATTCGCTGCGAGGGCGATGCTGGCAGCACTGGTGGGTGACAACCATGGCCAGCGGGGACCCCCTTAATCAGTGGGCCCTGTGCAAGTACCCAGTTTGCCCATTGGTTAAAGCGACCCCTGAGCCTGACCACCAACATTATGACCACAGGCCTTCTCTGCCTTGTCGACTTTGAAATAGTCTTCTGTACCAAGTGCTACAAAAATAGTTGGGGCTAGGTAAATAACCGTTAATGCAATGTGTACATGTATCAAACCCCTTAAGACTAAAAAAAAAAAAAATTCTCGGGAAGGCTCCAAATATTTAGTATATACTCCTAGTGTTTTCTTCTACACTATACATGCATGTAGCATTATGGTTCTGTATAAAGACGTGTGCTAGCCCTCTGTGTATGAGAGCTGATCTCACGCTAGCTACAAGCCAGGCATATCTCAAGCTCGGCGTAACCTGAACTGGAAGCACCCAGCCTGGAAATGGATAATAGGATTAGTGATACCATCAGATCCTATCCCTCCCCCGTTACAAATTCTTTCGCCTCCTCCGCTCCCTCAAATTGACAGATAGGGGAGACCAGCTTCCCCCAGTGAGCTTGGTGTGTGTTTTCAGCCTTAATGCTTCCTGTCACTGGCTAGTGACCATGAGGTGCTGCCAAGAGGAGCAGCTGCTTCCTGATGCCTCAGCAAGGTTGAAGATGGCACGCAGGAATATTAAGGAGACCGCACTTTGCTTTTATATGTTACAGATCCACTGAGTAATGAACCAGGAAAGATAAAAAGAACTAGACTGAGTGCTCGAGTGACACATAAATTCACCTCATCCAACCTGAGAACAGAATAAAGCCTGATAGTTTAAATTGGGGTCAGAGTTGCTGGACCAAAACAAAAAAAACTCATGTCCTTTGGCATTGCTCAGGTTTCATCGTTTAAGATTAGCATAAACTTGCGGCTTTGTAAAGTGCTCTAGAACGTACGCGACATATATATTAACAGGCCCTTGACCTGTTTTATATTAGATCCAGATTTACTTCACAGGCATTGTTAGACAGAATATAAAGCAAATACCTTTAAATGAAGGATTTCAGTGGAAAGGTGTTGGTGTCATTTCACCAGTGTAGTTATACAGTGTGCAGGGACACTCTTAGCAGGAGAAACTCACTGGGATTGACCCTGCACAATGTATAGTTAAACGGGAGAGATGCTCATCTTACCTTCTAGTGACTAGCCCCAATAGAATCTGCATATGCACTAGGGTTGCCACCTGGCAGATATTTTACCGGTAGGCCGGTAAAAAAAAGTGGCTTGTGGCCAATGTTAAGTCTATGGAGACAGTAGCATGGCCGGTATTTTTCAAAAGAAAAGGTGGCAACCCTGATGTGCACTCTAATAATTAAAATTCCTCCCTGTGTTTTGCCCGCAACAGTAGAAGACTGAGATGGAGGTATACCATACAGTGAAGTATCAAGAGATACAGGAGCAAAGCAGAGAATAGTCACCCCCTTGGTGCATAACAGGAGGAGGCCTTGCACTGATGCCTTGCCTGTTTCACTTCATGTTTACCTTCTTATCGAGAAAGGCTGACCATTACCTTTTTAAAGTGGTGTGGACAGGAGCCTGTTTTGGAAAGTTTTATAAATTAGTAAGAACAACTTATTGGGGGATGGGGGGGGGGGGGTTATTCATCACAGTGTCCTTGCAATGGCAACATAGAAGTTAGGAAAGACTTCCCTGGAACTGGCCCTCCACAGCTTCAATGATGGACAACTCCCAGGATGCCCTCCCCAGCCAAGTAGGACACACATGGTGACTCCACAGCTGATTATTAAAATCAGTAATCCGATAAAAAGAGACAATTCATGGACCTACGCGTTTCGTGGGTATGCCCTCAACCGCTCATGACTAAGTTAAAAATTGCCTAGTTTAAAACAACATTTCTTCAACCGTCACAGGAATCCCAATCAGCTCTAGAAAAGCGCAAGGTTCACCATCAGCAATTAAAACTGGTTTAGCCAATTTAGCAGACGCCCATGTCAAGATTGCCAGAAAAATGTCAAGGGGCATTACATCTCAGCTGACCTTGGGTGCAACTTGAGTGCCCTTGAGCAGGATTAGATAATGACAACTCAGGATATATATTATTCATTGAAATGCCACAAACCCTGATGAGCAAAGTTTCTGTTGACTTCAATATTGACGTTTTTAGCCCCCCCAAAAAATCATGAACCTTATCTGCAGAGTATACAAGTTGCGCGAGTGAACACAGACTAAAAAGGCACTTTGAAAGAAAGAACTTCTTTCTGTAAACATTAAATCAGGGCAGATCTTTTTAAGGCATTACATCATATTAATATTCTTAGCAGTGACATCACAGGCTACCCTGATTGTGATGAGAACGGATTGGGTTTTGGGAGGTCCCTGTTCCATTTAGAATGCACCATCTACGATGCCTTAGCAATTTAAGTACACAGAAATGGTGTCTCAGCCCTCTGACACCAAAAGCATAACCGATATAGTGCCTTAATAACATACTGGATTTTCTTTTGGTCAGCTTACAATTGCTGGCATTACTATAAGAGAGGCTTAAATTCTTAGAGCAAAATTGGGAGGGGGGGGGGGGGTACGGGGCCCCACATGGTACAATATACATGTGGCTTAACACTTTGATTAAAAATCGCCCACTTTAAACAATCCCTGCTTACTCATGGTTTTTACCCGTAATTTTTGTGTTGGCGAGTGTGTGTGGGTCATTTATGCCATAAGCACCCAGACTATTTCATTTTGTTGGCTCCAGCACACCTGGAATCTATGTCCAGTGGAGCACAGGACTTAAATCCAGCTTAAAATATGTACTAAAGTCTCAGTACGTGAAGTCAAGTTTAATTATTAAAAATGGCCAAAGAGGGACACACAAACTAAAGGTTTGATAGGATATGAAGGGGCTTAAGAATTTTCAGCCCATAGCACACCAACCTGGATGGGCAAAGCCTCACTCTTGCTACTCTGTTATGTATTGGCTGCATTAATAACATAACCCATAACCCAGTATTATAAATGAGATTTTAAAATGATCAAAAGACATAATTAAAACTTTTTTACACGAAAACAAACCTAAAACTCCTAAAAAAAAAAAAAAAAAGGCTAAAGAAGAGTCAGTGACATCACAACACATTAAGCGTTTCATAGTCAGAGGGTTGTAATGCTTAGGCACTGCATTAATCTGGCACGGATGTGACTAAAAAAGGCAAAACTATACAAATCTAATGATATTTCACAGCAATTTTATTTGAGATTTTTGTTTTCTTCACAGTTCCCAAACTGTACAGTTAGCAACGTTTTTTTTTTTTGCAATATTTAAAAGACAGCTAAGTCCCCCGTTCTATTTGCTGTACACAGAAGCTTGTGCGTTAGCGATACATCATTATAATATTCCATATTGCTTATTATTAAAATCCAATTTTATTTTCCACAGCTTCGGAGCCTCACCCAGCCAGAGCCCGTTACTGGCAGCTACAGAGGTAACAGCGAGAAAGGATGAAATGGAAAGTATGAAGAAGCAAACATAGCGTGAGAGACAAGTCTAGGAGACAGTGGAGAGATGAGCTCTAGGAAGAGAACAGTGGAAAGGAATGAATTGTGTCATTTTAATTATATAGCGACAGTCATGTATGTGCTTAACATTACAAACACAACGCGAATATAAGAGCCGCCAATATTTTAGTAGAACATATTTAGAAACAAGATAGCCCAGCCTAAATTTGTTATTTATTTAATAGGTTAAAATAATCATCAACAGAAAAAAAAAGTTACAACTTTGATTCATACTCCCTCTTGTCCCCTGGACAAGTAACAGATGTTAATTGGACATCACTATACAGGTAAAACCCATTCTAGCGAGCTCCGTTATAATGTGATACCACCACTGGACACATCAGGGCACCGGATCTCACATGAAAGGACAAGTATCGCGAGATATCATCCTGCTTACATTGTGATGCGAGTTTGTAGAACCTAAGCGCCACATTATAGTGGTGTTTACCTGTATAGTTATATGTTTTAAAAGACAGCCCTTTTAGGGATTCCAAGCCTTGGACGAGAAAAAAAAAAAGAAAGAGGAATCTGACCAAACAGAAACCACCTGCTCATGGTTGATCAGCTGGGATACCGGTGTCCTGTCAACCTTCCAGATCTCAGGTGCTCAGTGTCAATCCCTCTGATGGGAGGCAAAGTGATACCAGAAGAAAAGTCCACACTTGGTAATCACAAGCCAAGGACCTTGGAGTAGGGAGTTGGGAGTAGGGAGTTGGAGATCCATTAAGGAGAGCACAATTCTCTCTCCCGTCTTTCCATCGCCAGCTGCAATCTAGCAGCAAATATAAAACCAATGTTTCAGAACTCAATAACCTATTGATATCTGATTTACCTTGGATGATCTGTATCTATTCTACAGGAATATTTAGCACTAATACAATTATTTACATACAAAAACAGTTCAGCTCAAGTTGATATTTTTTTAAAACATTCAAAATGATCATCATTATACCAAAAAGGTTCACAAGGTTACAGTATAATTATATTACTAAATTAAATCATCCCCCAGCTAATTCGAGTATGACTTAATTTGATTGGAGATGGCGATGTTTTCTTGTAAATTCTCGGGCCACGAGCAAAGGTCAGAACGGGAAGCCAGTTCATAGTCCCTGGAGATCTACTGCTGAAAAGCACAGACCTCCGTTCCTAGTTCTCAGCCTGAGTTCCAATTTAGCACAGACTGAGTGCGTAGAAACCTACTGATCTCAACATCTTGTCCATGACCGTAGTGTATTGACTACTCTGCAGAAGAAACTGGTTTGTTTGTAAAACTATCTGCAAATTGTGGCTGACAATGGGCGAAAAAACTTCTTTGGGTTTCTTCTAAAGCAAAACTAAAACTACATTAGTAACCTCACCCCTTTAGAAGTTATTGAATAGATCAGGTCTTCCAGGTTCCAAGAGATATGGAGCGCTATATTGTATATGGACCTGGCGGTGGGCATCACTCTCCAGCTTTAACGAAAAAAAGGCAGGATGATGCCTTCCCAAAAGTGGCGTCCGACCACTTAAAAAATAGAACGGCAAAGAAAAGGTCACAATAACTTATGTGCAGGGAGGCGCTCAAAACACTAAACACTATTGGGACAATCAATAAAGTCGTGATAAAAGCAAAATAGTGATAGGAAGGTGATACTAGGAACTACCTAGCATCCAAAGTGTAAAAGAGGAGAGTATATGCTTATAAGTGCAAAGAGCAATTAAAGGTAATAATAAAAATAATAAATAGAAGAGAGAGAGAGGAATAGAGGTCTGCTTTGTATAGAGGTGCGGACTGCACGGTGGGGGTGTGGTTACTGCTGCCTGCACCTCCATTTCCAGTGGGCCACATTGGAGGGGTGTCCGACTCTATTAGACCCTGGGCACCCCAGTCAGTGGCACCTGGGGCGGACTGCACCAACCCGCCCCCCCCCCCCCCTTCTCCCCTTAGTCCGCCACTGCAATAGGGGCACCTGACAAGAGGCCTGGAGGCCATGTGCTGCCTGATAACAGGGTGGAGCCCAACTGACTAACCAGATTCCCATCCGCACTATAAATGTGTAGTTGCGTTTGAATAAAGTTGATTTCAGTTGTTTTGCACTGCTTTCCTATTACTGCTACATTTGTCAACAGCTAGCTATACTGTACCATCATATTAATGTGGCCCTGTACGTTTAAGCTTTTCTGATCATATGGCCCATTTCAGAAACAGCCTGGACACCCCTGTAATATAACATAAAGTGGCTATTTTTGTTGAATATCCACTACTATACCTTGCTCGGAGCAGAGGTTCATTTTATAACCAATATCCACCAACAATACAGTATTCCTGCTTGGTGACAGGTGGATAAGTCATCATAAGTGTCTGTTCAGATTCTTCAGCTTTATGCATCCATTTACCAATTGAGGGCATTGTCTACCCGTGCTGCAAAAGCCCATATATGTATTACTGACTGAGCATCATGGGAGTCATAGTCCACAGCACTATTTCTTGCTGTAAAATATTAAATACCAGTTGATATTTGGAATATTTGTAAATTTGACTTGCAGGCTGTGCAAAATAGTAATTTCACCATTCAACCAATAGAGCACAGTGAGTTTGCTAATGGCCTTAATACAGGGGTGTCCAATGTGCGGCCCACAGGCCAAATGCGACCTGTCTGACAGTAAGGTGTGGCCCCCACCTAACTGAACTGCCCATATTCTCATTACCGCTAGATATTGTTTAAATAAAGTTAATTTAAAACCTGTTTTTAACCTCTTTTGTATTACTGTTAAGTAACCAGGATATTTATTTTCAATGGATAACAAGCTATTCTGCTACATTACTGTAAATAAGAAATATTAATGATGTCCGACACGCACATGCATTAATGATTATGCGGCCCACTTCAGAAAAAACATGGACGCCACTTCCTTAAAGGCAGACCTGAAAACATTCACCACCTTGCTGCCATTACTATCTGATTTGTTCTATTCCACTGACAGGTCTCCACTGCTTGACACCTGTGTTCAAGAAGGAATATTCAAAGGAGGATACTTTCCCTACATATTGAACCACTTTGACCTCAATATGTACTTTTTCAGTAGATCTAGAAGGCAATTCAGTGATAAACATCAATTAAATAGACTGTTTTTTTTTTTATATTCCCAATTTGAAGATCAAACATTTTCACAGCCTTTCTGAAATAAATAAAAATACATTGTGATTTGTTTTCTTCATTAACCTGATCACATGCAGCACAATATATCACTGGTGATTGTAGGGAGAGCAGATATGTCAGCCTAGCCAGCCAGAGAGCCCTGACTAGGTACGTGGGAGGGTGCAGTGTTGGCAGCCTGTACCTTGCATCCCCTGCCCGCCTGCCTGTCTGTCTGCAGCTGGCTCCAGGCTCTGGGGGTGGGATGTGCTGATTTTCCAGTGGGTATTTGTTAGGTCAGAGTCTGCACCGCCAGGCGCTCAGCTCGCCTCTCTCCGGGTTATTTATTACCTCTCTCCCCCGGCGGCAGAGCTGCGGCTCCGGGGCTGCTGCCAACAACCGGCCCTGGCGGCGGGCCCCCCCTTTAGGGGGTATGCTGAGCAACGACGGACGCAGAGGAAATAGCAGGAGTTATTAATTCATATCTTGCTAGATGAGGGCTAGATTATCTTACCTGCAATATATTTATTGCTGCTTTTTATCGCCACTTTTTCGTTTTGTTTTTTTAAAATAGGAAATACTGCCATATAAATAGGCTGTTAATTCGTTTGATCAGGGTCATCATTACCAATCACATTTATCTGATGACATACTAATTATCCTAAATATTGACTTATGATTCTATGGTGCTTCCTGGATGGTCTTAATTATTGTTGTACTATTTATGCTGTCCCATCATGTTTCACCTAGCTGTATAATACAGTAAACATAACATTCCAGATATGAATTTGTTTTTAAAATATAGATATGATACATTTTGGAAATTTCACACCCTTAACATCTCTGCAATGTTTTTGTTTAGCTTCAATTTCCCATTTTCTAATTTACTGTTCTCTCATAAGTTATGTCCCCCCCACCCCGAGTTTTTAAATAGTTGTTTTAAACAGGTTGTTTTTTTTGGCAGGTTATATATAGGGCAATAAGTAAAAGTAGCGCATTGCTTTTTACTAACCACTTTCAATCAAGCTTGAACACTAAACATAGCCCTAACACTAAAGCAAACTTTAAAACAAAAAAAAAGGTTTAACAAAAATTTGGGGGGGGGGGGTTGGAAAGTTCTTAGAAGACATGGGAAAACTGCCCATACTGTAATTAGTCTCTCCCTGCCCCACGATTGCTGTGATCACACTGCAATGAACATAATCATTAGTATATGAGTTCTCCTGTAGTTTAACATTGAAAATTATCGTATTTGCTTGAATATGAGACAAGGTTTTTTTTTCAAAGCAAATGCTCTGCAAAAGACCCCTCGTCCTATATTCGAGGTCGTCTTATAGTCTGACCTCAAATCGAGGTCTGACTATAAGACTGGGTTCCAGGTCCCCTGCAGAGCTCCAGGAGACCTGGATCCCACTCGCAAGCAGCTGGTGGATGTCCGTGCAATGCTCCAGAAATGCATTTTTTTTCTATCATAATTTTTATTAAATATGAAAATGCAATTTACATATGAATATATACAAGTTAAACTTTTTTTCCTATAGGGTAGTCTTATATTCAGGATTTCAGTTTTTTTCCTAAAGGAGTATCCAAAGTTTGAGGGTCGTCTTATAATCAGGGTCGTCTTATATTCGAGCAAATATGGTATTTCTTCAGGTCAAAATTCAGTGACATACAATATGGTGGGTTTGTAATTACTATAGCAACAGCAATAACTGTGTTACTCCTTTATTTGCAGTTTTTTTGGAGCTAGGAAGTGTTCCAGATCTTTAATTCCAAATCTTTTTATTTACAATTACTTTACAATTTACAACACTTTTTTTTTGTTTTTTTAGAACACTATAGGTTGAAATGCCCCTCTAAAGGATCAAACAATGAGAGCAATCTATGGATGACAATCAATGCTTACTTTTTTCCATAGTTGCCAACATCGCCAAGTTTCCAGAGACACCTATTTGTTCCACATGCTGCAGAAAGAGCATGATCCTATGAGATCTCCACCCTGATTAATCAGTTGGATTCTATCTGTGCATCCACCCTACATAGTGCCGAGCTGCACTTTGCATGGTCTTTCTGCAGCATGTGGAACAAATATGTGTCCCGGGGAACATGGCCAATGTTGGCACCTATGTTTTTCAGTTTAATTATTCATCCCAATCAGGGCCGGTGGAAGGATTTTTTTTTGCTACACAGGCGAAAGAGCTTTTGGTGCCGCCCCCCCCCCCCCCCCCTTACAATCCCATGACTCTCCCTCTCCCCTTTTCCCTTATCTATCCTCCCTCTCCCCATATCTGTTTCCCTCCCCATATCGCTTTCCCTCTCCCCCATATCTGTTCACCCCCCTCTTCTGTCCTCTCCCCCATCTGTTCTCACCCCCTCCTCCCCCATCTCTATTCTCTCCCTCTCCTACCCCCACCTCTTTTTTTTTTCTTTCTCCGATGGCGCCCTTAGACTGCGCTTTGGCGCCCTTAGACTGCGGCCCTGATCCCAATGACCAGAGGGATCTATGCAGCCCCCATTATTGAGGCCCCACATTTTGCAACACATCTGAGAATATCATTTTGCACAGTAACCTGCTGCTGATCTGCCTGTGGCACTGAAAATTTTTTTATTTATTTTTGTAGCACAAAGGCTACAGGCACTAGGGTGTTTTTTTTTTTTCTTTTTTAAAGGATCACTAAGCAAAAAATAAAAAATAAATTAAATAATCCCACAGTATTGTTACTTTTACTATCTTAAAGGGACTTTATCACCTTAAACATTATTTTTTCTGTGCATGTAGAGCATTAAAAATAAAAAATGAAAATGATCTATACCTTGTGTTTGAAATGGGTCTGTGGAGTCACCTGGGGCCCGATATGCAAATTAACTGCACTTCAATGGAAAATGTGCAATTTGCATATTAGGCCACATGTGATGTCATAAACAGGATTTTCCACGGACACATTTTCTCCTATTTGATCGCAATTTTGCTAACACAGTGTATATAATAATTTTCAATCATCTTTAATCCTCCAGTAAAAATAATGTTTAGTTGATACAGCCCCTTTAAGCTTATATTCCTTTTTACACAGTTGCTCCTGTCCAATATACGCATGCACACATTGCAAGCATATTGGAGTTATTTGGGATACTCTGTTGCATTTTTGCCAAGTGGGAGCATCAGTAGAAACTACTATCCTGATGTAAGGTTGCCACATGCCCATTTTTTACTAGCCACAAATAACTAACATGCTGCCTTCCCGTGTGTTGTGTTTAAGTAGTATCTAACCAGTAAGAAATAGAGTAATCAATGTGGTTCTGTGGGATCCGATCCCTGACTAGTTAATCGATTTCTTCCTGGTCACATATGGCTTCTACACACTGCAAGATAGGGCACCAAAGTTAAATATGGCTGCTTTAAAAAAAATGGCCACGGTGACAACCCTAGACATGTGTAGGTAAACTGAACATATTTAGAACATAGATATTCAAATTTCAATAGAGATATACAATTTTATAATTATTAAACTGTAATCTGCATCAAAAAGGACATTTTAAAATCAGAGTGGCCTTTTAAAGGAAAATTAAACGTTGAAGGAAGCAAGAGTTTAACCAAACATTTCCCAGTACTAGGATTAAGTAAACCCAACGTGTATCTTAATAGATAAACGCTGGTTTACTAACTGCTGTGTCTCACATGTGAGACAGCAGTTCCTGGTTTTCGCGTGCTGACAAACGTCAGCACGCGCACAGCCAATCAGAGCCAGGTCTTACAGCGAGAGACCCTCGTTTTTGCATGGGATCAGCAGAGGGGGACCTAGGCCTAGCAGAGAGAGATAGTCGCCGACCAGACGGCTGCCTGCTTCCTATGGAAACATGGCAGCTGTCGGTCAGAGGATAAACTGGCGTGTACTATCAGAAGTACTTGCCAGTTCATCCTCATACTAGGAACAACAAACTTCACTTGTGCTTCTATATTAGAAGCACGAGTTAAAAAAAAAAAAACGATTAGTGTTCCTTTAAAAGGTTTCTGGCAGTTTAGACTGCGAAATTTTTGTGTAAAAAAGTAGCTCTCCTTCACACAGAAATACATTTCATTGAATGACAAATGTGAGAATTATTTCTGATTTGTCTGTCTGGAATTTACGCTGGTGATATGTCAATTTGTGCAATGATAGGAGTAAAACAGAGGTCATTAAAAGCCTAGAGGACCTAAAAAAAAAAAAAAAAAAAAAAAATGTAGGACTCACAATTTACTAAATTGTGCTCCATGTTTCCACTAGGCCCCAGAGCAAAAGCAAATTTACCACAGACATCCGGCAAATTCACTAATCCCATCATCTGGTATAGCAAACAAGCACAGAGTCAGGCGTCAAATATTGTCATTAACCATTTACGTGCTGGGAGCACTTGGCAGGTTGGAGGGCAGAGCATTCTTTTCCGCTTCTTCAACTGCAGACCTAGCAATTAACATGGAGGATGGGGGATGCAGTGACTTTTATGATTATGTGCAAGTTGATATCACAGCTTATGGGTTACGGGAGGAGGTGATGAGAGAGAGCAAAAGGGCCAATTGAAAAATCATGTTTAATTGAGTGAAACAAGTGAGACAAATCTGTAATAACCCTTTCAGTGCTGTGCAGATTTGCAAAGCATCGTTAAGAACTCTAATTGTTTTTTTATTGCTACAAAATTAAATCAAGGATTCTGATACCTATCCCAGTGTGTGCTGGAAATTCACACTATTTACTTTCTCTGCTTGAGATAAAGCAATATTATGTGGCCTAAACACTTCTTGTTGGTTAATATATTGATAAATATCCATATAAAAGAAGTTCTGGAATATTTTTAAATTTGCATTAGATTTTTATACTATTTTATTTTTAAATTGCAGAATTTAATGTGCATCACTGCTATGTACCATGAAGGATGAAGACATCTTATATACCGTAGTTCAAATCCTCCTGAAATGGCCTGATGCTTAATAAAATAATAATCAGTAAAAAAAAAAAAAAAAAAATTAAAATAAAACATATAGATTAAATGCATAAAAATAAAGTAAATGAAAATAAAATATAAAATATTTTTTTATTACATTTTATAAATGCTTATATTCATGTGAACATACTATTATTATTCATAACATTGATATTGAATTGTATATGCATATTTTTGTGTTTAAAATATGTTTAATTTGTCTACACTTTTCTATTCAATTTTCCAACTATAATCTGGATAATTGATATGTGGGAAGTGTAGTTGGGGGTGATCAGTGCATATTGGGTAGACGAAAATCTATACTTTTTAAGGCAAAACTGGCTTGATCCGGTGTTTTGATTTCTTAACGTCCCAAACGGGATTCGATCCTGAAATCAACAATATCAAGCAGCCGAATTTCAGTCATTTTTTAAATTTGGCTAACTGCCCAGACTGTCTCCAATATATCGAATAGACCCTTTTAAAGGGTTTAAATAAGCTTATTGGGACCAGAATTATAAAAATAATATTTTTTTGCTTGTGTTCCCTCTGTAAGGTGCTGTTTTCAGTTCATTATTATTCGCTCTGTTGGATCTATTCACTAAAATCTGACTTTGGAGGTCGACTTTCATTTTAAGACTAAGTCTTCGCATCTTCCCCATTGAAAGTAATGGGAGACTAAATGATTGCAGCTATATTTGAGTTAAACTCAGGTGCCAAATTTGACTTTGTTTTAAAAGTAGCTTTGATCATTTCACCTCCCATTACTTTCAGTTGGGAAGAGTCGAGCCTGGATTTTTTTCTAAGTCAAACTCGGGTGCCAAAATGAAAGAAGACCTCCAAAGTCGAATTTTAGTGAATAGACCCAACCGGATAGTGCACTGAGGCCATTGTATGAGTTAATGTATCTTTAGTTTCTAATCGGTGGAAGATCTACAGCTATATATCTTTCCAGTGTCATGCACATGATGTGCCCTCTAATACTATGAGAATTATCTCACATGTGGATGAATGTAAATGATCTGCAGATTAATGGCATCCCTGGCCATTCCCAGCATTTTCCCAGTATTCTGTCTGTCAATATATTGACTTATTTATTAGGACTTTTCTGCAGAGACTCTGCTAGAGGACACTGGAATCTTTATGATCTCTTAGATCAGGATTTCCCACAAGGACATTAGGTCTTAGAGCTGCCCAGTATAGAGGAATGATTTCATTTATCTTCAAAAATATATTGACTTCCACAGATGAGGACCAACCACCCCTTACTCCTCTGCTAAAATATAATGGCCGCCATGACTACTGGGAACCCATGGTTCATCTATATCCCGTTTTTAGCACTTTTATAGTAAAAGTTTACTAAATCAGCTATAATTTTACTGTGAATTCACCAGCAATCCACGTTTTGAAAGGCAGTTATTGGTGAAGTGGGATTCTAGAAGCAGAAAGGAAGCTTGATACATTTATCCCACTGTTCTATTTAATTTTTCTCCTGTGTTATACAAGGCTATCAACTGGACAGTGAGCGATCGCACTATAAGTGTACGATGCCCATTATGGCTGCTATTGGAAAGCTACAGAGACTCTTTGAACTTGCTAAACTGTCTAATTATCTCTGTTAACACGTCTATGTTACAAAATCTGAGATAAATGCCAGCATTGGGCACAAATTGGATCATTTGTTTTAATAAATACAAAATAACGGCAACGATTCTAATTAAAGGGCCAGTTTCACCTACCACGTCGTGGGGGGGTCTGCACTTTGTATCAGTTTTTTCCCTCAATGATTTCTACCTCCTAGAAACTGCTAACGTAGAATAGTTATTCCTGTAACAATCAACAGTCGTTCCAAGCTCTTCTGATTGGATGTCATTTAATTTAGAAAAAGAATAGAAAAAAGGGGGCACCGTGTGAATTTAGAAGCCACTGTAAAAAAGAAATGTAAAATTCCAAGAACTGTAAAGTGATTTTTAGTAAAAACAAATGTACCACATACAGAAAATAAGCTAGGTGGAACTGCCCCTTTAAGGAGCTATTACACTTAAAGGGACAGTCTAGTCCCCAACCTCACTAATGTGCAAGTTGAAGATTACTGCTTGTATAGTGCACAGGCTTTTTTTTTCCAGTGTGATTTGATGCAGGCATTCTGTATAAATCACATTTTTTTTATATTTTACTCAAGGCCTCCCCCAGTGATTACGCTGCATGTATACTACTAGTGCTGCAGCACTGATTATATAGACACTGAGGATATAAAGTTTTGTATCATTTAGTCACTTCCTGTGCTGCTGGACTATATTAAACATTGTGTGGAACCTAAGTGACCCTGCTCTTGTACACAGTAGGATTTCTTAACAGTGGAATACATTTTCTGATGACATCACTAGAAAAGCAGGAAATTTCATTCATTTAAAAAGGAAATTGACTTTTACTCAGCTAGTGTGGGCACTCCTGTTTTTTTGCATATATTTTTACGGTACATGCCATTTTATCCTCCACCATGCCATGGTGTAAAGAGAAAAAAAGGGGACAGAATGCCACAATAGTGTAGTACTGTAGAACATATAATTTAATAAACAAATATATAAAAGCTTACATAAAAATATGTGAGAAGAATTAAGTAGCTCACTTACTGCGCAGAATCAGCTTTAACGGAGCCAATATAGCAGAGAACAGATGGTATTATGTCTCCTAAGCAGCGTTCCTGTCAGTGTGATATTCTCCGATTGCCATCCTGAGCATCTTACTAGTTGAAGTCACAAGGAGAAGGGGGGGGGGGAGGGGGTCAGAAGCGTTCCGCCAGTACATATACTTACACACTCCAGGTGCTGTTATTACATTTTTTATTTTATAATTTCTATATTCATAAGATAAGCAATGTTTAGGTGATACAGACCCTTTTTAATAGTGCAAATTTCTGCAAGGACTTCTCTGACCCCAAGTTTACACATTGACAAAACCAGAGTTATGTATGTAAACCTGGACTGGATTTCTCTTAGGAGTCATATTGCACCCACATATCCTAAAAGCATCCAGTTCAGGATTTACATACAGATCCAGCGGTTGATGCACTCTGGTATTGTCTACATTAGAGCAGACTAGATAACAACATTTCTAAATACTCACTGTGTTTTGTTTTTTTTGTCTTCATATTGACAATGTAGACCGGTGCAAATCTGTTTAAATGAGTTGTGCTCAGTATCCTGCAAATGGATGTCACTTGTATACTGGGCATACAACCACAATGGAATGGCGAGCACATAAAATACAGCTTCTGAAGCTATATTCTATATGTAGAATAATCAGCACACAACCAAGTGTGAATAGCAAGTTTTGGTTGTGCTCTGATATTTCTATGGATTGTGTTCGCTGCTGAGCATTCTAAGTTATATTATTTTATATTTATATTATTTTATTATATTATTTATATATTTTATATTCAACAAAATGGAGGTTTGGATTATGGTATGCAATTGGAAAGATATAGGCTTCTTCCACCACAAGAGAATGGAAAATACAATTCGGATGCCACATTCGGCCCCTTGGTTCATTTGTGTCGGCGATAGTACGCCCCCCCCCGGGAAATTTAAAAAAAAAATAAGATTAAGTTAAAAAAAGTTTTGTTGTCCTTTAAACCCTTCCCGACCGATGGTGCTTTTGTCCACCATGAGCGGTGTCCGCACACAGCTCATCGCAGGGGCTGCAATGAGCTGTTTAATGTAGGACGCTCCATGCCGTCCTACTAGAATCTTGGCACCAGTAAGTAGGACGGTTTAGAATGCCCTACAGGAGGGAAGGGGTTAAGCAATTAATAATTTAGCAAAATACTAAGCTTGAAAATGTAACTTTTGCAGGCATTCTCCTAGTTATTCTTCCTTCCCCTGCAGCAAGTCAAGTTAAAAAACGAAGTCTCCAGCATCTCATTTTAGCCTGAACAGTTACTGAACAACCAGTTATATTGCACTGATACTCTTTCAAGTAAACAAAAGCAGGAGGGAAGGCTAGGACAGGAAACTTTGAGACACCTTCCCAAGGCTTTACTGTATGAATTTGTATTCAACAGTCTCCTGTGGAATGTACAGGTTAAACACTAACAGATGGATCAAAGTTAGTTTGATGTCTGGTGTGTCCCTTTAATGATGTCTGCTGTTCATCTCCATAGGCTATTTGTATGGTATAAAATAACATGCTTTTTTTTTTTATCCGTACCGATAAATATTTCTCTCAAATCTTGGTACTCTGATTGTAGGTCTAGGCCTTTGTTTCCATTGTACTGGTGCCCTATGTATATTTTAGAGTGTTTGATTTTGTAATGTATAAGAGGCATGACAAGTTTTTTTAGAAGCTGATCCAGACAAACCTGAGATAAAAGGAGATTCAGAGGATGAATCTTCTCTCCCCCCAGCCCACCACGCTATAAATAGGCGGCCTGGTGTGTCAGTGAGAGAATGTCTGTCCGAAGGGCACGCTGTGTTGCTGGCTCCAGTGATGAACCCAGGAGAACCATTTCATGGCATAAAATAGTTGAGGCATAGCTGTGTGACTTTCCATGTCCAACTGTGCCGCTCGGGTACAGGAGAGACAGATGGTGGGACTGATAGAGAGAGGAAGGAGGCACCTGAAATGTTAGAGAAGCTGGGAGAGAACCAAGGGCACATACAAGGAGAGAAGACATACATAGCACTGACTGTGCAATCGTACTGCAGAATGATGGGGGAAATTCAAGGTATAAATCAGAATCATATAATAAATCTCCCCACTAATATTTAAAGACTCTCAGTGTCATATCTTCTGTAGCATTTTACAATGTCTACTTTGTTCCCCATGTTAGTTAATAATCATATAATCTTACAATATATAAACTTATTGCCACTGCTCCAAGGCCTCATTTTGTATCTTCCTGATAATAATATAGTATCTTCCTGCTGGCCACACATACATTGAGGTCCACAGTGAGCTATGCTGAACTTGAGAAGGAAACAGCACAAATCAGGCACTAGTAGATGAGGTAGAGATATTCTCAAATTTGTTACTGTTGACTATTGATGCCTGATTTTCTTTCCCTATTGCCGTCACTTCACCATGTTTCACTGTTTAGTGAATAGATCAATTTAAATGAATAAAACAATGTGAGGGGATTAGGAAAGCCATGATAGGTGGTATATAGTTTATCAATGGTGCAGTGAATAAAGCAAGGTACCAGTGCAGGAGAACAATACAAAAATTAACATAATGGTTATATATGTGTGTGTGTGTGTGTATGTATTTATGTATGTAATAATGTATGTGTGTATATATATATATATATATTTGGAAGGTGCAAAAACCTACACTCATTTAGGGGTATCATATGGAACATGTACATACTAGAAGTAAAAATTCCTTATGACCCCTGAATACGGTTTTGGAACCCTGCGTCCGTCAAGTGAATAAACCCTCAGCCATCAACCCGCAGTCCTGAGCGGACTACAATTATTAGCGCTGTATGATTGATATCATGAGTTTTGCTATTTCTGGTATATGTCTTCCCTTGTTTTATTAATATTGTATTAGTTGGTGCTTCCTAAACTTGAATTACACAAACTTATATCACTGGAAGGGTTAAATCTAATTGGGGTTAAGGGAGATATCGCATATCCTGCAGCTGACCTGACGTCCACAGCTGACCCCAATTCTGCACAGAACAACACAGGTGCCCTGCAGAAAGCTTTAGGCTGTCTCTCGTTAGCCTGTCTTTAGCGCCTGATCCTTGTGCAGGTGGAGTAGGTGATTTATCAGCGTCAGGCATGGAATAGTAAGGGGGGGAGGGATGTAATTCGATTTGGAGTCTGGTGGCCTGATGTATTTGCCCAGAAGACAAGTCATAAAACCAGCAGCAGGACAGGTCTCCTAAAGAGAGGCGAATGCGTGTCAGCAAGGAGAGAGGCGCCAGCACTATGCATAGCGCTGTGGCTGACGGCTGCCTTGTCAAACTATCTGCCGTAATGAAGCAGTCTGGCCTGAGGCTACTCTCCCTCCCACTGCTGAGCATCGAGGCTACAGCCACTTCATGCTGTCACACAGAAGAACTACACCTGGCAGGGAACAAAAGTGAAGGAGGGGGGGGGGGGGGGGGGAGAGTCACGAGGTTTGGGTTATTGGGTCATTGCAGTCCCTTTACTGTATTTTAAAACCTACATTTTAGACTTAACCCATTTTCCGCTAGAAGGTCACGACTAACGGCAGAGAGGGGTAATTTTTCAAGCAGAGTTTAAATTTCATGAAATATGCTTTCGAACAGTACAAAAAATAAATAAAAATGAAATTATTTACTTAATTTTTCCGTTTTGCTGGCAGGTGTGAGCACGATGCAAGGAAAAAAAACATAAAAATCAAAGACAAGTCAAATAGATGTTTGGGTGCCAGAGGGTCGAGTAAAGCAAATTGCAAATCTTAAAGGAAAGACAGCAGATAAATGAGAGCGCACATGCCTGTGCCATAAGATTAAGATTAAAATGTTTAATTATCTGTTTATTGGAAGGAATTGAATATTTTTTTTATTTATGGAGACATTAAAAACATTTTTTTTTTAGAGACAGAAGTGGACTGAAATTTGAATAGTACACTAATTCCATCTCACAGAGCATCACTCGGTGGCATCAGAAAGATGGTGTAGTGACCATTTCTCATGGTCATAGGTGTCACTCGTTTGGCAAATATCACCGAGGAGGAAATGATGTGAGATGTGTTTTTGGACCAATCAGTGATGCCAGGTCAAGGAGCATCGGCTCTGCGAGGATTACCAAGAGTATTTGGCACCCCGGGTCAGATCCTATTATTGCCCCCTCTTCTCCCCAGTTTTAAAATGTAACCCCCCCCCCCCCCCCCCAATATAATATTTGAAAAAATAAACTCTCGAAAACCTCGCCGAATTCGAACGCCGAGGTGTGGAGCTTGGGAGGTCGAGTGTCAGCGTTACAGCGCATGCAGACACCAGAGAATGCAATCAAGACCATGGGATATCGGTTCTGAATCTCGAAAATCAAGACAGAGATAGACCCCCGAAATATGGACTGTCCCTCCCCTGCCCACCTCCCTGTATGTACGCCACTAGTTCAGAAATGTTTAAATAAGAGAGAAGTTCCCTCTTTAAAATGCCTCCTGTTCCCATGTTGCCCCTCTGCACAGCAAGGGATGTACCATTGTCTTGCTCCAGTTACCCACAGTGGCAAATGGGAATTTTGTTCTCTAAATGGTTTCTATGCAATTTGGCAATAATGCATAAAACAACCTTCATCATATTGCAGTTGGAAGGAGGAGTCTTCCTGTCTTAAGTGTCAGTCGCTATTCATAGAATGAATTCAAACTCCCCTTTATGCTGTGTACCAAGCCCTGCATACACTGCTGGCGCTATGTATATAAATGCTAATGTATCATGATGTAATCTAGACACATTTACTTTTCTGTTTCCTTTGAATCCTTTTCTCTTGCTAACAGGATTTCTGCATTAAAAGACACGGACTACCAGTGAAATGAACCAAGCTTCGCATAGAAAGCCTGTGGCATTCAAGCTTTTGGTTGGCCTGGATTCTGTCACATCCAGCTTGCTCTGGGGGCCACAGAGGATCAGCAAGCATTGCAATCAGAAATCGGCACTAGCTCAACCTTTTCATACATGACTGGACTCTCCTCCCTTTTAGATGAATCCAGGCACAA
Organism: Pelodytes ibericus; assembly: GCA_036172795.1. Taxonomy (NCBI): domain Eukaryota; kingdom Metazoa; phylum Chordata; class Amphibia; order Anura; family Pelodytidae; genus Pelodytes; species Pelodytes ibericus. Next base: position 19,482,558 of record CM069866.1, read on the forward strand.
AACAATTTCCCTCTCTTAACAGTTTGCTGCCTTAAAGGTAATTTTTGTCTCTCAACTTAAGAGAACATCAAAGTCTGGCTGCACAGATTTACCCCCTCCTCCAACCCTTCAGCAATCTTCTACTAAGCCGACTGATTTCAGCTTACCATACCTAGGGCTGTTTGTTAGGACACAGCTACAGTACGTCCAAGTGCTGTACATACGGCTAGTCGACCACTGTCACTCAGGCTACTGCAGAAACCTGAAAGGCTGATTGAGTGTGATGGAATCTATAGTCCCATCGTCCTTGGTTGTCCCGGGCATTGGAAGGCAAATTTGGTGTAATGAGCTAATCTTGCTACTATCGTTTTCACATTTTGCTAGAATAATATGTATTTCGAGGTATCTTGTTAATGAAGACAGACTGATTATGTCCAAGGAGCAGGTTGGCCAAGGGCATCTGTCCCTGAGGCCGGTGAGATTTTTTTTAATGATGCAATCCACAGAGCAAGGCCACTTGTCCATCACATTGGTCCAGTAGCTGCAGCACACTCTCTGGGGAAGAAGAGCCATCAATTACCTTCCTGCAAATGTGAAATCAGCCCCAATTTAAGGCAGAGACCAGAAAACGACTCTTATGGTTCTCAAGACCTATAACGCTGTAGGAACCTGCAACATATGGCATTTATATGGATAGCAAACCTAAGTGCTAATATGACCAGTCAGCTGATATGTGGACCTTTGATCACGTTAGATACATTTCTCATCCATTTTCCAGTGTATTTTATCAGGATGATAGTGGTAACAGCAACATTTCAGAATAAATGGCTGCCCTATAACCGCCCAAACGGCCGCCACTGTGCTTGGGTGTTTATAATTAGGATATGTTACTATGAAACTAGGTTCTCTGTTTTGTCAGTTTTCTGCCATAAAATGCCTAATTCCACAACAAGATAATGTTAGGCCAACTATGACATGTTTCAATTTGTATCCTGACAGACTGGTGGTAAAAAGTTTATTAATATCTGGACATATATAAATATTTCTCGCTATTTAATGGGCAAATCCAGATAGTGCACTAGGATTTGTTTTTATGCTGCACTTGTTTTGATTAATTAAAATTGAATCATAGCTACCAAATTCTTCAAAAACATAACATTTTTAAAGCTGACCAATTTTTAATCTTTAAAATTGGCCAATAATAATGCTCTCTAGTTTTATATCAGTAACCCTCCCCTGCCCTACCTGCTACTCTAATAAAGGCCACCTCTTTTGTCATATCAACCTTCACTCTTCCTAGTCTTGACATCTCAATTTTTTTTCTTCCGCACTCTTCTCTTATGTATCAGTCCACTGCTCTCGTCCTTCGCATGTTAGCCATTCTTTCATAACCTCTCCATCAACTGACTCATATCAGTTCCTTCTCCACTTTTACTCTTACTCCACATCCATTTGTCCCATCCATAGCTGCTACACCTCCTGATCCTGCTGGATCCCTGATTATCTTGCTGGAGAATGTTCATCCTAGTTGAATTAGCTTCTGCTATTCTTACATATGTTAACGGTTACCTGAGGTTTGCCCGATTCCAGCCTGTTGTCCTGTTCCAGCCATCCTTGTTCTTTCATTTAATTCTGTTTTGAGTATGTTCCTTGACTTTGATTATTCCTTCAGCACTTCCAACAGGTTCCTGTCAGTCTGTCTCCCGGAATATATGACCTTGCCCATCCTGGCAGTCATAACAATAGTTCAATTCCTTGAATGAATAATCCATGTGCAGACTTAAAGGACAACTGTAGGCAAAGGATTAACTCATGTTTAGTTGAAAGATTGCCTCAATTGTAGATATCTTACATATAAATGATTTAATGTAAGAATACAAATAATGTTTCGTATTGAGCCATTTTTGCTCTGTTGTTCTCTTTTAGAGGGCAGACATGTTGGTTGGAATCTTGGGTCAGATCTTCATTCACCATGGGTCTGATAAAGGAAGATCTGACACAACATGTCTGTCCAGTGATAGAGCTATACAGAGCAAAGAGAGCTCAATAAGAAAACTTATTTTTATTCTTTCATTAAATAATTTTTATATTTAAAATGTCTCCACTTAATGCAATCTTTCAAATAAATAGAAGTTTTTTTTTGTAATTTCAAAGTCAAGGAAATTGCAGCAGATATATCTGCCATGTAATAGGACTAATATTATCAAATCTTCCAGAGGTTATATAAATTCATTATCCCTAACTGATGTCATCTTTTCCTTGCTTGATTCTCGGTCATGCTAAACTGATCAGAGAGTCACAGATGTGGCCTTTAAGGTCAGTATATGCCACTATTGAAAATAGTAGATAAACTTAAACCATGGGCTTAATTTTTCAAAAAATATATCCTGGTGTACTTGAATCACAAAAATGACAAAATGTAAAACTTTCTGAAATTAGTTAACCACATTCTGTTTTAGAATCCGTCCTATCAAATACAACAAATACCTTAATTTTAATATAGAAATGCTCCTGCCTTTATACATATATTTAATAAAAAAGAATTCTGCCATTTAATTGACAATAGATATTATTCTTTATTTCTTCTGAAGCACAATTGGCAAATATTTAGTCAGTTTGCCATGTTGCAATGGAAGACAGGATGTAGAACTATAGAATGCTAGATGAGCAAGCGATGTTTAGATCAGTCTTTTGGTGCACAGATGACTTAGTCTTAGTTTTTAATTTACTTAGGTCAAGATTATTTTTCGGCTACTGTCAGAAAACATCTAAGAGGGACTCTGTCACCTTAAACATTACAGAGAATTTAAACAAAATTAAAAATGATGTATACATTATGTTATCAGAATTGCAAGCAAATACATAAATTAGAAGATACCTGTGTTTGTAGCTCTCCTGTTTATGACATCACCTTGTGGTTAAGGTTAATTTGCATATAAAGCCACACGGTGATGTCATTATAAACAGGACACCACTGACCTATTACGGTATATCTTGCAATTCTAAAACCTCCAGTTAGTTTGTACACGGTAATATCATTTAACACTAATCATTTATACTACTACGAAGCTCACCCATTAGTATAAATGAACAGTATTTTTCCAGCTGAACTAGATGCAAAAATTAAATATATTTCTGAATTTTTTTTACCTTCATGGTCATATTAATTTAGTGTATTTCTTTGCTCTAAAAAATTAATTAAAAATAGAATTTTGAGTCAATTTGAAAATGTGTTATGGGGTGACTATTCCTTATCATTGCATCCCCATTACCCCTGTAGGCTGACACTTGTCCTAATGGTAGAAACTTAGTCCATCCATCCTTAAAATTAGATTTCACAGTTTTGATTGACTTTATGCCCCTAATAGTGAGGAGTAGTATACTGTTATATTATAATGAGTTTTAACCTGATAATAAAAAGTAACATACATTAATGACATGGATTAGGATGGTAATGGTTAAATAGTATTTGTGCCAATTACTACACAGTCCTCTGTGCTTGTAATACTCTACCAGGGGGCGGACATGTTGTATAGAATCTTGGGTCAGATGAAGAAACATCTACCCTATCTGACCCAAGATGTCTTACCATATATAATCCCATTCCCATTTAGAGGATTTAAGTATTTCCTGCACCAAAGATACCCCTGCTTCACAAAAGAAATTAGACCCAGAAATCGAGTCTCACCAGCACTCCCTAAGACAATATTAATCTCTTTATGGGTGAAGTATAGTTGGAGAATGGAATAAGGAGATGACATGGCCAGCGGACAAAGAGGATGTGAAGTGGATAGGAATAGGAAGTAAGAGCCGAGGATCTCTAACATGCCACACCATGTCTGATGTTGTCGGGTACCACAAATCTGTATAGAGCGAGAGGGCTGGATATAGGTTTCTCTCCCTGCTTCTGAATGCATGGCTCCCAATTTGGCCATAGGGGGCTCTCTTATTAAAAGCCTTAAAAAGCCTAACTCCTTTATTCTTTCCTTTACGTAGCTTGCTACAGTATCCTGTGGGTTAGCACTGGTTAGATCTGAACAGGTGTCTGTTTTACTTGTAATGATAATATTGTAACTTTGGTTTCAACATAAAACGAGAAATTATGGGAGAAACGCTCTAATAATCTTACACAAAACAGCTGTTGATCACCCTTAATCAAAAGGTAAAAATGACAACCTTACAAGCTAAGTATGTATAAAACAGTAAGTCGAGTTTTATTAAATATGTCAATAAATGCTTACATTTCACAGCTTACTAGTGTCATAACGCCCTTTTCAAAGGGGCTTTGGATCACCAACTGCTCTTATTTACTCAACACTTTACAGAGGATGTCACTGGGCTCTGGCTTCTGAAAGGCTAAATAAGATAATGAAGACAAATGATCTCTACGGACACCATCTCCATTCAGATTCCCAAACACTTCTTTGCTGAGTCTTTATGTTACAATTTCCTTCCTGAATTATTTCTGCATTTAAAGATCTACAGGTAAAAAAAAACATATGTATAACTGAAAGCTTGCATCAAGTGTACATGGGCAGCACATAGATATCCAGCTGCCTGCTCGCCCCCACAGAGTGGCTGGGGGCCCGATTGAAGACGTAGGGTTTCTTAAAAGAGTAAAGATTGTAACCCCCTGATGGCAGCCATTTTGAAAGATATAACTAAACAAACGACTTTATATTTACCATAGTTGCCAACATCGGCCATGTTTCCAGGGACACATATTTGTTCCACATGCTGCAGAAAGAGCATGCAAAGTGCAGCCCGGCAGTATGTAGGATGGATATACAAACAGACACAATCCAATTAATTAATCAGGGTGGAGACCTCATGGAACCTACCATGATTTATTAATTGGATTGTGTCTGTGCGTATATCCATCCTACAAACTGCCGGGCTGCACTTTGCATGCTCTTTCTGCAGCATAAAGAACAAGTTTGTGTCCCTGGAAACATGGCCGATGTTGGCAACTATGATTTACCTGGTGGGAATACAATCTCCTTACAAGTTGTGTTTATTCTGTAAAGAGGGACTCTCTTGGCTGCTTACAGTCAGACAGAAGCCCACTTCTGTCTATTTAAAGGGGCCTTGGAACAATGCCCCTCGGGAGTACCTTTCAAGAGCAATTTTTAAGTTCATGCGGAAGTCTAAGATGTTTGTTGTTACAGAGATGCAAATACATGACATGGCAGCATTGATGATATATCTCTAGCCTGCAGGAGACTGACTTGCCCACCTATCAACGATGAAGAGATGACAACCCTGTCTCTCAGCAGCTCAATCAAAATGGCAACCTCCTTGTCTGTGCTTTTGCAATAACTTTTGCAAGTGCACAATTCAAAAGGCAGCAGTGGTATTCTGACAAATTAAATCTACTCCGGGATAGGCATCAACATTGTTAATGGTGGACATTTAATGGACTTTGAGTTGGACAATTTATCAATGTCCTGTGGACCTTCATATAGTTTGTCACGGACACTGGTGTTCTGGAAAGGGCACTTTGTTTATCACTGCCAGGATTTCAGCTCTTTATGACATGCTTTCTAGCAGTCTTGCAAACTATCATCCCTGCCACCAATTGTTAGTGATTTAAAGGGACTGTGTCACCTAAACATTGTTTTATTGTGCATGTAGAGGATAAAAATTGAATAATTTTAAAATTATTTAAAATGTGTTTTAAATGTGTCTATGGAGTCTCCTGTTTATGACATCACCTGTGGCCTAATATGCAAATTAACTGCTTTTCAATGGGAAATGTAATTTGCATATCAGGCCACAGGTGATGTCATAAACAGGAGACTCTACAGACACAGCTAAAACAAATTTTCTCCTAATTTAGGCACTTGCATGCAATTAAGCAAACACAATGTAAAGATCATTTTCAATCATTTTTTATTCTCTACATTTACAGTAAAGACAGTGTTTAGGTGATACAGTCCTTTTAATACTCATTGTAGGACAGCTTTTGTAGGAGGGATGAAACACCACCATACGTATGCCATCTGTAGGTCAATTATGATGAGATAGACACAAACTTATTTACAGAGGGTTATTAAAAGTATATTACTGACTGGTAAAAGATTGAATCCATTTGAAGGAAATCTACAGACTCTATACACCATAAATGAAAGATTTTTGTTTCTTTTATGTTAGTCCCTTTAAAGAACAACTGTGGACAAAAAATAAGTTCTGAAAGGTGTAGGCATTTTAAATAGAATTTATTTAGTGAATACATGCATCTTACTGAGCCCTCTGTGCTTGTAATTAGAGTTGAGCGGATACCTGGATGTTCGGGTTCGGCAGGTTCGGCCGAACTTCCCAAAAATGTCCGGGTCCGTGCTCGAACTTGACCCCCAACTTGACCCCGAACCCGAACCCTATTGAAGTCAATGGGGACACTAACTTTTGGCCACTAAAATGCCTCTAAAAAAGTCCTGGAAAGGGCTAGAGGGCTGCAAAATGAAGTAAAATGTGGGTAAGAGTGTTCCCATTCATACGAATAGGTCAATTGACCTCTTCGTATGAATGGGGACTCTATTTCGGTTTATAGAAAGCCAATAGCATTACATGTATTCCATAAACCGAAAGTCAATAAACCGAAAGACATTCGGTTTATAGACTTTCAGTTTATGGAATACATGTAATGCTATTGCTATTCTATAAACCGAAATAGAGTCCCTATTCTTATGAATGGGGACTCTATTTCGGTTTATAGAAAGCCCATAGCATTACATACAATGTAATCGCCGAACCCCAAACTCCAACCCGAACATATAGTGAAATGTCCGTGTTCGGGTCCATGGTCCAAAAACCGTAATGTTCGGTACGAACCCGAACAGTGCGGTTCGGGTTTGCTCAACACTACTTGTAATACTCTACCAGGGGGCGGACATGTTGTATAGAATCTTGGGTCAGATGAAGAAACATCTACCCTATCTGACCCAAGATGTCTGCCCCCTGGCCGAGCTATATCAACAAACAGGACTCATTACAGTTCTTTATTTACCGTATATACTTTCATGAAATAATTTCCACTTAATGTAAACATTACTTATTTTGTGCCGACTGTTGTCCTTCAAGTACAATCAAAAATACTATTTTATTCTCTTTACCATATTTTACCATATCATCATAAAACACAATTTGCTCACATTAATTAATTACATCTCAAGTTTAGGTTTTCACATGTAGAATAAATCTGATTTGTTTGTGTTGGTAAACTTTTTAAAATAAACTTTTTTTTAGAAATTGTCTACTTATTTCAAAGTAATCATTTATTTCGTTCTCCTGACATGATCTTATTACTAGCTCACCACAATGAAATCATATATACGTTCTTCTTTTTACACTGGGGATGCAAAAATAAAGAAATTAATCTTAGTTGGTCAATTTGTTTAGATTATTACATTTGGCAGCTTTGCAAAGTTTGATCATATTTCAACAGTTGCTAATTTTATGGCCAAACTTCTCAAGTGCTAATTCTATGTTATTCAGTCTCATTTGATGCTAAGTTGTTACTAAAGAGTTAGTGAAGCTTCAAATACCATCCAAAATGTTCCTAATTTTCTGGTTTCCTAAGTCAAACAAGGCAAGATCGTCTCTTTACAGACAGTTGCCAGATGGTGGAGGATGTGTGATGCAGCTAGCAGAGATTGGCAGCACTCTGTTTGGGGGTACCATTAATTTGGGTTAAAAAATGGCAGGAGAACTTCCTGCTCTGCTTCATGGCATGGTGATAATGAAGTGAAATTTTAGACTTTTCGTGGAAAAGCAGATTGTTTGAAATGTATTAGCCAATAAACAAAAAGTTTGTTTAACTATGTCCGTGCTCTATGACACAATCATGTGACATCATGTATAAATGAACTGCATTATGCCTGTGCTAGTTTTGGTCAGGTAAGATAAAATTCTAGGTGGGTCCCAATGGAATATATGTCCAATACTGAGCACTTTAGAGAGCCATCCAGGTTCTTTCCTGTTTTATCTATGGACTGGTATATCTAGGTTTGACTTTTGACCTGTTTTCTTTGTTTATCTACTTGTTTGATATTATGTACTGAAGTATTTCTTCTACATATTCAGCCCAAAAATATATTTAACATGTGTTATTCCTGAAGTATATACTGATTTTTGTATTCTTTTGTATGCATTCTTAGACTTTTTTTTAGATCCACTTATGGTATATGTTTTAAAACTATTTTAATTTCCTTGTAACAAGTTTTTTTTTAACATGTGATTTGCTGTGTCTGTTTATATTAATCAATATTGGTCCATTAAAAACTATTTGTAGCTTGGTTTGATGTTTACAGTGTTGGGCTTGAACATTATTATTTATTTTCCATTTAAAATGTTATTATATAATTTTTACAGTTATATTCATTTGTTCTTATTTTTATATATTTTTTGTCACTACATTCATTGAACTTGATATCATGCTTTGTACATGATATCTTTTTATTGGTAGTCTTGGAATTTATATGAAAAGTTTCAAGAACAGTTTAGGTCCCTTCTTCACCTAAATACGGACTTTCCTGATGAAGGGGCATAATTCGACTTGGACCTGCGCTCGAATCCCATTGGCCAATAACGGTATGGAAGTCTTCTTTCCTTTGTATTTATAGAAGCACTTGCATTTGTAGGTTTGTGTCCTCTTTTCTTCCCATGATCCCCTGTGTCATGCTTTATTTACTGTCAAATTGACCTTCTTTTTCCTACATAACCTCCAAATATAGAATAGGACGGATACCCAGGACTCAGGTGAACATTTTGGCTTTGGGGCTTGTTGATTGCTTGATTATCTCTCACTGCGACTTTCCGAAGCGATAGAGCCTTCAGGGAGCAACGAGAAGTGAGGAGCTCCTGAATTGTGACTGTGTGGTCATGGTATAATTCTAGGTTAGTGCCTATGGGAAGATCCATCAGATGTCAGTGCTTTAGGGGACAAGCCATGTGCCAGCCAGGCTCTTTCCATTAATTTCTCATTGTGTTCTATCCGGAAAATGGTACTTCATACACATACATTTATTTTTCTTTCCTCCAACTCCGTGAGTCACAGAGTTGTGGTAGTTTTTCTTCTTTTAAATTTACTCTCCTCCTTTACCTTTATGTATATAAATTTTTCTATCATATCCCCCCTGTTCCGTCTTTCCTCCAAGCTATACATGTTAAGATTGTTTAACTTTTCCTGGTAAGATTTATCCTGCAATCCATCAGCCAGTTTAGTAGCCCTTCTCTGTACTCTCCCCAAAGTATCAATATCCTTTTGGAGATACAGTCTCCAGAACTGAAAGATTTGAAAATGAGTTTTTAAAAAACATGGCAAATTATCTGATTTTGTAATAACTTGGGTTATTTTGGCCTGCTAATTGCCACTTTGGTTATCCATTAATCCATTCAGTGCTTATTGAATAGACCCCAACATGTAGTCAATCACAAAAAAATGTGACATACTAGACCAGGGGTAAAGTGCACAAATGAGTTCTGAGCCCCCTTCTCATCTGTAATAATTACAGAAGGCAGCACTGCACATCAGTATTGGGGCCCCTCAACATCGGAGATCGGGAAATACAAATTGGAAAATTGTTCAGGCCCCTCAATAAATGTAAAAGCAATTTTTAGCAGTATATTGTTTTAAAATACAATTACATTTTTTGATAAAAGCATAATTGGCATAACAAATAATGTAATTAGTTCACTCGATAATCAAATACTGAGGAATTGTTCCAGATGACAAACAATGGAACCTAACGCGTTTCATTACGCTACAAGGGCTAGTAGTTACTAGGATTTTGAAGTATTTGGTGAACATATCACCTACAATGTAACATAGCAAAAGCAATTTTTTAAATACTTGAAAAAAATAAAATAATAGATATTTGAGGGAAAATCAAATCAAAATATATGGAAAAAAATAAAACACAGAAAAATTGTCCAAGAAGGCATAAAGTGACACACTTTGAACATAATTAATAATTCTTGTCCTTTTTTTTTTTTTTATGTGAACAGAAAATGTTGCTAATTATAGAATAATTTAAAAAATCATAAACTTTTTGTACTTTTTTTTGAGATAACAATCTTTTATATTGCCTAGAGAAATGTGGAATCAGGATAGACAACCTTTGGCACTCCAGGTTTTGTGGCCTACATCTCCCATAATGCTCTTACAGCCATAATGCTGGCAAAGCATCAGAGGAAATGTAGTCCACAACATCTGAAGTGCCGAAGGTTGCCTACTCCTGTACCAGACACTATTATAACCTTCACATTATATCCTGTTATAGTGTATTGAGCCTTCGGGAGACGCAATCTGAATTCTGCTTCTGCGGACCACAAGCCCTGTGCTAAAGCAGGACTGGGGTGGACAAACCACTTTCTAAGGTTAACCCTTAGATTGCCTTAGAACCCAAGGAATCAATTAACTTTCAAACAAGTGAATTGGACAACTAATTAAAAGCAGAGTTTATCCAGTTCACAATATAACCTTTTGTATTTGTTTTAAATGTATTGTTCACCTGTGATGTGAAAGTAATGAAACATATATGCACTGGAATAAAACAACTGATTGCTCTGTTGATTGTAATGGATGATCGTCAATACCAACTGATTGTTAAACACTGAATAAGATTTGCCTTGTATTTACACTGTTATTACCAGTTCTACAGCAGATTTGTAAACAACATGGCTTCTTGTAACCTGTATAAATGGGCTATGGAATTCCATTGATCTGTTGGGTACAATTTATAGATTTGATCTCCCCGGCTAGACTTGACATTTGTGAAATCAGTGGTCAGACAATACGAGTTCATAGTGAATAGAAAATCAGCGCGGATTATAGTCAATTACAGTAAAATTTGAATTAATCAGCAACCCTTTTTTATCACAATAATTTGTCAGATTTCACCTGCCAAGTCTTTTGGTCATTTGTGAATAGACCTTGATACAGTGCTCATTCCTGAGGCATTTATAGATGTTTAAAATGACGATACCTCATCCTTATTACTCATAGCCCTGAGGTTTATTCACACAGCACTGCAGTAAGTGGACAACTATAGAGGGCTGGCATGTGGGCAATTCTCCTCAGGCTGCTCTCTAACCTAACTCAGTGGGGCAGGGCTGCACTACTTGTCACATCTAAATGCCCCAGTGCATAGTACCCTTTCTATCCAATGGTCTGCACCTTATCTGTCACATTAATCTTGGCGGTCTATCTGTGTCTATATCTGATGATAATGGGTGGGCTGCATTTATGGGTGCATATTCGGATAGGCGGTCTCTTCATGCAAAATATAACATTTATTATAAATATATCTCAGCACAAATAGAAAAATATCAATATCAAGGCTGGTGGAAAGTCATGAAACAAAAGCTGCCTCACGCGTTTCACCCTGAGAGGCGCTTATGACTAAGCCCTAGGCCTATGACTAAGCACCTCTTGGCCTGAAACATGAATTTTATTTTAGCAACTAGCAACTTGGTCTTGAAAGCTTGCAATCAAACTCTGTTAGACAATAAATGGTATCATTTTAACTTGTTTCCTGTTTTTCCACGCCTCACACGGTACTACTATTTTAACTACTTCCTACTACACAGACTAAATATGTCACAGAATTGGGGAAGACCCCGAAATGCCACATCATATGCAGTCCTCAATTTATATCACTTCAAATCCCGTTCATTTTTTCACTTCTTTTTTTTTTACCGTTGACTGTTCCAATAAACAGAAACAAAGAAAGGTACACAGAGCTCCAAAAATCGGTATTTTTGCTCAATGTTTTTAGCAGCTCTGTCTTTTTATTATTATTATTTTAGTACTACAAATAAAGCACACAATTGCTATTAGTTAAAAGGCATAACAAGAAATGTAAGACACCCTATTAGTCAGCAAAGTAATATGAAGAACTGGAAAAAAAAAAACAACAACAAAAAAAAAAAATAACGAAGAACTCACATCAAAGAGCCGAAACCCCATATACCTTGCGTTAAAGTATGCAGTATGCAGTATAGCGTGGCCTTTGGCTCATCTCCCCAGGTGGGAATTTGCACGCTAGATAGTCGGATTATTTTAAGACAACATACTTTTCTAGATCATAACACTGCGTTAAGTGTTGTCATGCAAGGATACCTTTTATGAACATACTATCATTATTCAGAGGGGTGTTTTCCAGATAGGATTAAGACATGCCAAGCTACTCTTACTAAGTTTAATTGAGGAAACCAGTAGGGATATATACATCAAGGGCGACGTGCTAGATATGATCTATTTACATTTTACAAAGACCTTTGATTTGGTGCCATGAAAATAGAATTTGCACATATTATGGGAATGATTCTTGGAGGTAGTGATCACGCCTGAATTTAATTGACGATTTGTTAATAGCTCGTCAGTAGTGAGAAGTCATTCAAGAAAAATTATCTGTGCTGATGTAAAATCACTGCATGGGCCTTTTTTTTGTCTGCATAATTAATTTGGGTGTTTCTGTTACCTAATTTAACAGTTACAAAATTTAACGCATAAGTTAAGAAAAATATATAAATTTTAAAGGGACAGTCTAGTCCCCGAACTCACTTTGGTGCAAGATGAAGATGACTGCTTATATAGTGCACAGTTTGATGCCGGCATTCTGCATAAATCCCATGTTTTACTTTTTACTCAAGCCTTCCCGAGTAATTACACCTCATGTATAATACAGGCAACACTGATTATATTGACACTGAGAATATAAAGTTTTGCTTCATTTAGTCACTTCCTGTGCTGCTTCAATATAATACATTGTGTGGACTCTTAGTGACCTTGCTTTTGTACCCATTAGAATCTCTCTTAACAGTGCAACACATTGTCTGATGACTGGAGAGACAAGATATTCCACTCGTTTGAATTAAATTATGCTCATTTATATGCTGATCCTGCAGAAAAAAAAGAGGAAATTACTTTTCCTCTGCTGCTAGTGTGGGCAGACCTAGTTTCTTGCAAACTGCTGTAATTTCACAGTTTCATCTAGCTCTAAGTATTTTATATTTTAAGCAATGAAAAATGTAAAACATGCATTTTAAAGTACTTTGAAAGCACATTAATATGCATTAATATTTGGAAGATGCATTTTGGGGCACCAGACAGTCCCTTTAAATGTGTCTGTGATGCAAATGAACTAATTTTCAAATGTGTAATATATATATATATATTTTTAGATATTTTTTTTGTTTAGTAATTACAGAATAAACCATAATAAACAATATTAACATAATTCACAATTATTAAGATTAAGAATATTAGGAGTTAACAAAAGAAGGGGGGGGGGTAGTAAAGGAGGCATGGTGATTATATAATTTAAAGTCCTGAAAGGTTATATAATTTAAATATATATATTCTTGGTAAGTAAAAAATACAATATTTACATAGTATTTTTCCTCCGATTTAGGGAGGTATGTCCCACTATCCTGCCACACTCTACCACTGTCACCCTTTTTGGGACAGTGATAGAGCCCGACGGGATAGCAGAACTCAGGACTCCAAGACACCAGAGAATGCTTACTGGGCATGTGCAGTAGCGATCCTTGCCAGGATCAAAAATGGGTGACAGTGTTACCGCACGTGAGTGGTCTCACTGACACCCCCTCTCATCAGACTCCACCCCCCCCCACCCCTGGTGTCATTATTCGCTGGGGGGCAAAGTTGGGAGGTATGTAACCACCGTACATGTATAGTATAGTTATATCCACAATCTTTCCAGCATATTTCAGAATCACGTATACCCAGTTTAAAGAATTTAACATCGATGACTTGAAGACTTGTTCCTTATGATTAACACATATTGATATCTTATAAATAACCCACATATCCTGCCATGCTTCTGATTGTAGAATGGAGCCTAAATCTTATTCCCATTTATCCGTACAGGTGAGTCTTGATTTATTTTTAGAGATTACCAAGTTTTTTTTATATTGTGGATATTTGTGATTTGCCAGATTCTAATTTTGTTAGTTTAAAATATATCATTAACCTCTTCAATACTAAAATAATATTAATAGGATGAAAGTAATTTTGAATTATTAATATTATTGTGGTGTATATATATGTATATGTTTTTGTAATTTATTGCGGGCCCCCCTTTTTGTTGGCCTTGGGATGCTGCACCATTTATATCCAGCAGGAAGCACTGGATATAACTCCGTGGTGCCCCCTTTCCCTTGGTGCCCTATGTACGAGCTTATTTTACTTAATGGTTTAGCCGTACCCACATTTCTACTTGACTCCTCCCAACAGTGGGTCTACTTTACCAGTGTCCCCTAACTCCAGTCCCTAAACCAGTCCAGTTCAGTTTTAGGATCTCATCCTGCCATTACAGGCAGTTCAACCAGCCACTTAGCATTGCTAGATCGTTTAGAATGAAAGTAGATTGGGCCCCTTTCACATTTTTTGTATAATTATATTACAAATAGGACAATTTATCAAATATGAAAGAGTAAACAACACAAAAGCACATGCCGAATGGCAGTTTTGATAAACCACAAAGCAGCTCTGTCACAAATAAAATTTCTCTACAGAAATCAATAAACAATATTCCCAACAAATTATTTTCATTTTACCAAGCTATTATAAATGTTTACCAATTGAAAGATGTCAGTTTACAGGTGGACCATTCTGGAATAACTTGGCTATTTTGGCCTGCGTTTTGCAATTCAGTTGTCATTGACATCAATTTACTGCTTACTGAATACAGCCTCAAAAAAAAGGCTACTGGACTCAGACAGTCAGAAGCATGGATTGTCCCTGATGAAGAAGGAAGCATTTAAACTGCCTAGTGATGTATAGTGCCCATGGTGCCCAAGTAAAACCACTTTTTTTCAAATGTTATTACAAATCTCCTTGTGATACTTTAATCACTGTTCAGAAGCAATTCATGGTCCTGACAAAGCTGATTTGTGTGCAACGTTGGTAATGCTGAACACACCTCCCCACTCATTGGCTGTATAGTGCCTGATTCACGTGGGTACACTCCAGTGACAGAGAGATGTTTTTTTTCCCCACTAGTCTTTGCATTTGCCAAGATTTTGGGAGATTAAATTTGCACTTTTTTATGCAATAGAAGTAGCCTTCTGTTTCATTACAAATATTTAGGTTTACCTATCTCTTTAAAGTGATAGACACAAGCTTTTTTGACATACTTAAAATACTATATGATTGCAAAAAAAAGACAATTCCTGATGACACAGGCAAACTGATATCTACAATTTACAGCTTTAAACCTGGTGCGGAAGGCACAGTGTTCAAACATATAGAAATAATTATCAGTGAGCCAGGATTTCATACCAGCTTAACTATTTTATTAAATTATTATTTTTTTTCCATGAAGTGGGATACATTGAGATAAGAGTATCTCAGAACGTCATGCTAGTGGGACTGCTTTCTATCTTATTTATTAATGAGCTTGTACTGCTCACATTAAATGGTTTGCAAAATCATGCTAGACTAGGAAGCAATATTTTAATAGATAATCTGAGCATGGGAAGGTGCATGACATGGGAGTTTATATACATACATGTACACGTGCAAATTTAGGTTACAAAAGCTACTTACAAACGTAGAATACAGCTTACTCTTGAAATTACCTACCATTTTTCATGCATGTTAAGGTTTAGTATTTGTAATTAAAAAAAAACATGCATGTATTAAATTTGGGATATATGTAGTTTAAACATGTTTAATTTACTTTACAATTGTTTTGTATGCAATGTGACCCACCCACTCACCTCTCCAGTATTTGGTTGGAGCCTGGTTGGATAAAATCTAAAATGCAACAATGTATCCCAATATGGTAGGGTGACCACTTTTCCCCTAATTTAGGAGTCCTTTGAAGACACAACTTGTTTTTCACTGTAAACTGCTTGATAATGAGCTGTTGTCACAAGGCATTCTTTGATCATGCTAACAATTCCTATAACTTTGGTGGACTGTCAATGGTGGTGTGGTCAAAGAACACAGAAGCATGGGAGGCACTCAAAGTGCTGTTGCACATTTCACTTACTATACTATATATGAGGAAACAACCCAGGATGGCAGGACAGGACTGGAGTCCCAAATCAGGACTGGATTCTGGTGGGGTTCAGAGGTATAGCATCCTCAACTTTGGCAAACACAAGCATGGATGTCATTTCTACTTTCTGTGAACTGCAACACCAACCACCCCACATTTAGAGCTCAATGTGCCCATTCATTTAAAGAATATTTTTTTTTGCATCTACTACTAGTGTTGAGCGAAACCGAACCGCACTGTTCGGGTTCGTACCGAACATTACGGTTTTTGGACTTTTTATAAAAAGAAATAGAGTCCCCATTCATAAGAAATTCTTATGAATGGGGACTCTATTTCGGTTTATAGAAAGCCAATAGCATTACATGTATTCCATAAACCGAAAGTCTATAAACCAAATGTCTTTCGGTTTATAGACTTTCGGTTTATGGAATACATGTAATGCTATTGGCTTTTTATAAACCGAAATAGAGTCCCCATTCATACGAATAGGTCAATTGACCTATTCGTATGAATGGGGACACTCTTACCCACATTTTACTTCATTTTGCACCCCTCTAAGTCCAGGACTTTTTTAGAGGCATTTTAGTGGCCAAAAGTTCGTGTCCCCATTGACTTCAATGGGGTTCGGGTTCAGGGTCAAGTTCGGGGTCAAGTTTGAGCACGGACCTGGACATTTTTCCGAAGTTCGGCCAAACCTGCCGAACGCGAACATCCAGGAGTCCGCTCAACTCTATCTACTACTGTTTCATGGAACAAAACTGTAATCATTACATGACTGTCACACTTCGTCACACTTGCAGGATCATCTCGTGTCCAGTTTGTATCGTATAGCCAGTTTCCTTTCTGTCCTTGATGTTATGTTTATTATTTATGCTCATTCCATTCCATTATTTATGTACATTCCACCTTTTCCAGTTTGGCCATAGAGTGGCACCCTTTCCAGATTGGCCCCGGAGTGGCACATGCCCCATAGTGGCACCTGTCCAGTTGGTCCTAGAATGGCACCTGCCCTAGCTTAGCTACTATTTGGCATCTGTCTAAGCCTAGCCATAAGACCATTAAACTGCATACAAGTCCAGATAAAAAACTGAAGTAGCAGCTGACGAGACTCAACTCTGCAAATTCCTCACTTTTGCCTACAGCCATACTGGTCTGAGAGCGCCCGATCCCGTCCGACCTTGGAAGCTAACTGAGGTTGCTCTTATGGCTAGGCTTTGGCAGGAGGCAGATAGTAGCTAAGCTAGGACAGGTGTCACTCTGGTGCAGGTTCTACTCTGGGGCCAATCAGGGAAGGGTGCCACTCTGTGGCCCAAGTCGAATGGGTGGTATGAACAGGGATACAAAGAAAAGCCACGATGAGCATAAATAATAAGCATAACGGCAAGAAAGGATACTGGAAATTGAATACAAACTGGACACGGGATAATCCTGCACATGGGATGGCGCATGACAATGACACAGCCTATATAAAAGGAATATATTTTCTAAAAAAAAAAACATACACTATGCACTGTCTTTAGTGGATTGTGACCAGGTCTCCAGACCTGAGAAATAGAAGCATTAAGGAAGTGTAAAAGTATCATGTATGCTATTTCCATTTCTCCAAATTTCAGTTAGAAGTGTTTGTGCAAACTTCTTAAAGAATGCCAACATAATCCAGTCACTGAGAAGGAAATACTACAACGCATAATAAATTAGAGAAACACTGGCAGTCCGCAAAAGATCTTTGTCCAAGAATACATTGTTCTCATAGGGAGGAAGAAGAACGTCTGCCGGTGTTGTCTCAGAAGCAGACAAAGTTTACTGCCAAGAGGCCGGGGCAAGTCTACAGTGCAGTTTATCCATGGCTCGGTGCAAAAAAGGAGCAAGAAAAGTTATTGACTATGAATTCTCCTGTTCAGAAACTTTCTTGAATAAGCATGGTATAAACTGAGGCTGAAACAAAGAATAAAGTATATTTTTATTGAGTTCTCTTTGCTCCATATAGTCCTACAAGACAGCAAACGTGTTGACTGGAATCGAAAATCAGATCTTCCTTCATCTGACCCAAAGTTCTGCTGAATTCTGTGTTGCTTTGTCAGTGAAGTCTGAATGTATCACAATTCACAACTACTGCTGGTGGTACACTGGCCTCTCAAAGGACTACTTCCTATTCCACGTGAAACATTGTATAGGTGTTTGAGACACAATATGTGAAGTTATATAAGGTCACTGGAGAGTCAGTAAATTCTCTTAAGTAAGAGAATATTTTTTTAAATGAGAGCTGATTCATATATGTGCTTAAAGGGACTGTCTGGTGCCCAAAAAGCATCTTACAAATTGTAATGCATATTTAAAGTGCATTCTAAGTACTTTCCAATGCATATTTTACATTTTGCATTGCTTAAAATATGAAAATCTTTCAGCAGTTTGCAAGAAGCCAGAACTGCCCACACTAGCTGAGTAGAAGTAAATTTCCTTTTTTCTCTCTGTAGGAACCAATGAGAATAAGGCAATTCAAATGAATGGAATATCCTGTTTATCTAGTGATGTCATCAGCCAATGTGTTGCACTGTTAAAGAGCAAGGTTACTTAGGTTCCACACATTCTATTCCACCAGCAGAGCAGCAGAGGAAGTGACTAAATTAAACAAAACGTTCTCAGTGCGTACACACAATCAGTGTGGCAGTACCTGTAAGATAGGATGCAGGGGAGGTGTTGAGTAGAATATAAAAAATATGATTTATGCAGAATGCATGCATCAAATCATACTGGAAAAAAAAGCCTGTGCACAACTCAGGAAGTAATTTTCCACTTGCACCAAAGTGAGTTTGGGGACTAGACTGCCCTTTAAATAGCAAGCCAATATCTTGTAAATAGTTCATGGTATGAAGAAAATTTAAAAAAAAAATTGTTTTAGTCTTAAAGGGATTCTATCATCTCAACAGTATTTACACTGTAAAGAATAAACAATAATGACAAATACATTGTGTTAACAATACATGAAAATGCATAAATTAAGAATGAAATGTGTTATTTACATATCAAGCCACATGTGATGTAATAAACAGGAGACACCGGTGAATGAAAACCACCGAATTACGGTCCGAATTAGGGTTCGAATGAGCATATCCCTCAACTTCTTGTCCCGCCAACCCAGCATGCCCAGGGTGGGGCTCAAGAGGTTGAGAGTAACTGAATCTGACAGCGCTACTGCACATGAGCAGTATTTATTCTCCGGATTCTCAGACACCAAAAAAATGAAACTGTGGACAGGAGGATTGAGGTCCTGGATCAGGACAACTTATACAACTCCATTACACACTGAAAAGTGTGGTTCACTTTTTAGTGACCTCCACTGACTTCACTCCACTTTCATGTAGCTGTGTATGCACTTGTGCAGTTTGTCTACATGCTTCTCCATACAGGTACATGAAGAAATGTGCCTGCGTGTATAGAGATATACACACACACACACCTCTCCATAGGCACCTTCTGATAGTTTCCCAAGGAATATGCCTTTTCAGAAGCAGGGATGGATCCGTAGGAGAGAGCCTGTGAAAGGTAACAATTTTAAAAGAGAAATAATTAAAAATGAATCCCATTTTTATTTAAATGTCCGCTTTAATATTCATTTGTTGCTTTTTTCAGATGTATTGGCCTATGCAACCAATATATTTAGTTTTATATTTTTGGGGGGAGTTCAGACTACTGTTTATATTAAAAAAAAAAAACATCCCCCTGGTCCTCTCTTCGTACCAAACGTACATACTTCCTTTAGTGTCTATTATAGTAACAAACAGTAATTCCTAGATAGTAGCTGTGGCGTTAGTGATATTAAGAGTATAGAAGGCCTAATTACCAATAACTCCTATCTCTCTCCTCAGTATGGTGTATGTTTCTTTAGTAGTGACATTTACTTTAATTTAAATAAATGGCCCTAGAGGACAAACTTTAAAATATCTAATTGTGGTGATGGTCACGATCAAACCCACACAAACAAGGTATTTACAAAGGCATGGCAGTCAAAAATTAAAAAGATGGCGGCAGGCCACCGCTGCTGTTGGCATCCCACTGTGCTTGGCACATGTCTCACAAGCTAAGCACTGTGGGATGGTGATATCTGTGTTTGAGGACAGGGATGTATCAGTGCACACCCCCATCATGGAGGAAGCCGCGGAAATGTTGCAGGAGGCGGAAGCATCATTCAGACAAGTATATATCTTCATCTACATGTTTGCTGGCAATTGCATGGATATTTGATACTAATTTGTGCATTTATAATATCTATGACATTCCCCAACATTTGTGAGGAATTTCACATGCAAATTTTGTATGAAATATATTTTTGGTGTATAGGACAATAGCACAAATACTTTATGTCTATCACTATCAATGGAGAGGCATACAAATAAAGCACTATTTCATGTGTTTTGTGCTACTTTTACCTTAGCAATGCCTTGGTTACCCTAAACTCTACAGATGAGAAGTCTCTAACAGCAGTGATTATTTCAGACCAATATAATTAACCTTGCTTTGAATGACCTTTTTACTTTACTAAGGTAATTATGTATGCTGTATATTATTTTAATTGATGGATATTTTAGTTTTGACAATTTGTTTCTGTTCCCATTTAACATCTAACCCCACATCCCGAATTTTGATGTCATAGTTTGAATAATAGCAAATAATGTTCATTCACCACAACCAGGGGGTATAGTCTTAAAGGACAACTTGAGGGAATGGTATTTAGGGGTAGAGCTACACAGAGCTGAGAGGTGGGACTGTAGGGAGCTTGGATTGGAGAGTCAGAGATCTGACCCAAGCTAGGAGACAAGATGGCAGCCATGGCAAAATAACAGAACATTTGTTGTAGGTTTGATTATGAAAAAACGGCACAGCTTATATATTAGGGTTTATTCATTTATTGCAGACATAGTCACTTATGGCATGACCGTTGTCCTTTAAATTAGAGGGGCAAAGGTTTAAAAATAATATCCAGCAGAAGTAGTAGAGGTTAACACAGTGAAGGAGTTTAAGTATGCGTGGGATAGGCTTAAAACTATCTTAGATGGAAGATAAGTCCAGGGACTAATAAAAGTGTATATATTTTTGTTATCATTTATTTTAAATTAGGCAAAAATTGGGCAGACATTTTTTTTTTTTTATCTGCAAGCACATTCTATGTTTCTATTTTATTTCGGAAATGATACAATAATTATTAATGCTATAGTGCAGCAAAAAATAAATCACCCACTCTCTGTTTGTGAGATTTAAGAGGATTAAGAATTTGCCCAGGGTTGTAATGAGTCGTTGCTGGACCCAGGTGTCAGAGTTAACAGTTGAGTGATTCGGCTGCTGTGATGCTCCGTTCCTACTCTGCCACCGAGATTTTAACAGATTGTCTTTGTAAGTATTGACCTCATGATAGACAGCTTTGCTTGGCAGGCACAAGAGCTAATGAACCCTGCTCTGCCATGGATGTGTGCACTGCACGTGGACAGGTTTTCTGGTTACTGGTACAGCTGCTCAGATAACTAAACTATGGCCAAAGTGATAGAATGAGATGCACATTCTGAGATCTATATTGGTTTAAAGTCACAGAGCCTTAACCACACAGAAATTACTAGAGCTAATCAAATCATGGCTAGATTTTTTTTGCTGGTGGCACAGACATTTTTGTGCTATTTTAGATTGATATCTGTATACATATGTTCAGAAAAAAATGTACTGGAAATTAAAGTAGGAATGTACAGAAGCCTAGAGAGGCCATGTATTTTTAATATTTTATGGACTTGTTTTCTTGAAATAACAAGTTTTTTCCCCCTCAAAATAAAAAGCTGTTATCTCAAGAAAACAACTCGTTATCTTAAGAAAACAAGATAGGAAAATATTAAAAATCATGGCCTCTCTGGGCTTCCATAGGAATGTGATGTTGGTTTAAGGAAAATACTGTACCTATGTTGCTGCTCTTGGCAGAATCATTGCCACAATTATTAATTATCTAGCTGTTTTTTTTATTATTGTGAGGTAGCCCTGAGAATAATGAGAATTGTAGACAGAAATTGTCACTCTTCGGTTACACCATCAGGTTATATGCTAATAATATACTATACCACAGGCAGTCGCTAGCAAGCTATTTGCGGATAAAAAAAAAACCTAAAAAAAACTATGCTAATAATAAACTATAGCACTGTCTGTGGTTGACAAACTATATGCTAGTAAAACGTATACTATGCCACCATCTGTGGCTAGCAGATTATATTCTGATAGAAAAATACTCCTGCTCAAGTCTCTCCCTGCTTTTGTTAACATTGCAAGAGAATCAGTGCAGATGAAACTGGTCCTTCATTAACAATCTCATTCCGAAGCTTGTAACTACCTTGCTGGGGTTTTTCACAGCAGTGGCTGGAGGAGCAGGACAGTTGCATGATGTGACTGGAAGAACTCTGATTCGCTCGCAGGACATGCAAGGGATTTCCATTTTTTGCTTGAGCTGCTTATGTCATGGTGGGAAAGATTTAATCACCTGGAGAAATGTTGCAAAATGTATGTTTTCAACGTAAGCAAAATGTAAATGGAGATTTATTTTGCAGGTGTCAGCTTTAATTTTATTTGTCCATTTATTTCAGACTGGGGTAATCCTTTAACCCCTTAACCAGAAATTGTGGGGCCTCTAACAGACTAAATGGTCTGGGTCCCCATCTCCCCCTCCATTTTTCCTTTTCTTGCACACCCAGGACATGCCCAATAACCCACATTGCACACCCAGGACTAACCCCAGCACCACAGGCCAAGCCCCATCAGCACATTGCGCCCAGGACTTACGCCAGCACATGCCCCATTAACCACATTGCACACCCATAACTTACCCCAATATCCCAGGACATGCCCCAACACCCACACAAGCGTTTATGGATGTGTAAAATATTTTTCAAGTAAAACTTTGAAAAATATATTTTTTAATTTAAATTTAAATAGAGGCAGAAAAACCTGGGTCTACATTGACTTTGTAAATAACCTGAATCGACTTGATTGATACAGTAGTGGTCACTAGGGCACAGGTTAGTGGCAGGTTGCCAAAGGTCATCTCATGCTTTATCCAACTGACATATGAAAGTGCCATTCAGCAAAGGTCAATGCAGATTTTCCCATGACCAACAGTATATTCTACACCTGGTGATTCCAGCACTACCCCCTGTAACCCCTGTATGGGGGAATATGTTCTTCCAACCTTTACATCTGTTACTGACTGACACAGAATAAGTTAAACTGCATTCTGCAGATTCATCCTGCATACCTGTAATATGACTTATCGGCTGTGGACTATCATTCCGAATTCAGCCTTTGTGGATGGCAGGTCATCATGAGAACTGAAATCTACAGCAAATGTTGTGGACTCTAGCTGTTGTGGATTATCCTCATACTGGTTTTGTATCATGGGAGCCTTTTGGCTGGTTGAGCATCATAGGAACTGTAATTCCTATGTACTTATAGTTGCCATACCATACATCCTGACTAATTGCTATGCTAATAGTTAGTTCCATACAACCTGTGCCTGGCAAGTAGTATACTAATAGCAACTAAGGCATACAACATGCAGGTTGCAAATTGTAAACTTGTAGAAACGTTATAGTATCACAAGTAGCTGGCTAACGCTATACTGATAGTAGCTATACTGTACCACTTGTGGTATATACTGACAGGAACTAGGGAAAAGAAAAATGTTGGTGCGCTAAGCTTGTCCCAGGGTCAAGATAATATAGACGTGTAAATGAGGCCTATCAAACAGGTGTGAACGTGCTGCCGGTACAGTGACTTTTTATGGTGCATACAAAAAAACCTGTCTGTGCTTCTCACCCTAATAAAATTGACTACAATTATATAAACAGAATATAAGTGAGAGGTTTTGGTCATCAGAATATAATATAGCTATAATATAGCTTAGAATTAAGCTCACCGGTCCACGTCAAGGCACGCACTCAATATGGTGAGAATTTAGCCCCATATAGTGGGCGCAAAAATCAGTTTATACTGCTGCAAAAAAAAAAACTTATTAATGTTTTCTTGATTATACATGTCCCAATGATAATATGCTATCCCAATTAACACAGGGTCAGTAACAACCCTGTATTGGGTAGATTATATACTGATAGCAAGCCACAGGCAGAGTACAGTATACTTACTAAGTGTAAATTAATAGTAATTGTAACATTGTATATTTGGACAATAAACTTCATATTCTAATCTATATTGTATATTATGCTTCCTGTGGCTGGCTATCAGTATACTGATTGTAACATAGTAAACATCATTTGAAATAAGTGGTTGTGTTGGCAGAGGCTTTTAAAGAGAAGCATGAAGAATTGTGATGTATTTGTGCATGTTGATTCATCTCTGCAGGAGCCGTCTGACTGGATCTTCTGTGATATTGGGGAGGCCCATTTTTGAAGATCTGAAGAGGTGACTATGAAGGAGGCCTAATAGGCTCTGGTATATGTGAGTTCATATCTTCAGGGGTGGCGATATAAATATTTAAAATTAATGCAGACTCACACTTTTTTTTTTCTTTCTGTTTATTTTACATATTGAGACATTTTCTGGACATTCCTGTTTATTTGTCTCTGGAGATAAGTATTCATATAATATTCTATGCGCAACACTATGTATTTTCAGGAGAAGAACACGAGTTGTTTGCAGAACTTTTTATTTTTATTTTCCAATGACTACTCCATTTGTACTTTTTTTTTGACTGTGGATGAGGACCAGCAGCAGGCAGAAACTCTAAAGGGTCTAGCCAACATAGACAAATATGGCCCAAAATGGAGCAAGATCGGTGATTGAAACCGAATTTCCGAATTTTCCTAAATTTGGTTACTCAATTTTTAACCAGAAATGGTCAATTTCACTGATTTTCGTCCATATTCAGTTTGTGGATTTCTGCCCTGGGAATCCTATGGATTCATCCTACTCAATAGGTGCCAAAATTGACCTAAAGTCTGCAGAAACAGCTAAAATTTGAGTATTTGAATTCTGAAATAAAAATTATAAAAAAACTAGCAAAAAATATTAAAAAAAAATGGATCTGCTGGCTCCACATAAATACATTTGGCACCCTGGGGCCAGCAGGGGACTTTCCACTGGTTTCTGTGATTCTGTGACTTGTATAACTTTGCCCAATGGACCTTTACAAAAAAACTAACACATTGCGCTACAAACAAATAGTGTGTATATACTGAGGTTTCTGATCCATCAATATTGCACCAGCTAAGAACATCTTTTTGTATATGTGATGCAACGAAAGAGTAAAAGTAACAATAGAGCATTGAACTTCCACAGCGTACAAACAAATTATGTTCTGAGTCATTACGCCAGAGTTGGCCAAATTCATGATTAGCAATTGCCAACACTTAAACAGTCTTTCTTAAACCTATTTGCTGTTTGTGAGTAACCACCCAATATATGGCGCATGTCATAGTGCAGGTAGCGTCACACATGGCATTTCAAATAAAAATATATTATACACCTTCCTCAGTTGATTAACGCTTGGAGTGCCAAACGAAGTTCAATGCATTATGCCCCGATCTGGTATACACACTAAGTAACTATTGCTCGTTTATGCACATTGGGGGTTGTGTATAAAAACTCATTTTGGGGGCAACATTCTAAACTACAAGAGCATTCTATTAGTTTCCTTGGTGACTGCTCCACTTTTAAAGTGTTTTATGCTGCAATTTAGGATTTATTTTATTTATTCCAAAACCTAAAATATTTAGAACACTTATCAACAGCAAAATTAGGAAAGACCCAGTAATGACCTATTGAAGACCCCTAATGTATTATTTTTAAAATAGCCTATTTTTCTCTTGCTTGCACCTCCAGTACAGCCATAGTGTTTCTTTTGCTACCCTTTGACCTGGCATTTATATATACAGCATATGCTACTTACTAGGTCTTCTATAGAATAAGTGCAACACATTTGAGATGTTCCCTCCTTGTTGTCTTTTCAATGTACATACATGTTCTTGTTTAGAAAATAAAGCATCAATTAATCAACATATACCGGAGCACTGTACAACAGAGCTACATTTTTTTCAAATACACAACTGGACTTATTTATTTTAGGATTAATCTTGCCGGGGAGGTTGTCCATGCTGTGATTTTTTAAAATTGTGTATTTATTTTGTAAAATAGTTAAATGTATTGATTATCATTTATATTTCTGCATGTACTTTCTAAGCACTAGTGGGTAATATTGCACCTTTTTTTTTAAATTAAATGTAGACAGCCTAAGGCTGGTGGCTGTGGGTGCTAGGAGTTGCAGTTCATCAACAGGTGCAGGTCCATATTTTTACCCATCATCGTGACAGAGTGACACACGCACACATCTCCCAGGTGTAAAGTTATGTAGACTGGTTTCTCCCACAGTGCGACCTCCGAGGCGGCTGTCAGGCATTGCATTAGCCAGGAACAGAAGCCGCGGCAGAATGGATGAGGGATGTCGTCCGTCGCAAACCCCCCTCGCCTCTCCGCCTTCCCCTCCCGCTGCCGCCTGTGCTGTTTAAATGGGCCAAGTTGGAGAAGGCAGATCTTGTTTGGTCAGAGAGTGTGTGAACTCCAGTGTGTGACATGTAGAATGGAGAGGGATCCCCCCTTCCTCAAACCCCCTAGACCCCCCAGCTGGAAGTGAGCAGGGCACAGAGGCAGAACGCACAGACAAGGAGCAGCATAGGCAGCTCCACTCTCACAGAGGGACGGACAGATAATAAGTAATCATTATTATTATCCTCATTAATACACAGACTGGCAGAAGGGGAGTCTGGCAGGTGGATGAGAGGTGGCAGAGAGCACGAAAAGTTCCCAGAGCTGTTCACAGCAGTGTAGGGGGTCAGGAAGGGGCAAAAGGAGGGGCTGGAGAGTGTCAGGGCAGGAAGGTGAGAGGACAAGAGGTGAAGAGTGGAGCTTCGAGCAGAGGGAGCAAGGGTGCAACTCTCACGGGGGGGAACAGAGAGACTCACCTGTGGGAGGGTGGTACAGGGGCTTCCACCCGAAAAGTACACAGAAAGCCTGACCCTGAGGGGTGATAGAGAGCCTCACCCGAGGGCTAACGGGGGGGCCGGTAGCAGGTCGATAAGGGATCAATAAGCATTTCCTAAAGCAACATGATGTCCTCGGTGGCTCAGCCCTCTCCAGCATGTCATGTCTCAGTCGGGCTGGGAGGCTGATCGGCAGAGGAGGCGCAGCGAGAGGAGCTGTGAAGCCCCAGAGCTGGGGGAAGCGAGCAATTGCCGCTGTGTAACCCAAGGCGCACAGGACACGGGCGCACAGGCGACAGGCGCAATCCCAAAGGGCAAGGGGCAGATCTGGGGCACCATGCCAGCCATCAAGAAGGAGAGACCTGATCGGGAGGAACTGGCACTGGCAGCTTTTAACCAGCCCATGGACACCATCCCGGGTTACCTGGCTGCAGCCATCCCGGTGGTGACCCCTCACCCACCAGCGTACGATCATCTGTTTACCCCTCACCGTGCCTATCTGGGCTTGCATGAGCCCCACCACCCGCCGTTGCCAGATGACTTAATGCTGGAGAGGTTCTCCTCCATCCCGGACTTCCAGCCCTTGTTTGACCAAGGGGAACCCTGCATAGAGGTGGAGTGCGGGGAGAACAAGGCTTTGCTATACATCCAGAAGTTGTGCCAAGGTAGCAAGGGGCCATCCATCCGCTATAGGGGAGAATGGCTCACCCCTAATGAGTTCCAATTTGTTAGTGGCCGGGAAACTGCCAAGGACTGGAAGAGGAGCATCAGGCACAAAGGTACACCCGGGGCAAAAGGGGGGGCAGCTAGAAGGAAAGTTAGGACAAAGTCCATGACAGACCCCTTATTATCGCAGGAGGCGTAGAGTAGGATCGTGCAGTGGTGGCTAATCTCGACCACTCCAATTATTGGGGGACTGCAGTTCTCATGATGCTCAGACAGTCATCAAGTTGGGACTGTGGTGGTACCACGAGAGTTGCAGTGCCAGAGGTTATTGAATATTTGATGGAATACAGCGGATTTGTTTTGAATGTGGCTGTAGAAAAGTATTTTTGCCTCAGACTGGGGTGGACAATTGGTATCCGGAGGTGTGTGGATTATCCTGATTTAATTAAGAGGTCCTTGCTACTGTCAGTGATGTGTCTGCTGATAATATAGATTATATTATAACAATGCATTATTATTATTTTGTCTTCGTTATGCAGAATGACACTCTGTGCATTTATTTTGACAAAAAGTGCTATTTTTAATTTTAACCCCTTTTAACCTCATATTCACTTAGTCCTAATAGACTTTGATTGTTTTGGAGATGCTGTTGGCTCTCTTGATGGGAACCAGGTTAGTCCTCCTAAGTGCTGGACTAGCTAAGACCTGACTGGAACCCAAGGAGTTAAAGTCAGTGAAAGTGCCTTTAGCAGAGATATTTTGGGAACTTCCAAAATATTTTGACTTCACTCTTCTAACTATTGCCCCAAACCAGTAATTAGCAATTTGTCACAGAACAAGTTGTTACTAGGAATTGTTTTGAGACAATTTATTACAGATACCTGTATTAAAAAAAAAAAAAAATACTACTGGGCATGAAGTTAAAGGAGACGCGTTTCATAAATGGGATGGGAAAAACAAAAACAGACACTCAGAAAATGAACAGTAAACCCGTTGCTATGTAATGTAGGCTCTGGCACCCCACTAGTTAATATTTAACTCTTTATGAGTCGGGGTACCACCACCACCCTCTTCCTGGCAGTGTAATTTGGGGCGGGGGTTAACATCCAAACGTGGTTATAGGAAGCTCCAAGTGACACAACCCCACACTGCCCTCCTCCTACTCTCTCTGCATCTCCCTCCCTCTTTCCTTTCCTCTCCGGTGACCCCAGCTCTCTGGATGGGGATTTGGCACTGAGAAGCAGGCTGCTGGGGTTGGAGAGGTAAATGGGGAGGAATAGGGTTCACCCCCCTCTGCAGGCACTCTCACTCCCTATACAAACATTGAGTGCCCAGGGGCACCAAGTCCAAAGACCTAGTAGAGGGGGGGTGTTTATTTCTTTTTCGGGAGGGGTGGAAAGTGCAGACCATAAATACCCCAAATCACTATTTGGCAAGGGCAATGGGATAGGGTTTGTAAGGATGCAGTTTTTCATCACTGCATGAGTTAATTTCTGAATGTGTGTTGGGGAAGGAGTTAATGATTAACACTATATTATTATATGACTGTCTGGTTACCAGGTATTAACTGTCTGGTATGAAGTACGTTATCTAAACAAATAACTTGTGGATAAATGTGCAGGATGAATGTCATAGGGATTTGCCAATTGTAATCTAAATCCTGTAGGTTTTACTGCTATGCACAGTACAGCTAAACATATACAGGGTGGGGTAGTGATGTCTCATTATTGGCACTCTAATGTGGATGACACTTCACATGATGCTCAGCCAACAATCAATGAGACATGTAGTCCCCAACAGTCATCTCTTGTCCATCACAGTGTAGACCTGATAATATAGCATGCAGTATCCCCTCTATTCTCCATACTTGTTGTTTATGCTGTTCTCACTGGCAAGGAAGAGGTTAAGAGCGAAGGCAGAGAAGAGTGTGTCATGCACTGACAAGAGGTGGGAGCATGGAGGGAGGTGTAAGGGGGTGACAGGGCAGCACTAATGAGAGGTCATTAACCCCCCAGAGAGCTCACAAGCAGCAAGAGGAGGAGGAAAAAGAGGGGGGTGTAACAGATTAGAAGTCTGTTTACATGGCCAGTATCCTGCACTCTGCACCCAGCAGGCACTGCCAGTCCCTGGGATTGGAACACATCAGAAATCTTATTCACCCCGTGTGTGTGCTTTACTGTTTTCCATAGATGTGCTTTGAAAAGGGGCCACTTGTTAGGGGCTGTTTCGTGTGAATGATTCTTATAAGCTAGTAATAACTAACTTTTGGCACTCTCTCTGTCATTGACTCCCATGGTGCTCAACCAGCCAACATGGAGACTGTAATCTGCAGCATCCTGGGAGTTGAACATTATTCTCTGAATATGTATCTGCCTATTGCTTGTGGAGCCGGTGCCAGTATGTGTAGATCTGACTTAAAATTTATTTTTTATAACTGCAAATCTTTTTTTTTGTATGGTTATCCATTAAAATGTGATGCCTGAGGTTTTGCTGCTAGTACTCTTTAGCTGAGGTCTGTATGGAGGTGCAAATGGATGTTAGCTTGTTTTGTATGTGTATATGCTTTAATTTAATATATTACCTGCTATGTGATAGATGCCTGTGGGTTTAATAAGGCATGCAAGAGTGCCTATTGGCTACTGATTTCAGTTCATATGTGCTCGTGTTTACATAGGAATGTGTGCAAGACTTCCCACTTGTCACCCTATGCATTTTGTGCCAGTGAGCCCCTATCTCTCATTGGGCTCTGCTCTATGATGGGGGCATCACTGGGCTTCTGCTTTTAGTATTGGCATCTTGCTGTTGCTTGTACCCAGGTCTTCAACTTATCTCCTCTCTCTCTCTCTTTCATGTGCTGCTCCCAGGGAAAAGTTTGAAGACTCTTATGTCCAAAGGAATCTTACAGGTACATCCTCCAATCTGTGATTGCCCTGGGTGTCGAATTTCGTCTCCAGTGGTAAGATTATTGCTTAGACTCTGTGTTTTAGCCCCTCTTACTGCATCTTTTTGATGAAGGGTTTGGTCTGAGAGGTTCTGACACTGCAGTAGTTACTGTATGCATGTGCTGTCTGCCTGGCAGATGTTATACTTTGGGGTCCAAACAGGGTATGTCTTCTCCACTGCTAAAGAAAGCCCGTCTCTCTTGGCTAAAAACCACCACTTTCCTCTAGACAAGAAAGAAAGAGGAAAAGAAACAAAACGTTATATGCAACAAACCCACACTAAATACTACTGGGGGTAGTATTTATCCACATTGATTCATATCCTTTCTTTTCATTTGTTTTTGGACCATGTGTTGACATGCACATTTCTAGTAATGACAAATACCATGCTTTTCTGCACTTTTCATAGGTACAGAAAATTATATATATTTTTGTGTATTTCAAAGGATGCATGGAGTGGATTACAGTTACCCCCCCGCCCCCCCCTCCCAACACACTAATGGCGTTGAATAAATAATGTTTATTGATTTAAACGGCATTCCTATTTCAGATGTTAGTATATTGATTGTGAAGTCTGGTGGATTGTTTTTTTTTTGTTTTTTTTTAACGCTTTACTGTTTCTGGAAACGTGAAAGCATTAAAGCCCTTACTGGAAAGGACAGGCTTAAATAACAAAAATGTATGTTTAATTGGAATATTGCATTGAGTTTAGATGTCTTAAATAGAAATGCTTTAATTAAAGAATTCAAATAAAATAACACGTTGAACTCACTTTGCTCCAATTCAGGGGGCGGACATGTTGTTTAGAATCTTGGGTCAGATTTACATTCATCTTGGGTCAGCTGAAGGAAAATCTGACCCAAGGTTCTAAACATGTCCGTCCCCTGTTAGCTGAGCTGTTTGGAGTAAAGAGGTCTCAATAAATATTTGTTATTCTCTCATGAAAAGCATCTCTATATTAACCATCATTACTTGAAGCAATTTTTCAATTAAACAAATATTTTTTTTAACTCAAAAATACAATTAAAGTACCCTATATTGCTCCATATGTCTCTATTAGGGAGTATACATGTTGTTTAGTAAGGTAAAGCAAGAATTCATATTTCTAGGCCTTAGGAGTCAAACATTCCGACACAGGAGCAGGCCCAGCAAATTTTAAAGAACCGGGGAAATTTAAGGACGATGGTGTCCTAATACAGACAATTTGCCCTGGCTCCTGGGATTTTTCAAGCCCTGATGCAAAAATAGCCAGTATTGAGGATGGGCTGTATATAAGTGCCATCGTGCTCAAACAAACTTTTTTTTTTTGTTAATTTGTCCCTCCGCCTGTGTTCTCTTAGCTTTCTGTATAGTAATGTGATCAAAAATAGAAATTCTCTATACGTTTTGGTAACTGTGTCTGCCCCTAATAGTCAGCTGATCACCCACATTTATCTGTGGGGTTTTATTATGAAGAATACACCATCCTTAACACCAGACAGCCAGGAACTGTAGGTGATAAAACCCTGCCGAAAGGGAATTAATGGTGAAGAACGGTAAAATCAATGAAATCCTATAGGCAGACGGAAGAAATTAGTTAAAAAGACAATTTTGCAGGATCAAATGGCAGTTTCATTGATATTCTGTTTTATTACCCAACTTGAATGCATTTTACACTGCAATATAATTTTAGATTTCAAGAGACTTTTTTATGTGAGCCAAGATGCACTTTCCTATAATATTTTACCAGTGCCTTGTATCCAATCTAGCCTTCTTCTGCAGTAAGCCTTGTGATTAATACGTTCATAATAGCTTCTATGCCTGTACGCTAAGGTCAAAAAAAAATTCAACTCTTTCGTTGTTATGATTCAACCTCTATCAGTCTCAGCCAGCAGTATTGCTCTGTACTTTCTGAAATTCATATATATGTTTTTGGTTGATTCAGTAGTGTTGGCGCTTAACATTTGCCTACAAATACTACCTGCACCTCACTGATAAGGATAGATAAAGGCCAGATATTGTAGCTTCAGGGGAGCAGTGCATGTAGGCTTGCCAAATATACAGTTTTGACCTGAAGTGTCCAAAATTTGGGCATGTGCATTGCTTACAATGGGAGGATGCTCTAATGTTTTTGTGGTACCCAATATAATTATTAGTGTTGTCCAGTATTTTAGTTACTGCCATCCGCCAACTCTACTCAATAAGAATTGCAGGAAATTGAGATAGGAAATTCAAACTTAAGACCAAATTAAGTAGATGTATATGTTATTATAGGTCTGCACTGTGTTCATGGACTCAGGGACTGTACTACATTATTTGGAATGGTAATACTGAGCGGTGAGTGTCTGCTCACAAGACTCGTTCTAAGTTGTGACTCTCATGGTAATAGTTTTGAATGAGACCTCTCTATATTATACAGGATTAAATGCAACAGGTGATATGTACGGACAATTCAACCTAATAGATTTTACTTCTTTTTTTTTCAAACTTAAACATACTACTTGTATCAGGGCTCGACAAATCCCTAAATTAAGTCGCTCCTAACCTTTTTGATTGTTTTACAATCATCTGTAATGAGGTTCTATTTCTCTGGCTCCTAAAATAACTGGGCTGGCTCCTGAATTGATTCATCTGGCTCCTAAAGACTACATACATTTGTCAATTTCCTGACCTCTGTTTTGTCATGCTCACGTATGCATGAAATAAGAGATATATGCTTCTTCCCTTGTTTGTAAACATCTGTACATACAGGTATATTCTCAGAATTACACATCTCTAGCTCCTCGCTAATGGATATGACTATAAGGATTATGTACCATGGTAGTGCTAACTAAACCAGTCCTCATGCCCCCCTTACAGTCCAGGATTTAGGGATTACCCAATTGTGTTTAAGCCCCCCCCCCCACCAAAAAAAAAAAACACCCCTAAAGTTCAAATTCTAAAATTTAGTTTTTTGTTCTTTTTAAGCACATGTGGTTCTTAAATCCTAAATCCTAGACTTTTAGGGGGGATTGAGGACTGGTCTGAGGACCACTACTCTACAGAGACATACATGGGTCACTCATAATGCACATAAATAAAGTTGAACAAAATGAATGCGTAGCCACTAGTTTGTTCAGGTTCGATTGGTCCTTTAATTACTATATTGCTGTGTTAAATTAGATGAGGATGTTGATGGTATGAAGCAGTTTGTCACTGAAGTTAAGTTTCATCCTGCCAAAAGCTGTTTCCTCTTTTTTAAATTTTTTTTTTCCATAAGCATCATATGCATAACTTGTCAAATGTTTGCTGTGTGACTTTGTTGTTGTGTGCTAGACTAGAGCATTGTCATATTTGGTGTATTTGTGGTGTAACATGTCATTAGGATTCTTCTTGAGCTGTGTATGACCTCTGCACAAGTTCGAATTTTTGCTTCTTTTGAATTAATTTTGTGTACCCCCCACGGGGTAGATTAAACCAGCGCTGTTCTGACATTCTTGACCATTTCCCATGATTCTTAGTTTTCATATTTGGGAAGTATAATGGTAACAAAAAGGGACAATGTCAACTAAACATTGTTTATACTGTAATGCATACAATAAAAAAATATATATATACAATGTATATTGTAGAATAATGCAGAATTTCAAGTAAATGCATAGATTTAAGAGAAAATTTTTTTTTTTAAAGTGTCTGGTGTCTCCTGTGTCTAACATCCCCTTGTGGGTTGATATGCAAATGTACTACTTTCATTGGGAAATGGTCAATTTGCATATCAAGCCACATGTGATGTCATAAAAAGGAGACAGTGTAGACATCCCTAGTGAGGTTTAAAACACAAAATCACATACTTACCTTACAGGTTCATGGTAAGCTACTTGAATACTTGTATATGCCAATGAATATTGTGTGTATGTGTGTATATATATATATATATATTTATTTATTATTACATTTTTATTTATTAAAGCTGGTGAAAGTCATGTAAATTGTCAAGGAGCTCAGGTCACTAGAAGAAACATGATTTTTATTTTTTTGGGAACTGAGCATGTCATGTACAATTATTCTTGTATGTTCTATATTTTTTGTTGTTCATATGGTTGTACTTGTAGTCCTAGAGATGGTGCCCTTTGTCAGAAGTGCTAACATGTTCCATTTGATTTATGTCAACTTGGGGTAGGAAAAAAAACTGTGCTTCCCTGGAAAAACATTCATCTGGCTTTGATTGATGGGTGATTGTACTAGGACATCACTGACAGATTTTCTTTGAATGGGGTACAATTAGCTGAGATAGCACACAATTCAATCCAAAGGATGGGAAGCCTACTAATCCTGTTGTCCAGGTCAGCTTGTGGAGTTAAAAGAGCTTGGTTTCTGCAGAATATTGTCAAATCAAGGCTGTCAAACACAGATCTATCTGTATGGATTGTGACTTGGCACGGCTGTGAGGTTTTGGAGTCCCTACAGACATCTGTACACTAGACAAATTATCAAAGTCCATTGAGATATCCAAATGATGAGCAAATTAAATAAAAATGTGAAGGATCCGTTGTGATAGATATATCATTATGCCTTACCTCAAGTGGTTCTAGGTTTTTTGGGGGATTACGAAGGCTCTTTAAAAAGATCCAAAAGCAACTCAGGGTATAGGAAAGTAAAATTTATCTTTGTTGTGAGGAGCTTTGGAGTCACTTTGAGGGCGATATTAAGTCTCACTGCATCAGTGTAATAATAAACTTGTGTCTGAACATATGTTTAAAATTATTTTTGCAAGAGATTTGCAAATATTTAAATGGGTACTATAATGTGGACATACCTTTTTAAAAATCAAATATTATACCACCATTGGAGACCACTCACAAGTCCCCTCCCAATAATAAGATAATTGATGTATTAAAGCTAACATTTTATTTTTTGCAATATTTAGCCTTGTAGTGCAGACTTTCTTCCCATGCTTAGGTTCTCCTCTGATGTCTGGCTGGGATGTTCTAAAATGGGTTTCCCAGCATCTCCTAAAATCGGAGGTCTCCCATGCAGTGGGAATGGCAATGCCAAAAGTATATGTGAACAATGTCAGCATTGCACACAAGAACAATTGTATGCCACAGCCACATGTATCAAGGTTGTGTGGCTCACACATCACATACATGCATGTAATATCATAGTCCTGCATAATTAGTGAGTCTCCCAATATCTTCAGGAAGGGGGAATCGCTGGACAAGCACAGTTCTGAGACTTTATACAATGCTTAAAACTGCAAAATGGTGCATAGTTATCATCTGTGAGGACTATTCACTAAAAAGTTTAGATGAGGTGAGATTAGGGTTGCCACCTGGCCGGTATTTTACCGGCAGGCCAGTAAAAAATTGGCATCAGGCCAATGTTAAGTCTATGGAGACAGTACCAAGGCCGGTATTTTTTTGAGGAAAAGGTGGCAACCCTAGGTGAGAATAACATTTTATCTCCCCAATTTAGCTACACATTGTCCAGGGACAAACCCAGTGAGCTTCCCCTGCTTAGCAAACCCACCAGGTTTGTCCCTGCACAATGTGTGGCTAAACTGGTGAGATGAAATGTTCATCCCACCTCAACTCACCCTGCAACTCACCCTTTAGTGCATAGAACTCCAGAGGAGCATTGCAAGGTTGGCCATCTCTGCTGGACTTAAAATGTGTTGAACTACCATGTGTCGATATGCAGAACTCCATCCTGAGTTTGGAAAAACATCACAACTAAATGATCTGTGTCTAGCCTTATGTTTTGGAAATATCCTCACTGGATCTAGCTAAGGTCAGAATATGCCAATAAAGAGTGGGTCTTGTTGAAAGCCACGTTGAGATCGGAAACATTGCTAAAAGGTCATAACAATCACATTGCCTGCTGGATCTTGTCTTCGCTGATGTAGCGAGTATTGGCAGAGCCGGAGAGACAGGGAGCATTACTAATAATTTTTTTAATGACTTCATAGTCTATCACTAGCGGATTATGTCATATAAAGTAAGATCAAAGTATTTGATCACCACAAGCTAAATGTATACATGTTTACGGAGGTGTAAACATAGTTTTATTACTCTGGTACTCTCAGCTCCTCATTTTCTCTTTGGAAAAGGGACACTGTGGTAGGAAAGAAGGACAGTGGCAATGGGATCTCAAGTGGGTTACTTGGGAGGTTTGTAACTGAGAATTGTGGAGTCTGTTAGGTGTGTGTGTCAGAGGGCACTGTGAGTTATGAAAAGGAACACATAGCTTATCAGCTGTGTCTCTTCCCACATCAGGTGTTAGAAAGGTAATGTATTCCAGTGGCTCTGCTTCATGCCCATGCACTGTGAGAGTATTGCATGCACATAATTCCTTTGGCCACCTTAAACCAGGGCTTGACAAATTTAATTTAGTTTTAGGAGCCAGCTAAAAAATTTAGGAGCCAGACAACGGCACATCACAATATCATAAACGCACGGAGACAGTCGCATACACCCACCTCACATACACAGCCAGTTACATTCACACACGCCACATACAGTCGGTTACATTCACACACACACCACATACAGTCAGTTACATTCACACACACACCACATACAGTCAGTTACATTCACACACACACACACACCACATACAGCCAGTTACATTCACACACACACACCACATACAGCCAGTTACATTCACACATCCACATACAGCCAGTTCCATTCACACATACATACACAGCCAGTTACATTCACACATACATACACAGCCAGTTACATTCACACATACATACACAGCCAGTTACATTCACACATACATACACAGCCAGTTACATTCACACATACATACATAGCCAGTTACATTCACACATACATACACAGTCAGTTACATTCACACATACATACACAGCCAGTTACATTCACACATACATACACAGCCAGTTACATTCACACATACATACACAGCCAGTTACATTCACACATACATACATAGCCAGTTACATTCACTCATACATACACACAGACCAAAGAACAAAAATTTATTTCTTAGGGTGTCCTCCCTCCCTGCTGCTTACCTCATTGCAGGGGAGGGGGACATTTATGCTGGAGCCCGATCTTCTTTCGGTTCCTGTGCCGTGTTGTCACGTGACAATCGGCACTGCAGCGTGTTGCGCGAGGGGGCGGAGCTCACAGTCTGTGTGATCCGCACAGACTTTCTCCCCTCGCGCTGAAAGTAAAACGCATGGCAGCCGGCAAGGGCTCCCTGTGACAAACAGCACCCGGGCGCCAGGTCTGATTTCCTGGTCGCCATGGCGACCTGGCGCCCGGGGTTTGTCGAGCCCTGCCTTAAACAGCATCCTCTAATACAGGGCTTGACAAATTTATTTTGATTTTAGGAGCCAGACATTTTTTTTAGGAGCCAGACAATCACGCAAACATAAACACAATTCATAAACACACACGCCTACTTCACATATATACAAACACACATACTTTACATATACACATATATACACAAACACCTCACACACACATATATACACAAACACCTCACACACACATATATACACAAACACCTCACACACACATATATACACAAACACCTCACACACACATATACACAAACACCTCACACACACATATACACAAACACCTCACACAGTCATATATACACAAACACCTCACACAGTCATATATACACAAACACCTCACACAGTCATATATACACAAACACCTCACACAGTCATATATACACAAACACCTCACACACACATATATACACAAACACCTCACACACACATATATACACAAACACCTCACACACACATATATACACACAAACACCTCACACACACATATATACACACAAACACACATATATACACAAACACCTCACACACACATATATACACACAAACACCTCACACACACATATATACACGCAAACACCTCACACACACATATATACACGCAAACACCTCACACACACACATATATACACAAACACCTCACACACACCCACCGCACACAGTCTTTTCTTGGGGTTTCTCCTTGATGTGTCCCCCTCCCAGCTGCTTTACCTCACTGCAGGGGAGGGGGACATTCACGCTGCAGCTTAACTCCGTTGGTCGGCGTGCTGAGTGCCAGGATGTCACGTGACGACACCCGGCACTCAGACACGCGTTGCGCGAGGGGGCGGAGCTTGCAGTCTGTGCCATCGGCCATCGGCACAGACTTTAACCCCTCGCCCTGCGGAAAAATCGGATGGCAGCGGCAAGGGGACCAGGAGGCTGACAGCACCCAGGCGCCAGGTCTAATTTCCTGGTCGCCATGGCGACCTGGCGCCTGGGGTTTGTCGAGCCCTGCTCTAATACCATGTTTCCCTTAAAGGAACATTAAACATTGAAGGAAGCAAGGGTTAAACAATCCATGTCCCAGTAGAATTAAGTAAACCCGACGTGTATCTTAATAGATACACGCGGGTTGACTAACAGCTGTGTCTCACATGCGAGACACAGCAGTTCCTGGTTGTCACGTGTTGACAAACGTCAGCGCCCCGCGCTGACAGCTGAATGCACAGAGAGAGAGAGACCCTCGTTTTTGCATTGAATCAGCAGGGGGGTACCTAGTAAAGGTCCTATGGAAGCATGGCAGCTGTAATTCAGAGGATAAATTGGCTTGTACTATCAAAAGTACACGCTAGTTCACCCTCATACTAGGGACAAGTAATTTTTCACTCGTGCTTCTCTATTAGAAGCAAAAGTGAAAAAAACATTTAGTGTCCCTTTAAATAAAAAATCTGTGTACTGCAGAAAGACTTAAGATCAAGTTATGAATCCATGCTATGTTCCTTCGTCTTTATTATAACTGGATTTTACCATAATAAACAAAAACAAGATCCCATCCTTCCATGTAAGCAGTGATAACCCCTATGAGGCTATTGACCTGAGGCTGTGTGTCCAAGTCTGATTGGAGCGTTGCTGGAGTGGAGTTTGCTTCTGATCTCTGATCTCTCTAAATGAAGAAGCCCATGTATTGACGTATATTAGGAGAGGACACCCGCAACACATTTCATTAACCCTTCATTTAAAACCTCTCCAGCATGCGCGCATGCGTGCAATGGATTTATGTCAAAGGTTGGTTATCAGAGCATTGAGTGAGACTTTTTTTTTTCGAACTAGAAGGCCACTTTCTGCTATTATTGTCTTAATTGTCTAGCACTCGTTTTACAGGAGAAGCACACAGATAGTTTCTCGGAAGTGCTTATAAAGCGCAGAGATTAAAGCCATAAAATGTTTAAGGCAAAATGCATTAAACATTATAATGTCACATAAAAGTGAAAACATTGGCAATAGGAAATCTGCACAAGGACTTTTGCAGTCTACTTGACATTATTTGCTTTGAGGAAGAAAAAAAAGTTTCCTCGTACCTTACTTTGTCATCCTTTCAGTTACAGAAAGGAGAGAAATGCGTCGGGCACCAACAGTGGCAGAACAAGGCACAAAGGGGATCTAACGCAGAAAAAGGCCTTTTCCGCCCTACAGTATGCTACCTAGTGACACTGCGTTGGTGTGTGTGTGATGTCATACCCCAACATGCACTCTCACTAGACAGCGCAATTATTTTGCGTGTTGACACGCTCCAGGCCCGGTGCCTCGTACCGGCCGCTATGGCACTCAAAAAAGTGTTCTTTTTAATGACTCAATAATATAACCTAGACAAATCATAAATTCTCGAAATTTTAGAAAAGGGGACATTGAAGTGCTTCTTTTTTTTTCTGCTTAAAATAAACTAAGCAGCACCTTAATGATAAAAGAAAAAGGCTGATTTTATTT
This sequence comes from Pelodytes ibericus, assembly GCA_036172795.1. Taxonomy (NCBI): domain Eukaryota; kingdom Metazoa; phylum Chordata; class Amphibia; order Anura; family Pelodytidae; genus Pelodytes; species Pelodytes ibericus. The sequence continues at coordinate 19,522,951 of CM069866.1, forward strand.
TTTAAAAGTTTTTTTTTCATGTGCCATAAGACACCAAGCCCTCCTGGATTATCTATCTCCGCACGGTCCCATCTCCCTCAGTTGGCCGCTGTGTGGTTGCTGACTGCTCTCTTATCGCCACGACCCCCTGCCTGTAACTGAAAGCTTGATTCTCCAGCTGCGCCCGTAACACGTCCTTTCCCCCCTCCCTATGCGGTCAGACCTCACAGCTGTCAGATAAACCGTCTCTCTGTGCAGTTGGGGGGGGGGGGGGGGGGTGATCTCCAGAGGGGCTGTCAGCGTTGCACACAGATATTCAGCTAACAATTCCCCTTTGAAAGCTCTCAGGAAATGGGCAGGACTTGTCTCCTTCTGTCTGTTGACTGTGGTTTCAGTGTCAGGTTCACGCAGGGCCCACTCCGCTGCTCAGCAGCTCACATGGTGCTCAGCGGGTGAGGGGACACAGGAGGGAAGCCCAAACTCCTTTCATAAGGACCTCGATCCCCTGCCAGGGACCTCCCACCCTCTCTCTCTAGCCCGACCAAGAAACTGTCAGCTTTATGTGCTGGAGTGTGGAAATTGCATCTCTGCCAAATCCCTGAGATGAATAGGGAGCTTTCTTATTATTAATTGCTATTAGTATATCGTGTAAGTCCCAAGCTTTGGCTGGCAAGGGTCCAATCACGAATACTGTAGCCATCCAAGCAATATCTCTCATATCTACTCTCACATCATCACTGAAGGGTTAAGATTTCGGAGGAGCTAGCCCACCCCTGTCGCATCCAATTTGTAGTGTCAGGGAGGCTGGAGGGGGTTTAATTAATGTCTGTGCTCTGGTTTGAGGCTGCGTTCATGTGGCCCTTTTGGGTTTTCTGTGATTAGGAGAATTGATTTGAAGAGGAAATTACTTGGCGAGGGCGAAGGTGGGGAGGTGGGGGCTGGATGATAGTGTCGGAGGAGACAAGAGATAAATGAAGGGGAATAAGAGCGAAGGGGGGTGGTGTGGCGGCAGCTTTCAGAGATAAGGAGACATATCTATGGGAGCAAGGCTTAATTTATGAGGGTTTGCTGAAGTGGGTGGCAGTGTTGGTGGGCAGCAACATGGTGCAGGAGCGTGAATAGTGTAAGGCAGTGAGCAAGAAACACTGATCCTCTGTCGAAATCCCTAGTTTACCTACGGGTAATGAATAACACACAAAACCAGAGTTTGAGACACATTCTAAACCCTACAGATTGGACGAGCTATGTTTTTTTCGACACAAGGTTAGAGTATGAGAAAAAGAGTGGCAGATTGTATGGTGCTGGATAGCTTTCAGAACAAATGACCTACTATACCTCCTAAAATACTAACTGTAGGGCTTTAACGTACAACGTACTTCTTTAGGCGTAAAGGGGGGTAAAGGATATACAATATAAAATAAAATTAAATAGGGTTAGCGAGAAAAAAATGGCACGCCTCCCAAGGTGACTTCCAAACTGCATAGATATGATTTGTTACAATATAGTATTTCATTCACCGTGCAATCCTATATACATCGCAGGCTCACATGGTAGCCTTACGCGGTTCGCACTTAGTTTAGCGCTTAATCATAGGGTCTAAAAGCCAGTAGAATCCCAGGGTTGGGATGTTATTTACTGACCTAGTGTGAGGAAGAACCTTTACAAAATACTAAAACAATGCTATTGTGTTGATAATTAACAATTTGGTGTGAGTGGAAGTTTATTGATTTAAGGGGCAATTGTTGGTAAACAATTATGATTAACTAAAAGATTGCATTGAGTGTAGATATTTAAAATAGAAATACTTGAAAATGAAAATGTGCACATAAAGTACCTTATTGAGCCCTCTTTTCTTGTACAGCTCTGTCAGGGGGATGACATCTCCGGTCGGATGAAGGAAGTTATCCATTTGCCTGAACATTCTAAACAACATGTCTGCCCCCTGTACGGAGCATAAAGAGCTCAATAAGGCACTTTGTTTTTTCATTAATGCATTTCTAGTTCAAATGTGCCTTCACTTGATGTAATCTCTCATTTAAACAACACTTAATTTTTTTGCTGACAGTTCTCAATAATTGCCATTTGGTAGCTCTCCAAACTGTTTGGTCCCTAGAATCTGGCATATTGGCATACACAATGGATACACGAGGTTCTGTCTGCATCCCTTACTCTCTAGCACCTCCCTATCATCTCATTACCTGAATTAAGGCCCCCAGTTACACTTGTTATCGCCATCAGCTCACCCTGCCTGTCTGCATACAGTCATTATGTTGGCACTCTGTGACAGAAGTTAGGCTCTCAGTGTGCCTCTCAATAGACCAGGATCTCTCAGTTTGGAAAACGATCGCAATAGGTGTTGCGTGGTACCAGAGCATCTGCTTCTGCCGCGTTGCTACGGCAACCACAGTTATTGCCTGAAGACAGCAAAGGGCAGGCGTCCCTTCTCCCCACTGTCTGGTGCTCCATTGATGGAGCAAGATTAGATGAACGTAGATAATTGAGGGTCACTGCACACTGTCTGACAGACTATCTTTTGAGAGGTTCAAAGCGCACGCTCCCATCACTGGGGGTTGTGAGAATGAGTATAAAATCCATTGTAACAAAAAAACAAAACAAAAAAACAAACAAATGATGCTGTCAACACCTGAAGATGCTTGTATGGTAATACGCTAGACAAGTTTTAATGTTAGAAGGTCTTTGCTACACTGTATTACTGACACAAAAACTTAACTTAAAGGGACTTTGTTTTTGCTCTCAGCATTCTCAGTGTAATCATTCTATACATTATGTTAGCAGAATTGCAAACAAATGCATTAATTCAGAGAAATAGTGTTTTAAATGTGTCTGTGGAGTCTCCTATTTATGACATCACATGTGGCACGGTATGCAAATTACACATTTCCCATTGAAAAGCAGTTAATTTGCATACCATACCACAGGTGATGTCATAAGCAGGAGACTCTACTACAGACACTTTTAAAATGTATATTTCTCCTAATTTAGGCCTCTACTTGCAATCCTTGCTAACATTTTTGGTAATTGTTTTCTCTATATTCACATTAGAAACCATGTTTAGGTCCTTTAACAGATGGCGCATGATGCTAAGGCCAGAAGAGAACCAGCATCTTAGGTTCCAAATTCTCACTGTGCTCGGTAAAACTCGTTAATGTGGTTTAACATAATAATTACTGGGATGTCAGAAGCCCACTTCTGCCTGATTTAAAAACGCTTTTGAATGATGCTCCGAGAGGACACCATTCAGGATCTGATTTGCTTTTCTTAAAATCAGTTCTTGTTCGAAAGGGCCAAATGTGGAGCAGTGGATGGAATATCCCATTGGTTTCCGTGGTGATTGCTCTACATTTTAGCACTTTTTACAAGATTGCTTATCATGAACACAACTCAAACTTAAGTAAGTTTCCATCTTGTATTGTTGTATTCATGTAGTAGAGGTGAGAATGTGAGATTACGGAACTTTTACGCACTATTCCATTCAGAATAATTCCTAACGTAATCCATTCGATTCTTGTAGAACATAATCCAAAAACGATCCATCGTAATCTAATCCGTATTCGGTAGGGCATTCGAACAAGGATTCTAATGTCATCTAAAATGTTGCTTTTTGAAGAGAACACGGCCATATTGGTAAACTCTAGCTATCCGTAAAGTCCAGCTTTATGAGGCAGACGTCTGCGTTTGTCCCAGATTCAGCCCACGGTCTGTCTGGGTTTGTATATTTAGATCTCCACCTGTGATCCGTCACACTGCGTATGTTTACATCCTCTGGGGGATTTAATTTGGAGCGTTAGGTTTGGAATTCTGAGTGATATTGAGGGTGAGAAGCCAAGGATCCTCACACCTGGATGCTTGAATACCTTCTGCTCCCTGTTGAAGTTTTTTTTTTTATATATATATATATTTTTCTCTTGTTGTCAGGTGGGGAAGCTGGAAGGAACAGGTGACTATCGCAATAACTGATTACAGGACTGCTCTACCAAGGCACACACCTAGTTATACCCCCCCCCCCCCCCCCCGTTTGCTCGCCCTAATGATTCTGGAAATAGGCCAACACGCTTGAGTAGGACACATTCCTAATGTCTGAGGTGTCAGCAAATATACTAGACTTTAAAAAAAAAAAGTCCATTTCACACAAACACAGAATGAACAGCAGGGGAGGGCTGGCAAGGGGGCAGAGGTGCAATTGCCCCCTGGGCTACCCTCTAACATGGCTAAATGGGTAGTGACCATTTTTTACATCTAAATGCCCCAGTAATTTCTACCTTTCTATACAATTGCCTTGTTTTTTTTTTTTTTATCAATCAATATACCTTTTCTATCAACATTTCAGTCTATCTGTGAAAATAACTTAAAAAACAGCAATAGCCATAAATATACATATCCCAATAAAGTTAGGAGCCAGTAGACAATTGATAACGTTTTTCTTCTTTTTTTATTTATCAAATATACAAAATATAATAAAATTGGCAGTGGTAACATAAATAAACAGCTTCATATATCCAATAAAAGAAACATGCCACTATCAAAACACTGCAGAACCGTATCTAACTTATGAGAAATAAAAGTTCACTACTTTTTAATTTGGATCATTATCTAATTCCAAATTTTTTGTATCATTTCCCCCAAGGTTATATTTAGCCACTCCTATTGCAAATTGTTTTGAAATTCCTAATTCCGTTCCTCATTGGACCAAAACTTGCGACTTTATCTCACCTCCTGTGGGGATTGATATATATATAATAAGCATAGATTTGTATTCTGGATATGGGGCCAATGCAGATGTAGAAGTACGCTGCCTGAAGTCACAGGAATTATAAGACAATGGATAAAGTTAGGAGCCAGCACTAGGGCTTTTAGCAGCCATGACAGCCTGGATTGTGTAGGTATAGATAGATATGTGTAGGGTAGATGGTGAAGTTATATAATAAGTGTTGTAATATGTGTTAGAAGTTGAGCAGTGTCTTCATTCATTTACACAAACCTGTTTTGTAAAATTCTTTTTTATTATGTATATTGCAATCTATAACACTTCTATAAATCCTTGTTTCGTGCTTTGAATCCAAATTCTCTTTTTGAAGGGGACAATGAGCGCTGTAGGAGATAAAGTGCTTCTCTAATGTGACATTACCTGATGGCAGCACTTCTCCGGAGGTCCTTATGTCCTTTTGGATCTTGTGTCTTTGTGCGTGCATGGGTGGTGTGTACACCTTTTATTGACTGGCCCGTCTCCTAGCAGAGATTCACAGTGATAATGTGCCTATGGCTTTCCTGATGAACAGTGCTCCTTGTATTTCACTGGTAATGTTATGTAGGTCAGACCTCTCCAGTTATAGCACAGTAAATCTCGTTCATTTGGTGTACGTGCTGTGTAGGTGAATGAAAGACATTTGCGGAGCAGAGACCTTGGGCTCAATATGGGGAGCTCAGAATTATAATACAGCCCAATACCATAGCCAGCCACCTTAAAGGGACACTAAACTTTATATTTCACTCGTTCTTGTAATATAGAAGCACAAGTGAAATGCTAGTTGTTCCTATTGTGAGGATAAACTGGCCGGTACTTCTGATATTACACTCCAGTTTATCCTCAGACCGACAGCTGCCATGCTTCCATATAAAGCAGACAGGCGTCTGGTCGGCCAGCGCAAAGAGAGACCCTCGTTTTTGCATGTGATCAGCATGGTGGAGGGGGAGCCTTAACTAATTCACGCAACATTTTCCATATAATTAGATTTTTGTGTTTTTGTGTGTTTCTTTGTATCTTATAGTTACTGTGTAACCACTAAAGTACCTTGTTTTAACTTGTAGGGTTGTATCCCCCCCCCAAAAAAAGGAGACTTCAATCTCTTTAAGGAACCCAGTCACCTAAACACTGTTTGTGAATGTGAAAATTATCTTTATAAAGTCTTATTGAGTTTGCAAGCAATTGGATAATTTGGGAGTTTCTTTTTTTATCCTACTTCTAATATTACCTTTTTATGCAAATGAATACTTCAATGGCAAATGTGTAATTTGCATATTAATCCAAAAGGTGATGTCATAAACTGGAGACAGCACATTTCTTAACCCCTTTGCGCTTGTAGGATGTTCCACTCCATCCTGAATTACGGGTGGATAGACGCCTGTAGGACGGCATAGAACGTCCTGATTTTAACAGCTCATCGCGGTTCCCCGCAGTTAGCTGTGCTACGGATCTTGCTGCTGGAACCTGCAGCGGGATCCCCTCTGTCCGATGAGGTCACTTTGAATGGGAAACCTATGAGTAAGCGTGATAACATGCGAAACGCCTCAGGTCGTCCAAACTTACCCCAGTTTATTTTTTGTCCATCCATTTTTTTTCCTGTTTGCTACATACTGAATAACTTTGAATGGCATCAGTCTGACATAGAAAATATAGCTGACTCTCAAAGTGAGCACCAGCTACGTTTCACTAAAAACGAGACGTGCCCGAAATTCTGGGTTCAGGTATGCCACCGCAATGTCACACGTGATGTCGCGAAGTCTCGCACTATTTTCGCATGGACCCGCAGGGTCTGTGTGGACCCTGAGCGGGTTTCTGGATATGTGTGCCTGGCTCCTGATCACTCGTTGAGTGAAGGGGTTAATCTATGTATTAGTAAATAAATATGTTGGATTTTTTATACAGATCTGTGTCCGCTTCACACCTTCGTTTGTGGCATTTTTCTTCTTTAATATTTGAGACACAACCTTACTGTGATGTAGTGATTCTATATTTAATAACTATCAATAAAAAAATAATGAGAGAACTGAAACAAGGAAACATAGTACCTATGGGGAAGTCACTTTTATTGCACCACTGGAATAAAAGAACCAGGCCTGCTTTGTCATTTTATAATTATTATTAATCTAGCCCCCTTCATGTATCAATGAGAAAACACCTAGCTATGCAGCAGCTCATTATGTAGGAGACTAATGAAAAGAGACTGGGTATTTTACAGAAATAGACTGAAAGATAGTCACAGAAGCCTTGCTGTAAAGATACAATTCTCTATTCTTCAACTCCCAGGGTGCTGCTCACAAGGGAGACTGCTTCAGTCTCCTAATTTTAATATACAGCTGGTGCTCTGGGACTTCCATTGGATCCAGTGATATTACAGTGCCATACACAACCATGAGACTTGTTTCCGCTAGTCAGCAGGTTAAAATGTGAAAGGAAAAATGTATAAATCTTAACAATTTCTTAAAAAATTGATCGGGGCCGGCCTAAGTGTTCAGGCACCCTGTACGGGCTACCCCCGTGGCGCCCCCCCCCCCCCCATGTCTGTCTCTTTCATCTCTCTTCCCATGTCTGTCTCTTTCCTCTCCCTTCCCATGTCTGTTTCTCTCCTCTCCCTTCCTATGTCAGTCTCTTCCCTCTCCCACCCCCCATATCTGTCTCTCCTTCTCCTCTCATATCTGTTCTCTTCTCCTCCCCATAGCAGTCCCCCCCCCCCCCCCCCATAATGGTCACACACCCCAAAGACCGACCCTTACTCTAATTATTTGCTTTAATCGGTAAAAGTTACCAAATCTGTAACAGAAAATAAATTACTAACAGCAAAGTTTAGTATACTTTCAATACAAGTAAGATCCCTTTTTTTGGGATAGAGGTAGAGTTCGGAGGGACAGCGGGAGTCAGGACAGCAATTCTGCATCCTTACCACGGTCTCTGGTGTCTGACACAGGGGAAGGTGAGTAGAGCTGTCAGGATGACTGACAGTGCCACTGCCATCTCCCAAATTCACTGTGGGGGAAGGGGGGAATGTTGAGAGGAATGCAGATTTAATCTCACCAATTTAGCTATACATTGTGCAGGGATTAACTAAGCTTCATGATCTAGAATGGTTCAGTTGGCCATGGATAATGCATTGTTAAATCTTTAAAAACCTCTCATTTTTGTAACAACGCATTATGCAGGACCAGCTCTGTTCTTCTCGCAGAAGGAACTGACCAGGTTTGTCCCTGCACAGTTTTAATAAGTTCAATGAACGTTTCACAACTTGGTGTGTGACATTTTGTTCTATATTTCACTGGTCACTGAGATAAAATCTTTTATCTCACCTTTTATTGAATAGCCATTGCTACAGACATTTTCTCTCTATTCAGAAACTCAGAACTCTGCCTTAGATGCTTTATTCAATGAATGATGAAATATTACCACCATTTTTAAGGATTTGTCTTTAACTGAGACTGAGCCCTACTGTCTGATGTGTATCCCACATGTGAATCATATACAGTATACGGAACCTAGTTGAGGTGCTACATATGGCACCAGAGCTTTATCCATAGTCTCCATTGATACAATTAATCCTTTTTTTTGTTTACAGTGGATTTATTTAGAATTAAACCTGCAGAGGCCATTATATCCCATAATCAAGACACTGGACTTAATTTTATCTCCGTATTTATAGAAATTCTATGAGAGAGGCAGCCCCCCCAAAAAAATACCTCAGGTGCCAGGATGTCATGCGAGAAAATTACAATAATATATTGATTGCAAGACCATAAAACATAACTCATTAGCGCAGGTCTATCAGCTTTACATATAAGAGATGCTACGCCAGCAGGAGCAGGCCCATCGCAGATTATCATTACCTTTAACGTGATAGTATTAATAAATATTAATGTAATTAAATTTGAAAATGATATTAAATAATATAAGTGATGAAAAGAACTGTATCCCACTCACCCTTTAGGTATTAATTACTTATTCATTTCTATTGATGAATTATAAATTAAATATAAAAAGTGATGATCTCTAAAAAGGAGAAAGTATTGTATTTTTTTCTTATTATTATTATCATTTAATGACTGCAGCCTATTTGATGTATTTGTTCTATTAAGCTTTTTTTTTTTTTTTTTAAAGTCTAATTGACACCAAAGCTGGATGTTTATATAGTCTTGCAAAAAAAGGGTGGTACTGTGCCATCCAAGCTATCTTAAATGACTTTGGTCCTCAGTCAGTGATAAAAAAAAATACAACCACCCCCCTTCCACCCCATGCTAATATTGTATAAGTGAATGATTGAGTATGTTATCTAATTACCATCTAAACCAGGGGTGTCCATCAAACTGAGGTCCTCTAACTACATCTCCCATATTCCCCCTGCCAGTCTCTTAGCTGACAAAGTAATATGGGAAATGTAATCTATAAAACCCTCGTTCTAAACCAGTTGAATGTTGCTGCTTATTGCACCACTTTTAGAACCGTTACTCTCCTGGATATAACTTATTAAACGCCCAAAGTGGAGTGTAACATTCATACCATATGACATTTTTATTCTGCATTGTGTTTGCTGGGATTTCATAGCTTGTGGAGAACAGATTCCGGACCCTAAGCCCCCAACATCAGAAGATTTTGTTACTGACCCCACAGATATTGCTGATGTTCTGCCCTAGTCTCTTCTCCCAGCAGTGATGGATTGATACTCCCTATAAACGGATTATTTATCTCATACACTCCTCATTTTAAGAGCCATCTCGTCGTTTCCTAGAAGGACCTTTTCACTTTAGTGTCAGTCTTGTTTTTTTCCCCTTATTTGTATTATTCAAGATATACAAATGCCATTTCCTGGGCTCCTTTCAGCAATAGTTATTATGGTAATTCCTTTATAGGAGAAAAATGTGCAGAGATTACATCCTTTTTTACCGAGGGGTTTATCTCTTCCATTTGTCATATCAGAAAACCCTTTGCTGCACATATGATTAAACCCCCTTATGTATTAACTTGGTCGCTTGTATAGCGAGCGTTACTGAATTATCAATCTCTACTATACCGGTATCCCAGTTACAATGCCACATTGTAACAAAGAGAGTCTCTCACCTAAACATTCTTTGTACTGCGAATGGAGATGATAAAAAATAATATGAAAAATGATCTATATGTTCTGTTAGCAAAATTGCTAGTAAATTAAGAAAAGAGTGTGTTTGCTCCTGTTGATGACATCACCTTGTGGGTTGACGTCCCTTTAAGTTGAACTGATATCTAAGATTGCTTTGCCAGTCAGGCGCTCTTTAGTGCACGTTTGGAACCGTCAAATGCCTGCGCTTTATTCATGACAGAGAGAATTAAGGCCAAAGTAGCTGAGCTATTTTGGCCTTAATTCTGCCATTCCCTTCTCAATTCCCTGCAAGTCCCTCTTTCAAGAAAATTAAGCCCTTAATCTTGCTCATTTTAATTAGCACGATTTCTTCAAATAAAGGTCTGGCTGACTGTCCTGCTTGGTCATTACAGGTTAGATATGTCCTGTTTTTTTTTAAATCTGTACATTAAAGGATTTATCCATAAAAGATGGAATTGCAGGGAAATGAGAAGGGAATTTCAGACTTAAGGCCAAAGTAGCCGAGTGGAACGAATTTTCCATTTCAGCTGGCACTAACCGTTCATGCTACATTTGGTACTACCCGTAAAGGAGTGTTACAATGTCAGTTAGCTGTATTTTCAGTATTGGCTGTTCCTGAGAGCCAGGTAACCCAGCATGCCTCATTAAATGACACACTGACTCCACAACAGGTTAGAAGGAAAATGTCTGTATAAGAATTTAAATGTATGGTATTAATCTGCAACCCTGCCTAGTTGATTGACTTGTCCCCAGGCTAACAGTCTTGTGTATTTACTTGGACATCAGCAGAGTGACATATAATTTTAAATAAGTGCAAACGTGCATGATCAACCTGTGGCAGACTCATTTTGGAGAGTGTATACATGCTGCTGTTGGATGTTGGAAGATACCAACTATCCCAGGATGGTGTAATCCATTGTCAGTATCACAAGTGACCCAGCAGATGGACAGAATGTCATCTTGTCGTTTATCATACTTTTTCCCTCGGATGTAATATGACAGATCAGTAATGTGCTCTAGTGTTACTTGTATCCTACACTCTCGAGAGTGGGTGAATTGGTAATTTCATTACTAACTGTGACCTTTTAACAAAAGGCTGTGGTATTCATTCACTATTAAATTGTAAGCTCTGTGGACAGTGATTTACCGTATTTGCTCGGATATGTGACAAGGTTTTTTTCATAGCAAATGCTCTGAAAAAGTCCCCTCATCTTTCGAGGTTCTTCTTATAATCAGACCTCAAATCGAGGTCTGACTATAAGACTGGGGTCCAGGTCCCCCCGTAGAGCTGCAGGTGACCTGGATCCCCCTCGCAAGGGCAGATCCCCTGCCCGGCACGTCCGTCGTTTCTTCTGTGACGGAAGCTGGGAGGTCACCTGACCTTCCAGTGGTCCGTCATAGAAGTCCTGGCGGAAGTGCCGGGCAGCAGCGGAGGATATCTGCATGTATCGTGCAGACATCCACCGGCTGCCCCCACTAGCCACCAGTGAGATTGGGGCAGCCAGTGGATGTCTGCACGATTCGTGGCTGGATGTAGAGGCAGCATTGGCAAGTCTGGGGGGGAGAGGTATCATTGGCTAAGGCTGGGTAGGGAGGGGGAGGTAGCACTGGTTAAGTCGAGGGGGTAGGGGCAGCATTGGCTAAGTCTAGTGGGCAGATGGATGTGGGGAGATGCATTGTCTACGTCTGGGGGGCAGATGGGTAAATAAAAGGAAATAAAAATGAAATAAAATAAGAAATATTAAATTTGAAAAAACAATTTACATGTGACTATATACAAGTTAAACTTCTTTCCTATAGGGTAGTCTTATATTTGGGCTTTTCATTTTTTTCCTAAAGGAATATCCAAAGTTTAGTCTTATATTCGAGCAAATACGATATTTGATTTGGTTTTTGCAGACCTATATAAGAAAATTCAGGGAAGCAAGGAGTAGATTATAATCATTTTATGTAAATTTGTTTTGTAGATTAGCCGGGAATATTGAAAGGTTTTGATATATTATCATTATGGTCCTTCCAAGGCACCGTTGTTGAATTCCCTACCCAGTTCTACTTCTCCGACTCACAAATCTATTGATTGGATTTAAAATGAAATTATCAATATTACAAGCAAAGCCTATTAACATTTTAATACGATGGTGAAAATATGTTGCCTTTGTGGGTTAAAAACCTTTCTACTGTCTTCGAAAAGTAGCCAAAAACAATATAAACTCTTTATGTATTGTAGAAGAAGAGCTGTTGACAACCTGAATAGGGTTGGGCTTGGCTCCACCCAAAATTTTACAAATATTTATAGAAAGTCACACAGCCCAATTCAGAAGCCAGACTAGTTATTTTTAGGAACCAGTAAAGTTGTAATTCCATAGCTTTAAATGTAAAATAGTCCAAGCTGTAGGATTTAGGAGCATCCTGCCTCCTGGCATTTGTCAAACTCGGTTAGGTGAGAGGTGCCTACCATGTAATTCTCCCATTATGTCTGTGTACAACTTGGTATTAGGAAAAGTGAGATATACATCAGACACTGAAGGATAATCACTTCGCTAATGATAAGCATACCCACAAACCTTGTCTAAAGCCATAGCCGCTGAGTGCAAAGTCTGTTTGATTAACAGAGGAATGTGTTAAAGTCCTAGTTAAAATAACCAGTTAAGCTCAATCATTTGGAAACCTTCCGACTAGATCATCTTATGCTTGGTACATAGCCGGGTGTTAGACTTTAGAATGTTGTAAGGATTGTGACTTCAGGCAGACATTCTGCTGCTATGTTTTCCTGCACCTCTATGCTGCGTATGAAATTATTGGACAAATAGAGATCCTGACTGATTCAATATGATGATATCGATGGTTTCAGACCAACTTAATAGGGACTTTAGGAACCTTGTCCAAATTCAACTGGCTGAGGACTTGGCTAGATTCAGTAGGCTCTTGATGGAACTAGGTAATTTGGGAATTCACATGCTTGGCGCATCAAGCCTGAGCGAGCCGACCAAACGTGTTCACTTAAACTTGGGAGTCCGCGAGTACAACCTTCAAGTTATTATTATCTGTAGAAGTGATTGATAAAGCGCTATTGTGCCAGGCATACTTCCTCAACCATATCTTGCATCTTTTTTTCATGTATAACACTTGGTTGCCGCTGACCCTGACAGGCAACTGCATCAGTTTGTCTTCATCAAGCCGAAGTTGGTCATACACTTTGTTGACTGTGGGACTTGGCACTGGATGCCTAATTGGTGATCATAATGATTCTTGCAACGAAAGGCCTGGTAGCAGGACCCCCTACGTCATTTGTAAAGGTAGTTTTGTAGCTGTATTAATTTTGGGTATGATGCAAAAATATGCCTGTAAACTACGAAGTTCTCCTTTTCATTTAGCAAATGAAATAACTTAGAATAATGATGAATTTATGGCTTGACAAATATTTGTAGGTTTCACGAGCCAAACGGACCAATATATAAGCCATCCTAAATATGTTTAGGAACCAGTACAGTTGTGCTTCCATAGAGTTCTTGGTACAACAATCAAAAAATTGGGAGCCAGAAGCCAGAATCTGAGGAGCCAGTCAAGTGGTGCCTCCAACAAGTTAGGAGCCATGTCCTTGTCTCCTAGGATTTTTAAAACCCTGATATAATTGTTTTTGTAAAGACCATTAGTGACTCTACAGAAGATCTTGTGAGCCACCGTGGCCTACTTGCACAGACGTATTTTTGCTGGTAAATGTTCTTCTTTCTGTCATTTCTCTGTATGGCAATATACAATCATGTGATGTCTCCTTCCCTGTTGGTTTGTTTTGTACTAGAAAGTTTTCTGAACTGTTTAGTGAAGGTCATTAAATTTTCCAACTTTTCTACTTGACTAATTTTGAGGTCTGGATAATGTTTTGTCAGGTTGTTTCTTAGCTTATTCCTCATTTTGAGAAAAATATGGGTAAGTACCTTATTTTCCACACAGATCATATTTTGCCAGTTCAAGTTTATTGCACAAAAAAATTTGAGAAGGGGGAACATCCCCAGAACATAAAATTTCCCAAATGTTGGCCTGTTTTGCTGACTTACTTTGTAAATTATCATTCCATCATGTTTTATTTAGATGATATGGCTCATTACATAGGGTATAAACCAAGCTCTTGGATATAATGGCCAAAGAGGTCCTCAAAGCTGTCAAAGGGGATGTGGTCTGTCACCCACTCTATACAGGCATTTGCCAAGGCATGTATTGAAAACTGAAAGACCATCAGGCTGACAGATCACGAAGGGGCATGTGCACAGACCATGTCTATAAGTAGACACTGGAGAAAGTGTCCTAGTACTTGGTTTTCCTCTCTACCTAATCACAGATATTTTCTAAAGGAAACATGTTAGAAATATAATTTAGAAAAGTGAGTAAGTCTACAAAACAGGGCCAATTTAATGCTTGTTTTACAAATTTGGCAGGACTCCCTATTTAACAGAACGTACTGTGGATCATGCATCTGAGGTTGTGTAATTTGTTTTCCAAAATGTGTACTGGCTTGAAACGCTTGGTTGTCCAAGTGTTCACTACTAACAGGGCTGTTTGACTGCAAAAGAGGAGCACCTCTGTCTCTCGCTCTTGGAAGTGCCAAAAGTGGTATTGCTCAAAGGCATGTACCATCTTTAACAGTTTGAATCAATATTTTAAGCCAGTGATTACTTATAAGCAGTGGCAGCTAGGAGAGACTGAATACAGTAATAAATAGGGAACCTCGGCACAGATTAACAAATATGCATCCCCTTCAGGGCATTTTCTCTGACTTTTCTTGCTTAGTATAAACGCCCATGACTTCACTAGTGATGTCACTTTTAGTAGTGACTAAGGCGGGGTTTCTCTGTGATTTTTGCCAGACACCAAGGGAGTTTTTCCATCTCAGTCTGATTTAGTGAATAGTCCCCTATAAGCCTGACAATTCTGGGAGCCAGTGCTCCAAAAAGCTCTACGGTTGGCTCCTTTATTTTAGGATTGCTTTGCTTAGAAGGAGCATTTCCTGGCTCTTAAATCTAACCAGGCTGGCTCCTGCATTGTTTGGTTTGTCCAACCCTGCTATACCTCATTGACAGGCACTTGTAGTTTGTTTTGGAAATGTTAGGCAGCACTTGTTTAATATCGGTGGAGTGGGTGGTGGGGTCAAGAGGGCTGTTCGGAGGTCTGGTGGCTGTCAGTAATGACAGTTTTCCCTGCCTTTCCAAGGTACTCTTGGGTTCAATAAAAGAACCAGAGGAGGTGAAAGACTGCAGGAGCCAATGAACAATGTATGACCTCCCAGGGAGCCAAGAATTCCATTGACCTCTTAATAAACTTGCAGTCTCCGTGCCAGGGAAGCTGCCCATAGTCCCCTGCAGACCTGTTCACCCTCTCCAACATTTTCATATTGCCTTTGGAATGACGGTAAAAAAAAAAAAAAAATGAAAGAGGAGGGTGTAAATCTCCAGACAGGGCCGAGCATTTAACGCTGATTTAAAATGCGAACTGCAAAACTCCGAATGCCTGTTTCATGTGAATATCTCTGCGGGAGGCATCGTTTGTGATATGTGTCTCTGCGGGAAGAGATGAAAGGTATGTGTCCGACTTTCTTGGGCGAGTTAAGATGCAGTCATTAGCAGAGTCTTACTGGGAGAAGGGATAAGACATGGCTTGTGATATGCGAGTGGGAGGTGGATGAGCTGACTTCTCGGGAAGGGTAAAACATATTAGCGATGTCTCTGGGGATTGAGATGAGAAGTGTCAGGCTCGTCC